>JAZAYU010000038.1:2697952-3297952 GCA_038501625.1 Corbicula japonica | reverse complement strand
AGGCATTTACATTGTGTATTTGTTTATTATCAAACAGGTATCATTCAAATGAGAGTTTAACAAGCATTTGATGACAGTTCGGGCGGTTGACTAAAGCAATTTAAAGAATGCGCCAAGGGTCATTTTTGTCAGAGACGGGCATTACGGAATAGCCTATATATTTTGTAAGAAAGAGTTCACTACATTTTACCCATTGTTAAAATCTACGGATACACGACTGATCATGTCATATGCTCTCGCGGTGCTAGTCTCTTACAATGGTAAGAATTGGACGAGTAGAGATGGGGAATTCCCATTATTTGTAGATTGCTTCAAGTGAAAGACCTTTGGAATAGTCAATATTTTTAAAAGACTAAGTGTGTAAGTGCTGTTGTTGGGTTGTTTTAACCTGTTACTGAAAATGAAACTAACAACAGCAGCAACAACAACCATAACAATCTTTTATTTCAGTCATATATTTGGAAGCATGATTTAATTTAACAAGAAAATTAGCGTGGGTTTATTAAACATTTATGTTGTTTCAACGGGGACAGTTTGAGGCAGGAATGACAGGGAAAGAAACAATCTTTTCATTTCAGTCAGGTCATATATTTTGGCAACTTGATTTAAATTAACAAGCAGAATACCGGGGGTTTATTTAACATAATGTTGTTTGAATTAATAGGTACAGGTAGAGGCAGGGAATGAATCAACTACTTGATTCAGTTAAGGTAACAAATCAACTGTCGGTGCATTTAGATTCTAAAAAATTCAATAGCGATCTTTGATGGGTGCGACAGAGTCTCAGTCTGGCTGAGTCAATTAAAGCACTGGCGTTCGTCCTTGACCTAGAGAAAAGGCAATGTCAGGCAAGGAGAACTTGCTAGCTTCGGATTGGACCTGTAAACATGCAGCGTTCGATTGGTTATATCAAAAATTGCCGTGGCATTGGTTTCTGCGACAGGAGACCATCGATCAGGACGTGCCTTCCTATATATTGGCTCAAAGTCCTCCTTTGTATCGCCAAGGATGGCCTTGACATCTTCAATATCTTTTACCGGAAATAGTTCACTTGCTCTCTTGTCACGGAGGTAGGAACCTCTGCAATTCTCGGAATCCGCACCTTTAATTTGTTTGTAATAATTCTGATGACAGTAGTAGCACTCGTCATCCTGCGATTCATGTGGGACTGTGAAGACGTTAATTTCGAGTTTCCCCTAGAAGAATATAAAAGATAAATACTGAGAATTTATGAATATTCGTGGGGTACTATTTTTCGTGGACTATGGGATTGATCAATAAATCTAAGCCCTGCGAAATATAGAACTGCTTATAAACATCTATTCAGAACATTTAAAACATAACCAATTAGAATGCGGTTTCACCGAAAATGACGAAAGTGTATGTTAACAAATAAAAATACATTCAATTTTACAAAATTTGATTTTAGAAGATTACTTCGTTTATCATATTACAAAAAGAAGCTTATTACAAAACACAGTTAAAACTGAAACCATCACAGACACTTCCAAAAGCAGGCGGGTAGGAGCGATTTGAACATTGGGGCCGCAGAAGAGTTGATTTGGCTGCATAATATTATCATTGATATGTCGATATAATAAGTTTCTTATTTTATAAAACAATTATATACAGTCCATACTCGTTGTGTCAAACTAGCTTAAGTCGAAACATCGCTTATCTCGAATTAATTTTACGGTCCCGTCAAAATGTGTTCTTCTTGCATATAATATTACGCCGCTTAACTAGAATTCGACTTAAACGATGTTTTCATAAGTCGAACTAAATTTAGAACCCGCCGGCTAAAATATGCTATATAAAATCATCGGATAAGTCGAAGTGTGAAACTTGCCGCGGTCGAACAATGCGCGCGGGTTCTTCAAAGAGAGAACTTGTCGGCAAACAAGATACCATAATTTAATAATAAATAACTATTATCACCTGTAAGGTAAAATATTCGCTTATTTAATGCAATTTAATGCATTCGGATGTAAAATATTCGGATTCGTAAATGCAATTAATTTCAGTTAAAAAAAAACAACAACATTTAATTAAAGTAATCATGACATTGTGACAACCAGGCCAATAAAATATGAGTTCATCCGTTTAGGACAACACATGCAAAAACATGATCCAAACGTAATCAATTCTCACTCAACAAGACTGAAGCACAAACAGCTCCAAATTAACGATTATGGGGTGAATATTAATTTGAATTAGTTTACGTAATAAATAAATAACGAGAGACGACTTTAACACTCAGAGTGAAGACGACGACGATGTTACACAAACACCGAAACTTAACGATGATGTTTTTTATCATGTAATAAATATAATCATTAACATATTTTTTCTGTTCATAAACGCGTACTAGCACTCACAATAATGTCAGCATTAGAAACATATAGGTATGATATTCGTGCATTGGCGCCAATTCGGATGTGTCGAACTTCGGATATCTCGAATTAAAATGTACGGTCCCTACGACATCGACACAACGAGTGTGAACTGTACTGTCATTGGTGTAAAGGACTTCACAAGACTCCGACCATGTTTTTTGTCACGCGACTACTGTTAGAACTGCCGCTCCAATCAAAATAAGCCGTGTTTTACTTCCAAATTAGGTTTTGATTTCAATCAGATTATTGCAGCTGAGGGTTCATTCTCCTTGCGGGTGTTGAACTGAAAGTTTCATTTTCTAACGTGTTAAATGGTACACTTACACAAAACATGTTCGGCGTCTTATGAAATATTGCAGTGAAAAGGTGTTTACGGAGGCCGCTCGTTTGACAATATCTAATTGAAATAGAAATTTGTAGTAATATAAATTTTGATTATGCTTTGATTTCTTTGCCTACCTGATTTGGATGCAACTCGAGTGAGCACATCTCGGTACTCTCTATTCTTGCAATATGGGTAGCCGTCGCATAAGCACAACCAAACGGCTTGTTTTCTAGAGCGGTTAGAACTTCCTCTCTGGAAGTACACGCATATAATGAGCGCATAATAATTCCAATAGGTACACCACTTATATTTGCCCCTCTTGGTATTAGCGTGTTATGTGTTATCACCAACGATTTGTTCATTCCAAAACCAAACCCTGCGAGGAACCCGGGATAACAGAACGATATAAACTGCTCTACAACATTGTCTTTGTCATCCGTAATAGTCACATGAACCGAAAACAGGAAGTCTACCACATCTTTGTGCCAGTCATCATTGTGCCCTATAACTCGTGCTTTTGTTCTATTTACTAGCACATCAGTACAGCCTAAACCCTCGTGAGATGGGTTTGGTGGTTTCTTTAGAATTTCTTTTGAATGGCAAAACAAGATCTCGCTCGCTAACTGCAGCAGAAAGATGTCATTAAAGCTCACTTCGGAACCATCTGCAATACCCTGAATCTCGGACACAATTTTAGGATGAGACTTTTTGGAAACATCTAGGTAGCCTTCTGTAAGTTTTTTGCCATCACTGGTTGAATAGAATTCACGAAAGAGTTTTACTTCTTCGGAGACATTCAGGAACTCTTGAACCCAGCCTGTAATAAAATGAGAAAATAAATAAAAATGCAAAAGTATATTCTGCTGAACACGAAAATAACGAACAAATGCAAGCGCGTTTTGATCAAGTCTCTTCATGGACTTTGATGGAAATTCGCGTTTAATTTAATGATTTGCCTTGCCCCGGACTAAGCGAAATTCAACACTTTCACAAGTTGGTAGTACATCCAAATCGATTGTCTCCAGAAAAAAAGTATGGTTTTTCTCTTTTGTTTTATTAAGAGTGCGCCCCTGATCTCACAGCAAGTGCTGGATCCGCCTATTGTAAAATCCTGAACCCGACTTTTTCATATCAAATATATTTTAGAAACATCACATCGTATATATTAGCCTCCGTGTGCAAACCGTGAATCTGCGGTTGTTTTCGTTTTATTTTCCGAACCAATACCGACGAGAGTAAGTTGAAATTCGAATTGTTTGGAATTGACCCAATGTTACATATAAAGAATGTGTTAAGTTTTTCTTCGCGTTATGTTTCATTACAAAGAAAACGACAAAATGAAATAAATATAATTTATACAGTTGACTAAATGCATTACCTTTAAATGTTTTCCCGGTAACAAATCCGACTTCATAATTGGATTTGGCACGTATATGCAAAACGGGGATACTCTCTGTAGAAGTCATTGTTGAATTCTACAACGAAATTTAGATTTAATTAATAATTATCTCTTAAGAAAATAAACGAAATATACTTACTTACAAATTACTTAAAAGACACGTTCAGTTACTATAGTAGAGAAGTGTGGAATAATATACCAATAACAATACGTTCAGTTCAGTCACTCAATTCCTTTAAGCATCTTTTGAAACAATATCTATTTAATCTGTCGCAATCTTGATGCAATTAATTAATATACTATTTCTCATATTTTTAATGAGTGTCTGTCTGTTGTGAATGTCAAATGTTTTGTTTTAAATTAACATTTAATGTTGTTGTTTTTATAGAATTGTTTTGTAATTGTTATTTTATTAAGAAAGCCATATTGTAAATAAGATTGACATCCTTTTGTTCAAACTTAATATGTAACCTTCTAAAAATAAAGAATTTATTATTATTATTATTATTATTATTATTATTATTAAAGGACGATCGGCTTGTGTACTAATACATTCCGGAGCTTACGACAACTGAACAGTTGTTGGATTAAACTTTTGAAAACAACATCACAGTGTACACTCGAAAGTCCGACCCTACTTCCGATAGCGCTGACTATACACATAGCCATCACGAAGGAGCTGGTTAAAAAGCAGGTAAGAAATTGAATAAAGAGTAATTATTTAATTCTTTTACTTTTAATACTTAGACTAGCAAGAAATAGAGTGCGTCGAGTTATAAAATGAACGTGACACAACGTTAACTTCGAAAAAATACGATCGATCACCAAAATTTACAAAAAAATGTCAGTCGTGTCACTTAAAACGTCCGGACTTTCGAGTGCACACTGTGAACATTTGCACGCCTGCTGAATGAACTTTCAAACCTGAATACACACAAAAAGGGGGGGGGGGGGGTAGACGCAGTTCGCTCAAAGTCGCCGAATTTTTAAATAGCAACCTAAATATCTGGTAATGTTTTGAAAAATCAAAGTTCACTCCAATTCGGAAATATTTAGTGTTTCATTTTAAAATATACGCTATATAATTACATCCATTAATCATTAGAGTTGGTACAATAAACGCTATAAAAGTCCAGCGCATGTTTTGGTTGCAAATCGAAATTTGTGTAAGTATGATTATGATAAAATCACGGACCGATGGATTATTGCAAATTATGAAAATTTTACAAAACTATATCTGCATACATTACTCAGTGTTGACACACATTTTAAAGTTCAACCGTAGGCCTACTTTAAACTAACCTTTGTTCCCCATTTGTGTGTATACATTTAACTGATGACTGCAGTGATCCAAATCCTTTGATCTGTTTCAGAACGATGTATTTGCAAATCGTTAAAGTTTTACAAAATGCATACCCTACTAAAGGTTGACACACATTTTAAGAGTTCAGTATTATTTTACTAAATTTTGTTAAACGTTTGTGAGTTCAATTTGTAATCGAACTCATTTAATCTGTTACGGATCGATGAATTTGCAAATCGTGAAAGTTTAAACAAAATTATATCCGCATACCATACTAAAGGTTGACACACATTTTAAGATTTCAACCGTACTTTAGCTTCTACAAAAATGTGTTCCACATTTGAGACCTTTTGATGTCAGCGGTCGAAATAATTTGACACGATGTTGCGCAACTTAATATCTCCTCAGAATAATCTCCCTTATACAAAACTTCAAGACAAAGAATCGTTTTAATATCCAAACCATGTAATATGAAAAATCGCTTAAGTTATAAACTGATCTCTATAGGTTTTATTAACCAACAATAAACACACATCTCGTGCATAAGTATGCATGAACGTGTTCAATAGACCGTTATCATAGTTCGTTCTGCTTTTTTTAAGCCAACTTAGACTCTCGCACAGTTCTGAGCTTTTTATCAGAATTCGATGCTGCTTTTCTCAGAATTTGATGCCACCTTTTACAGCAAGCAGCCTGCAGAGTTTAAGTGTTAGGTATTACGCAATTGAAGATACTGCCATCAACTAAAATCATGAAATAACTTAAACGGTGTTTATGTGTTTTATTATACACTTAAAATGAAAGGAAAATGTTTATAGAGCTGGGGGAAAAGCGGCTGTTTATTGGCTTTATCCATTAAACTTGATTCGAAAATGATATTATATCAGATTGTTGCAGGAGAAGATTGTTAAAATGCTCTCGATGAGTATTGAACCTTATAAACATTAGATAATTAAATTCTTTAACCTCTTCATCAGTTAAAAGTTGAAAGTTATTTGACGGTTAAGACTTTAAAATAGCATCAAGAGCCTGGAAGAGATTGGAAACTTCATAAAATACATAAACCATTATCATTATCAATAGCATATCATATTCACTTCGAATTATTAATTATTATTAAAAGTATTGCAAGGCCGGTTTGATTGAGCCTGTTCATAGTATCGAGTTGGACGCAACTCATTATCTACCCGCAAGAAAAAAAACGTACAATTGATGTACGTGAACCAAACGATGGTGTTAACATGGAACCGTCAATGTGGTATTGTCTGATAAATACCATTCCATGGTCAGTGGTGTATGATCCCCAGATAATAAAACCTGGTTGTACTAAACAAGAAAACAGTTAATACCGGGAGTGATGTGAAATAAGGGCACCTGAGAGTATAAATCCTGCACAGAGAACCCTAAAGGAAAATATTGAAAAGCTGGAGGTTTATACATGGGATGATTGAAAACATCTAAAGCTTTATCATGTCTATTGGCTGTGACTACTAATATACAACACGCATAAATTGAAACAAATGTGTTTTAGAGTGCTATTAACAAACGTGTCATGCTCAGCAAACTTCAAATGTCGTACTTGACAGCAGCACTGACAGGGGTACGTTTTACAGATGCTATACGACACAAACAATGCTATTGAAATATATAACTAGAATGTTGTGTTCCGCGGAACACATGTGTCGCCTGCATGGAAAAAGTTGAAATGTGGGCCTATTTTTAATCATATATAATAAAAATATTTTATTTAAGTTGATTTCAATACTAGACCACAGAACACATGTGTCATCTAAATTGCATTTAAAAGGGGAATAACTATAATAATGGTGAAACCCGAGTTATCATCTTCAAAAATTGGTTTGTGCACGCAGATGAGTTTTTCAAAGTATTAAGTGAATTGAACAAGTACTTTCCATTTTACAAGCAACACTAAGTTTCATGTGAAAGTTGCATTTGAAAGGGACATAACTCAAAAAATATTCAAACAGGAGTTATAATTTTTGTAGTTGTCGATCGCACTGTTCATGTTGATGATACAATCCAAGTATTCAATGAATAGGGCAAGTACTTTCAAATTATACGCAACATTAAGTTTCATGTGAAATTTGCATTTGAAAAAAAAAGTCAAACAGGAGTTATGATTCTTGTTGTAACCCATGTTGTTGTTCATGAAGATGATATATTCGATGAGTGAATAGGATAAGTACTTTAAAAGTAATAGGCAACATTAAGTTTCATGTTAAAGTTGTATATTAAAGGGACACAACTCATAAAATAGTCCAGCAGGAGTTATCATTCTTGTTCTTCATAATGACGCTTTTCATGAAGATGATTTATTTCGAATATCAAGTGAATTTTCAAAGTTAAAGTCAACATTAAGTTTCATGTTAAAGTTGCATTTGAAAGGGGCATAACTCAAAGTATAATCAAACAGGAGTTATCATTCTTGTCGTCACAGATGGCATTGTTGATGCTGATGATATATTCCAAGTATCAAGTGAATAGGACAAGTACTTTCAAAGTTATAGGCAACATTAAGTTTCAGATTAAAGTTGCATTAGAAAGGGGCGTAACTCAAAAAATATTGAAACTGGAGTTATCATTCTTCTCGTCACAGATGGCATTGTTCATGCTGATGATATATTCCAAGTATGAAGTGAATAGGACAAGTACTTTCAAAGTTATAGGCAACATTAAGTTTCAGATTAAAGTTGCATTTGAAAGGGGCATAACTCAAAAAATATTGAAACTGGAGTTATCATTCTTGTCGTCACAGATGGCATTGTTCATGCTGATGATATATTCCAAGTATGAAGTGAATAGGTCAAGTTCTTTCAAAGTTATAGGCAACATTAAGTTTCATGTTAAAGTTGCATTTGAAAGGGGCATAACTCCAAAATATTGCAACTGGTGTTATCATTCTTGTCGTCACAGATGGCATTGTTGATGCTGATGATATATTCCAAGTATGAAGTGAATAGGACAAGTACTTTCAAAGTTAAGGCAACATAAAGTTTCAGGTTACAGTTGCATTTGAAAGGGGCATAACTCAAAAAATATTGAAACTGGAGTTATAATTCTTGTTGTCGTAGATGGCATTGTTCATGCTGATGATATATTCCAAGTATGAATTGAATAGAACAAGTATAATCAAAGCTATAGGCAACATTAAGTTCCCGGTTAAAGTTGCATTTGAAAGGGGCATAGCTAAAAAAATATTGAAACTGGAGTTATCATTCTTGTCGTCACAGATGGCATTGTTCATGCTGATGATATATTCCAAGTATGAAGTGAATAGGACAAGTACTTTCAAAGTTATAGGCAACATTAAGTTTCAGATAAACGTTGCATTTGAAAGGGGCATAACTCAAAAAATATTGAAACTGGAGTTATCATTCTTGTTGTCACAGATGGCATTGTTCATGCTGATGATATATTCCTAGTATGAAGTGAATAGGACAAGTACTTTCAAAGTTATAGGCAACATTAAGTTTCAGATTCAAGTTGCATTTCAAAGGGGCATAACTCAAAAAATATTGAAACTGGAGTTATCATTCTTGTCGTTACAGTTGGCATTGTTCATGCTGATGATATATTCCAAGTATGAAATGAATAGGACAAGTACTTTCAAAGTTATAGGCAACATTAAGTTTCAGATTAAAATTGCATTAGAAAGGGGCATAACTAAAAAAATATTGAAACTGGAGTTATCATTCTTCTCGTCACAGATGGCATTGTTCATGCTGATGATATATTCCAAGTATGAAGTGAATAGGACAAGTACTCTCAAAGTTACAGGCAACATTAAGTTTCAGATTAAAGTTGCATTTGAAAGGGGCATAACTAAAAAAATATTGAAACTGGAGTTATCATTCTTGTCGTCACAGATGGCATTGTTCATGCTGATGATATATTCCAAGTATGAAGTGAATAGGTCAAGTTCTTTCAAAGTTATAGGCAACATTAAGTTTCAGATTAAAGTTGGGGGACTACCGGGCGACGGCACCGACGACGACGACGACGACGCCGCCGGACAATAGCATCCCAATGTGTCTACCTGCTATCGCAGGCGACACAAAAATGGAACTTTGGAAGTAATCGAACTCGACAAAAATAAAAAGGTTAGATTGAGTCTGGTCATGGGCTGTAATGGGAATGCCAATTTCAGCCCATGCCATCTAGATCCGGTTGAACAAGAAAGCCTTTTTGAATAATGAATCGACTTTATACAACCTTTAATACGATCAATCTAAAAAATTGAACATTTTAAGAAAGAGATGTGAAGATTCACCTCGCTAAGATTTTCTTATCTCTTCGGCCTTTATTTGACAAATTTAGACTTACAGTCGCAGCAAAAAAGAAACCCGAAGACACTGTACAACTTTGAAAAAACTACGACATACATACACAAAAAAATGTTCGCACCTTTTGTTTCATGCCCCAGAAGTATCAAAATGCACAGAGTAACTTCAAAACGAATTCAATTTTATTTCCAGACACAAAATGAGAAATTACACTCACGAATTTCTCAACAACTCACAAAGTTGTATGTATAGAGCTCTAATATCTTTTCAATGCATTCTACAAAGTATAAATGTTTGCTTTTTATTAAGATACACATTTAATAGATCACTTTACCAACTACGAAGAATATCACTTAACAGATCTAGTAAAATATATAAATTTTATAGCACAGTTCTCAAAAATAAAAAGATCTTATATGTAACAAAAGATTCTTACACCCTAATTTATCCATGTGATAAAGCTATTATTCATGCCGGAACAGTATATATAGATCAGCCGGTACAACACTTTACTAATAACAAAAAGACATTGCGAGTTAATATCATACAAGAGAGTTTCTTCATATTCTAAAGTTGTTAAGAAATAATTAAAACAAGTCAAGCGTGTATAATATGTGGAATAGTCACACGCAGACAATACAGTCTCTCTACGCAGCTAAAACAGATAGGAAAAGAGAGCACGCGTTTCTAAATTGATCTATTTCAAATAAGACACCACAATCAACGAAAAAAAAAGAACTTGAGGGGTAACCGCCTTGGAACATGCCTTGGAACAGTTAGTGGTCAAACAAATTGCCACTGGTCGTTTAAGCCATGTTCTAGCGTGCACCAACCTTACACTTGCTCCTCAAGGTTCTCCAATGTTTTTGTTAACTCTTAAAACATATCACCATTACACACATTGTTACACTTTACAGCTCAGAAATCATTTGACTCTCAGTCTGATTAAGCTAATAGAACTGGCATTCTTCACCTAGAGAAAAGGCAATGTCACGCAAGGAGAACTTGCAAGCTTCGGATTGGACCTGTAGACATGCAGTACTCGATTGGTTATATCAAAAATAGCCGTGGCGCTTGTTTCAACAGTAGGAGACCAATGATCAGGGTGTGCCTTCCTATATATTGGCTCAAAATCCTCTTTAGTATCGCCGAGGATGGCCTTGACATCTTCAATATCTTTTACCGGAAATAGTTCACTTGCTCTCTTGTCACGGAGGCGAGATCCTCTGCTGCTATCGGAATTCGCATCTTTGATTTGTTTATAATAATTCTGGTGGCAGTAGTAGCACTCGTCATTTTGTGATTCATGAGGGACGTTGTAGACGTTGATATCGAGTTTCCCCTAAAGTAACATAAAACACAAATTTGTAAAAAAATGAAATATAAATATGTGAATATGTAACGAAAATCTCGTTCTTGTCCTAAATAAACTTTACATAAAAACTGAAAACAATACAAACCCTGTAGGTGAACATCAAAAAGATTTTAAACTTTTTAGTTTTCATAACATTTCTTGAAATTATGAATTAATGTTACATTTTATCACAGTATGCCTCAATTTGTCAAATACACTCGCTCAATGATTAAAATGGACATGTGTTCGTGCTGTTCTTTTTGTTGTATTTACTTTAATGTATCGTCATTAACTGACTGCCATGTCAGCAAAGCCCACAAATGAGTGGTTTTCTTTCCAGAATTTAAATATGAGGGTAGTGGATTTTGATAGAGGGTCGACTGGTAGCTCTATTGCTAGAGCGTCGTCATGGTATACCGGGAAACCGAGGTTCGAATCCCGGTAGCAGTTTTCCGTTTATAAGTATTTAACTTTCCAACATACAACTGAGTAAAATTTTAAAAAGTGAGTTTGAACTCAAACAATTTTTCTATAATATATCAGGAATACTTGTGTTATTTGATATATTTTTATAATCGTAAAAATATTTATTTCATATTTAGGTATTCCGGGTAAATAACGGACATTTACTACGAATTAGAATATATACGTTGAGTTGTGTTTAAGCATATAATTCAAGATACAGGGCCTTACTAAGTGGAAAGAGTTGTACAAGTATATGTTTCAGTTTTCTTACCTGATCTGGATACACTTCCACCGAGCACATCTCTGTACCCTTTATACTTGCAATATCAATGCACATTCCATAGGCACATCCAAAGGGCTTGTTTTCCATAGCAGCTACACACTCCTCTACGGTGCTACACGCAAACAAAGAGCGCAAAAGGATTGCAACAGGTACGCTATCCGTGTTCGCCTTCTTCGGAGACAGGGAGTTAAGGGTTAAAACCAAAGATCTGTTCATTCCAAAACAAAAGCCTGTGAGGTATCCAGGATAACTGAAAGATATAAACTGCTCTACGATATTCTCCTTGTCATCGGTAATTAATACATGAGCTATAAACACGCGGTCAACAACATCTTTGACCCAGTCATCATTGTGGCCGATGATTCTTGCATTCATTCTGTTGACCAACACATCGGTACAACCTATTCCCTCCTGGGATAGTTTTGGTGGTTTCTTTAGTATTTCTTCTGAATGACAAAATATAATTTCGCTGGCTAACTGCAACAAAAAGATGTCATTGAAGCTCACTTGGGCGCCATCAGCCATACCTTCGATCTCGGAAACAATTTTGGGGTGAGACCTTTTGGCGGTTTCAAGATAACCATCCGTGAGCCTTTTGCCTTCATTGGTTGAATAAAAATCCCTAAAGAGTTTGACGTCTGTGGAGACTTGCAAGTAATCTTGAATCCAGTCTGTAATAAATGTTTAACTATGAGTAAGAGCTGGTTTCATGTTTTTAACATCAACAGGGCGATTTTGGGATTTGAGAACCCATGGCCATAGCAATGCCATGTTTAAAGATATTGGTTATAACTTATTCAATTATAATTATTTTACTCCGAACTAAATATTTATTATAAAACATTAAGTGTAAGGCCCTCAGACAAGGACAGCCGAGTTTGCGAATTCACAGGATTCGCAATCATTCATAGCTTTTTTGGTTAACATGACCACTTATGAAAATATGTTAAGCCATTCGTGATACTTGGAATTTTATCATACACGGCTGCGTTAGCAATGATATCTAGAATGTAACAATACTCAATAATGGTCTTTACAATAATTTTGGATTTTCTTAATGTATGATTCTAGATGATGGTCGTTACATTTGAATGTTTTCTTGTAGGGGGGGGGGGGGGGGGGCTAAAATTTTATTTAAAAAAAACAACAACTTAACACCTGATTTCAGACCACTTTACTGCATAACATGTATATGGATATATACTTACTTCTAAATGTTTTTCCCGTAACAAATCCAACATCGTAATTGGATTTCGCACGAATATACAAAACAGGGATACTCTCGGCCGTTGCCATAGTTGAGTTCTGCAAGGAAACATATCTAACACAGTTTATTCGATATTTAAAATAAAAAATATTCAAGGAAGTGCTGCGGGCTTGTGAAAGCTCTGCTCAGTATACGCAGCAAATTTAATGTAACTGAAAGGGTACATTGTCTACCAGAAACTTTTGGGGTAGGATCATGTTTTCATCTGACACATTTTGATCTGTTATTTGTCCCACTTTAAAAATGAAATTTAATAAATTCAAGGCTCTGAATACAATTACGTCAACATAATAATAATAATAATAATAATAATAATAATAATAATAATAATAATAATAATAATAATAAAACAAGTTTAATATAGCTCGTAGGGTGCCCCCGTATGTTAAAACTGCATTTGAAGGGGGGTAACTAAAAATATTAAACCAGCAGTTATCATTTCTGATGTCACCAATACACTTTGTTATCGCAAGCAACACAATAACAGTGATTCAGATTGGCGTCGGCCATCGGAGAATCGCCGATAAAATTCTCTAATGGCCGATAAAAAAATGATCTCTAAGACAAATGGGCCGATAAAAAAATCCATTCTCAGGACTAATTGGCCGATGGTTTTTTGCAATAATTATGACAACGATAAAACGCTTCGCCCCTTGAGTACGAAACTGGTACGAAATGACAAACAAGCGTGATCCGAGTCACCTAAACGCTGTAAAAATTTATAACCTACAAGCACCGGCTACTACGTCACGCTACGCTTCCTGTATCCAATATCTGTAAGGGGTGATCACTGCCGATGTTAACCACATGTATTTCGTTCGCCCAGACGCTGAGATAAAACATATAAATGTCATTCAAAAATTTCATTCTCTAGAAAAAATAAAAGAGAGAAAATTTCATATCCTGGATTTGACAATGTTTTTCCGTGGTTTCTAAGCACCAGGCGCAAATCATGGTGTTTGTCTCGATCTTAAATCGCAACCAAAGCCTGTTATTTTTCCTGGAAAGGAAAGGAAACTTTTGTCACGATAAACATCCTCAGTCATATTAATTAAAATTTTGTGTTTGGTTTGCTGCTCGCCCGGCAGTTTCAGGAGGTTTTTTCTTGGTTTTGCACCAGTTTGTTCTGTAGCTCAGCTGATTTCAATTTGGTATAGAACAGGTCGGGTGTCTTTTCCAATATTCACCCGTCGATTGTGTTAAAAAATTAGTTCCGTTTGAAATTCGCCGCTATTATGTCCTTCCTACCCGGGGATTTCCCCGGTGTTTTGCTCCGATTTGCGGCGATTATTCTGCAGTCATTCTCGCTCTTTTCACGTTCATCGTCAACAGTTTTGCTTCAGGTTTAATTGCTGGGGATCTTGGTGAAAAATTTTTGAGAGAGGAATGTTATTTTTCAATTAAAATGTTGTATTTTTTAAAGCAAATGCTCTTTCTTTATCCAATTTGAACGCTACATGGTATCAAAATAATATTTGAAAAAAGTTTAGTCGCGATTCGTCTGCATTTAAAAAAAAATAAAATAAGTATCTTGTTTTTCTTTGTTTGCAAAACTTCTGTGAAGTTAGCGAGTGTCTTAATAATTATAAAACTTTTCAATGTGGAGCATGATTTTATAAGCCACTCGCTGACTTTTTCAAACTGACATGAATTAATCAATAGCTTAATTGACAGTGCTTATCTGTCTAGGGCTAATTAATCCATTGTCTGGGGCATATTAATCCATATTAAACACCAATTTGCAATAGCTTTGCTGACTGCCTAACAAATATCATATGACACGCTACTCAACGACAAATCAACCTTTCTATGAGCATTTTAATTGTGATGCTCGTTTATAAAAAAATATTTGTGGCAGGCAGTTGGTATAAATTTCCAGCATGTTTTGATTATACAACCCTACTTTTTTCGAGCGATCTTCAATTTTTGGCTGAGTGTTGACAAATGAGTCAATCTCTTATTAATCAAAAACACCGTCCTATGATCACATTTTTCTTTACTCAGCCCGACACCTTTGATCTCCAAAAAATCAATACTACTCCTCGGTGTTGTTTTTTGATGTGAATAAACAGCAATGACCATGAAATATACAACGCTGATCACACAGGTGTTCAAACAGGTGTTGATTGCTCTTAAATAAATAAAGATGTTTTAGGAAGGGATTGGAAAAAAGCTGGAGATGGAATTTATACATGTAGCTATTGGTCTATTATATTTTCGATGGTTATTAATTTTCTCAAAGAACTTAGTAAACATATTTATTATCAATTTAGCGCGAATTACACGTTGATACAAGCTACAGATTTCTGCATGAAATAAGCGGCTCAAAAGTTTGTTTACTAATCTGAAAATGAAAGTACAATGATTTTTCAACGATCTGAATCTCACAAGCCTGTCGGGCTGGTAAATTGGGAATTTTTACAAGCCCCAGAGAAAATCTACTAGTTTTTTGCTGTCGGGCTAGCGCTAATTTCGACCACTGTCTCTGTAAATGTTATCATAAGTCAAGAAGTGTTTGTCTTATCAATATTGAATAAAATAAGTGTCCTAATGTTTTTGAGGTATTTAGGACAAAATGGCCAAAGAAAAATTAGGTATTTATGACACCTGTCCTTGATATCTGATTTCCAATCTGAATCACTGCAATAAAGATATTTCCAGATGTGATTTTAGACGGCAACTGATATTTTAGACTGATTCTGGATATCGGCGATTTTACTTTCAACAAGAATAAAAATCTATATTTGTATTATCGATAACCATGTGTCAGAACTAAGGCTGTAATGTGATATTTCGTCACCTTAGTGCCATTTTTTTTTATTTACCACATAAATTTGAAAATGATATACTTTTATTGCATTACACCTTTAAAGTGAGGAGTTACTGTAATATAATTATAATAGTGTTCATTATAACATCAGAACTAAACGTGGACCCGCCATATTCTTGAGAATATGATAATGCTGACCGTTTGAATACAATACTTTTACCGCTTACATTTTTAAGCTAGAAGTGCTGTTTAATAGCCAACGAGCTTTTCGGAACGCTAAGCCTGTTGCTTATATAACGTGGCGAGAAACGTACATTCTTACACAGTATTCCTGTAATGGCCTATGTTCCTGTTCGTCAATAATGTTATTGTGAAAATAAATTATTTATAAATCTGACATCGCATGCATTTTAAAATTATAGTGCTTACCTTCAGTCAGTCGTAAAGTTACTCCCCTTGGTGATTTTCGCGTTTGATCACGTGACAAATTCAAGATGGCAGCGACCAGAAGATTGGCCAAGGTTGAGTAAAAATTGATTTTTATGTGTTTCGAGTGTTAGGGTGATTATTTGTAAATGTATTTACCAATAATAAAGTATATGAGTATCGTAAGATATGAAAATTTCGAATAAATTCCAGTAATTTGGTGTGTAATTGCGAAATCCTTTCTTTTGCCCGGTAAAAAATTGATTTGTTTACGAATTCCTCCTTTTGTTGTCAACGCGGAAGTATCGGTTAACTCTCTGCGATTGATCGAACCAAACTAACATATTTAATCATCAAAATAAGAACTCATATTCTATGTTTAATTGTTTGACTTGTTATACTATTCCTTGTAACCTTTATATTTTGTGATGCTGAGTTATTCATTTCTTGAGAACCTAATTTTTTGTAACTCAAAAATGCAGCCCTTAAATTATATGATGGACAACAGTCTCAATGAAAGCTCATAAACTATTGAATAAAATACGTATTTTGAAAGTCTGAAACCTAGTGTGACATGCAGAGTGCAACCAGGCCATCAGAACATGACATGCCTGCAGAATGTTTTGGATCATTTATTGTATAAGAAACAGGCAGACGTCCCGAAAGTTGCCAGACCGAAGGACCTGTCTGGTAAAATTTGAGCCGGTCATACTAGATTTCTTATGTTATCAGACCGAATGTCAGACAAAAATTTGAACTTATACTTGCTAATAGCCTTTTAACATGTTTCGGTCTGATAGAATTTG
This sequence comes from Corbicula japonica, assembly GCA_038501625.1. Taxonomy (NCBI): domain Eukaryota; kingdom Metazoa; phylum Mollusca; class Bivalvia; order Venerida; family Cyrenidae; genus Corbicula; species Corbicula japonica. The sequence continues at coordinate 3,280,854 of JAZAYU010000038.1, read as the reverse complement.
TTTCGGTCAGACAGTATTTCACATCTTGCCTGACACATTTTTACAACTTTCGTGAAGTCTGAACAGGAGAGAGAAAATGTGTAGGCCTCGACCAGGATTCGAACCACGGACCTCCGGCTTACCGTGCCGTCGCTCTACCAATTGAGCTACCGAGGCTACCTGTTAAGGACGCTACTACATATAAAATGAATGTATTTGGATGTATACCTATTTATGTGTATTTGCTGGTCTCTTGCTTGTTTGTGCCATCTATACACTGAGACAACACTGTTCCTTCACAATCCCATTAAAATCCTCTCTCTTAAAGTTGAACACTGCAGTGCTATCAAGATCTGACAACTAAAATTTTTCTGAATAAACAACATTCCAAACCAATCAGATTATTACCTTAACATCACAAAAATACATGATGATTGCCATAAATGTTGAAGCCTTCAGTACATTATATTGTATATTAAATTATTGTATACAAAGTGTTATAAACCCCAGAAAGAGTTGATACAGGGCTTTTTTCATTGCCAGGGAAAGGGCCCATGTCCTATGACTTTGGGGTAAATAGCCTGATTTTTTCTGAAGGGGAATGAAAAAAACTGATGTAAAGTTACTTTTGGGGGAAAACTGCATGATTTTTAAGAAATTCTTTGAGAGGAAGGCCTCCATAAACGGTCCCTACTAAAGAAGGAAAAATTGCCCTGTGACACCCGATGTTAAGCATATTTTTATGAACAAAGGTGTGTTTTTGTGGTATTGCATTGATTTCCACTGTTGTCAACTATTATTGATCATATTTATACATCATGAGTGGACGTAATTTGTGAAGTTTTTGTACCATATTTTTCCGTTAGTGATCACTATCCAATCTGTTTTACAAGATCAACATCGCGAAAAAATCACAAAGGTAACATACATGAAACAATTACTTATCGCTCTTTTAAACGTTTTGACCAGGCTTCATTTCAGCAATGCCTTATCATGGCAAATATTGAGATTGTAGAAACTATTTTGGACCCAAATTTAGTGTTAGATATTTTTTATGAGATTTTTCTTAATGTTCTATCTAAGCATGCACCACTAAAAGAAAAACAAATAAAACGATCGTGTCAGCCTCCCTTGTTTAATGATGAGGTAAAGACTATAATTCGTGAAAGAGATAAATGCCATAAGAACGGATATTTCAATGAGTACAAAATACTTAGAAACAAATCAATGTCTGTCATTAAAAAGTGTAAAAGGGACTTTAATAATATAGCTATTAAGGAAAACAAAAGCCCTAGTTATCTTTGGAAAACAATTAAAAGCATTACCAACAATAATTCTAATAATAACATTTCCATACCCCAGACTTTGACTTGCGCTGATAATATATTTACGAATCCTGTTGACATACTCAATACTTTAAATGAACATTTTGTAAATATTGCAAAAATTGTAACAAAGACCACTTTTTCTGCCGAAAGTTTTTCTAACTTAAAAAATTTGCTTGACAAGAAACTAAACAAATATGTATTTGAAATAGATTTTATTACTCCGTTTGAAGTTAAAAAACTACCGGTAATTGACAAATTAGATGTGAATAAGGCGACCGGAATTGACGGTATTGGCCCAAAAATTCTGAAATCTTGCGGTGATAATTTATCAGTAGCAATTGCTGGTATTATAAACAACAGCATTAAATATGGGGTATTCCCTGATGTCATAAAAGAGGCTTGCATTTATCCTATTCATAAGGGTGGATGCAAACAGGATGCAAATAATTATCGTCCAATATCTATCTTGCCTACTCTTTCTAAAATATTTGAACGCCATATTGCTTTACAATTACAATTGTTTTTCAAAAAAACAAATGTACTTCATGTAAATCAGTCCGGTTTTAGAACTTCTCATTCGTGTCACACAGCTCTTATCAGACTTGTTGATACTTGGTTGAAAGAGGTTGATGATGGTAATTTTGTTGGTGCTGTATTTTTAGATCTAAGAAAGGCATTTGATCTAGTTGATCATGAAATATTGCTACATAAGTTATGCCTTCATCATTTTTCAGAAAAGGCTGTTAAACTCTTTAGATCTTATCTTACAAACAGAACACAAATGGTCAAAGTTGGTTCTATTAAATCTAATATCCTACCCATTTCTACTGGTGTGCCTCAAGGATCTATTTTAGGCCCCCTTTTGTTTCTGTTATATATTAATGATATAGCATATTTATCTAATTCAATGAATATTGATCTTTACGCTGATGATTCAACATTGTACAAAGCAGGATCCAATTTACAACATGTTGAAGCAGATCTCCAGAATAATTTAGTTTTGATTGAAAAATGGTGTTCCATCAACAATATGCTTTTACATCCTGATAAAACTAAATGTATGGTTATTGGTACAAGACAAAAACTGAAAAAGTCAGTCCCACATCATCTCACAGTATCGGGAAAATATATTGAGAATGTTAAAAACCAAAAAGTATTGGGTGTTTACACAGAAAATAATATGTCTTGGAAAACTCAGACATACAAAATGTCTTTGAAACTTAACTCTAAGATTGCTCTTTTGAGAAAAATTTCATATTATCTCACACAAGACACAAAAATTGTGTATTATAATGCTTACATTATGTCTACTTTTGATTATTGTTGTACTGTCTGGGGCAAAGGAAACCAGTCTGGGATTAGTAAAATAGTAAATTTTCAGAAAAGAGCTGCTCGTATCATTTTATGCAAATCTTACCGAACACCATCATCCTCTCTTTTCAAAGAACTGAAATGGCTTCCTTTTCAATACAGATGTAAATACCACGCGGTGCTTCTAGTTTTCAAATCCATAAACAATCAAACACCTAGCTATATATCAGATTTATTGAAATTCTCTACAAATGATAAATACAATCTTCGCTCTTCGACTTGGAAACATCTCTCACAATTGACACCTCGAACAAATTACTTAAAAGACACGTTCAGTTACTATAGTAGAGAAGTGTGGAATAATATACCAATAACAATACGTTCAGTTCAGTCACTCAATTCCTTTAAGCATCTTTTGAAACAATATCTATTTAATCTGTCGCAATCTTGATGTCATTAATTAATATACTATTTCTCATATTTTTAATGAGTGTCTGTCTGTTGTGAATGTCAAATGTTTTGTTTTAATTAACATTTAATGTTGTTGTTTTTATAGAATTGTTTTGGACATTAATTGTTATTTTATTAAGAAGGCCATATTGTAAATAAGATTGACATCCTTTTGTTCAAACTTAATATGTAACCTTCTAAAAATAAAGAATTTATTATTATTATTATTATTATTATTATTATTGTCACTAAACTTATGACATCTTCAGATCATTTTGGGAGTGTCATGAATCATGCTTCTTGTATTGACCGTTTCTGGAAATAGTTATTACTTATTAGTGAAAACTAATTACGCTTGTATATGATGTTTGTGAACTTAAGAACTTACATTTTGTAAAATTTGACTTCATTGAGATTGTGTTAGCAAATCTGATACATGAAGGGTTAAATATCTTAAATATTGTTGTCGTCTTTTTCAGGAACTTGCTGATATAAGAAAATCAGGCACAAAGAACTTCAAAAGTATAAATGTTGATGAATCTAATATACTTCAATGGCAGGGACTTGTGGTACCAGTAAGTTGGTTTAAACATTTTAAGTTTTACTACGTGTAACATTTATAAAAATAATTTAATTAGCATACAGCCAAGGATCACAGTTACTAAATCATATAAATGATACACAGTATCGCTTTTTCAGACATTACTTAGTTTATGTGCTTGGGATTTTTTTCAAATGTGTGGAGAGTGTAGATCTAGATCAGCTGGCATATCCATGACGTCTAAGGAGGAACAACATTGTTTGCGTCATGGTCAGAAGTATTCTAATTAATCAAAAAGTGAACTGTGTAGATTTTGATCAGACAGCACAGATGTGATTTATCCCATAGCCTTTTACACTATATGCACTTCTACATGTGTGCGAACAGTATAGATCCAGATCAGTTCTGACATCTGTGCTATCTAATGCGGATGAACACTGATAACCTTTTTGATCAGAAATTATAAAATGAATCCAAAAGTGAAAAGCGTAGATTCTGATCAGACGGCTGACCAAGAAAGCAATATCCCAGAATGGAAAAGTGTTAACCCTTTCCTGTATAGACACATTTTTATTGCTAGGGTGAACAGTTTAGATCCCGATCAGCCGGCACATCCGTGCCATCTGATCAGGATCTTAACTGTTCGCTTTTTGATTTATTAGGTTATTTCTGACGGATGTGGCGGCTGATCTGGATCTACACTGGTCGCACATGTGTAAAAATGCGCACATATCTAGGAAAGTGTTAATACAATAGAACATACTTTGGAAAAATATAATATTTTATGTTTTTAGGACTGGGAAGCCTACAATAAAGGCGCCTTTAAAATACAAATAGATTTTCCAGCTGAGTATCCATTTAAGCCACCGAAAATAACATTCAAAACAAAGATCTACCACCCTAATATAGACGAAAAAGGACAAGTGTGTTTGCCCATCATTAGTGCTGAAAACTGGAAACCTGCTACAAAAACAGATCAAGGTAACAGTTAGATATGCTTCTTTTGTTCGTACATAAATTGAAGATGAATTGAAATGTTTAACATCACTTGAGACCATGAAATTCGCATAGAGTTGGTGGGTCATTGCACTGAATTGAGACCAACAAACCATGTACTTAAACAAACCATTTTTATAAGTTCACCTGATGGCATGATTTTTCACAGCATCTGGCAGGAAAATGTGCTCATCAACGTCTCTTAGACTAGTTAAAAAGTAGTGCACAGTTCAATTAATTGTGAGTAGTAATATAGGTCATACTGCATTAGAACAATATTTATAATTAGTAAGATGAATAAGATTTCATGATAGACGAAGCAGTTGGAAGTGTAAATGTTATCTCCTATATTTCAGTTATACAGTCATTAATCGCCTTAGTAAACGATCCAGAACCTGAACATCCATTACGAGCCGATCTGGCGGAGGAATTCACGAAAGACAGGAAAAAGTTCATCAAAAATGCACAGGATTTTACTAAGAAATTCAGTGAAAAACGACCTGTGGATTAACAAACACTGTGATTTTCCCCCGACAACATCTCTTTCATAAGAACAAAAGCATAGGCCTGTGTTTGTGTTTGGGATGAATGTATGTTTTGGCAGAAATAGAAATAACCAGTTCTTTTTAAAAGTCATAGGTTATTGTATTTACTGGCAACCCTTTACTCTGTGGATAAGCTTTTATCACATAGGCAACCAGTCTAGTTAAATATCAGCCACCACATTGAAGCCGTCATAATTAGATTTATGGTCAGAAATAACACAGTTAATCAAATGAAAACAGTTTGAATCCTTATTAGGTTTCAAGATTTTGCAGGCAGACCTGGATTAATACTGGCCATCTATGGGATATAAGCCATATCCCACAAAGTGAAAGATTAATTTTATTTGTTTCTGCCTGTGTTTGTTTTAAGTATTTGGTAGGAAGAGATACTCAAATGAATAAGAAAAGGGAATAATTAACATCTTTGTAGGTCAATTACAACTTTTTGTATAACCCTTTATTACGCCTTTGGTACACGTTTCTATGTGAGCGGATGGTGAATCATGATCAGTTTACACATCTTGGCCAACTGATCTGGATCTACACTGTTTGCTCTAAAATTCATTAGGCTATTTCTGACAGAGTAGAACCTGATCAGACGGCACTGATATGCCAGCTGATCTGGATGTATAATGTTTGCCCATGTGACAAAAGGCGTATATTGGTATATGACTTAAAGGGTTAACCTGGAAGTCTCTTTTTGACCCTGGATCAAATCTGTGTCTTAGGTGTCTAAGTCTTAGGAAAAAAGGTTCCATGGGTTTCTTATTGGGAAAATTTGAGTAAAAAAAATTGAAAATTGGGAAAATTAACACATTTAAAACAAAAATATAATTCAAGCATATGAAAAGCATTAAACACAATATTGATGGCTTTTGTAAATAGTAACTCTTTCACATCATTATTTGCACTAGGCATTTAACCCTTTCCTCCATATTTTTATGCATGTGTGACCAGTGTAGATCCAGATCAGCAAGCACATTCGGCTGATCAGGATCTGCACTGGTCGCATTGTGGTCAGAAATAACCCAACAAAAAAATGCGAACAGTTTAGATCCTGATCAGATGGGGCGGATTCAGAAGAGGTGTATTTATGGAGGAAAGGGTCAATATAATGTGTATTGGCAGAAAAAAGTATATTTATGTCATCAGTAAACATATAAGTATTTCAATCTTACATTTGGAAACTTTTCCATCAAAATTGGTAATAAAAGTTTTAACGCATTGGGAATTGGGCCGAGTTTCGTCGCCTGATAAACTGAAAATGGAGCACTGTATTTTCTTCTTTCGCACTAGAATACACTTGAGATATCACATTGAAATTGAAGACTAGTTTCTGAAGCACCATTAAAATGTTTTGTCACATCTCTCCATTGTTTTCCATGTAATGCACATAATTAGGAATATTTTTTCTTACACATGTCAGAAAACCTTATAAGCTATTCTATTAGTTGCTATAAATAACATTAGCTAATAGAATTAGAAACGGAACTTGTTTTATGAGGTTGCAGCAGCATTGCCTAGAAAACACCTATCCCCAGGAAGATTTTCTTGAGTAGAGTTAACCCTTTCCCCCATATATACGCATTTGTACATGTTTGCAACATGTGTAGATCCAGATCAGCCGACATCCATGTCCCTTGATCAGGATCTGCATCTTTTTGCTTTTTGGTAATAAATAAACTAATAAATCAAAAAGCAAACAGTGCAGATCCTGATCAGATGACATGGATGTGCCGGCTGATCTGGATCTATACTGTTTGCCCATGCTATAAAGGCATTTATTATATATCTAATAAATGTAACCAATCGACAATCTGCATTTGTACCACGTGACCTTCTAATATATTCCCGTATTGGATCCAAAAAATATATATTAATTTCATATTGGACAGTTGGGTACATGTGCACTAAACGATGCTAGTCTGGTTCTAGATATATAATAAAAAGGTTATTATACATTTAACTGTACAATACGGAATATATTTGGACTCGTACACAGCTTGAAAGTCATATTGGACTTGCCTATTGGCTCGTCCAATATGACTTTTCAAGCTGTGTACTCGTCCAAATATATTCCCGTATTGTACAGTAAAATGTATAATAACCTATAAATATATGGAGGAAAGGGTTAAATATTACTCATTTCTTTATTTTGAGGCATGTCATAAAAAGAGACGTGCCTAATAACAATTTTCATAAACTCATTTAACCGTGCACTTCATATATTTGCCTTTATAGCTAGGGTGAACAGTGTAGATCCAGATCAGCTGGCACATCTGATCAGGTATAGCACTGTTTGCTTTTTGATTTATATGTTATTTCTGACCATAAAGCAAACAGTGCAGATCCTGATCAGATGGCACGAATGTGCCGGCTGATCTGGATCTGTATTGGTGAACATGCCTAAAAAGGTGTATAATATGTTAAGGGTTAATTTTTTGTATTACATGATAACTCATGTCAGATCCTATGTAAACTTTCCCAGATATAATAGATAAACATATTAATAGCAAATGAAACAGCCAGGGTAATTTAAAAGTCACAAAAGACCGTTACCTTTAACTTGAATTGAAAAATGTCAAACTTTTTTAACCCTTTCCTCCATAGATACACTTTTGTTGCATAGACGAACAGTTCCGTGCCGTCTGATCAGGATCTAAACTGTCTGCTGTTTGATTCATTAGGTTATTTTTTGCCTAAGTGCGACAATTGCAGATCCTGATCAGATGGCACGGATGTGCCGGCTGATCTGGATCTACACTGGTCGCACATGCGTAAAAAGGCGTATATATGGAGGAAAGGGTTAAATCAAAATTGAGGAATCTGCATCTATTGAAATCTTTGTTGTTTTCAGGGTACCCGGTATATGGGTGTATGCACAAGCATAAATGTATGGATGGTTAACTAAGTACCTCTTAACTTAATGTATTAAGTATATATATATGTGTAATAAAGCAAACTTACATTATAACAATTTAGTGTGAATTTTGATGAAAGATGTTCGGTATCTATTATTATTTGTTTCATATTTTGTATTCCATTGACCTTTTTGCTTTTCAAATTTTCTGGCAGATGCTACCTGATTATTACAATGACAAGATAAATTTGTTCATTTTTATTGCTCTTTATTATAATTTAATTAGATTTTGTTTGTTTTCATTTTCTGGCAGTTCCTGATTCATAAATTGTCATGAACAATTTGTACATTTTTATTGCTGATTATTATCATTTTATTTGATTTTGCTTGTTTGATTTTTGCAAAATTAAAAAAAAAATCAGTGCCCAAGGTTATAAAACTGAGCATGGAAACCAGTCTCAAATCTCAAGCATCTGATTGGCTGAAATGGCGACCAGTCGCCATTTCAGCCAATCAGATGCTTGAGATTTGAGACTGGTTTCCAATCTCAGCTTTATAACCTTGGGACCAGATTTGTCAACAATTCATTTTATGCTCTGTATCATTTAACCCTTTCCTCCATATATACGCATTGTTACGCATGGGCGACTTGTGTTTATTCAGATCAGCCAGCACATCTGTGCCGCCCGATAAGGATCTGCACTGGTCACATTTTTGTCAGAAATAACTGATGGCCCACGCAATAAAGGTGTGTTTATGGAGGAAAGGGTTAAGGAAATATTCAGTAAACCCTATACTCAACATGGGATATGGGTGTTATCCCAGTGTGAACAGTGTAGACCCAGATCAGTCACACACCTATGCCATCTGATCAGGATCTACACTGTTCGTTTTTAGATTCAGTGAGTTATTTCTGACATTGAATTGAATAAAGTTTGTAGATCCTGATCAGACTGAATGAATATGCTTATGGTCTGGATCTACACTGGTCACATAAAAAATAAAACCCATAAATATGAAGAACTATTGAATAGTAGGCATTTTGGTTATGCACTTGAACAGCCTTATATGGCAAAGTTAAGCATAGGCGCAAATCTACACACTTGCCCGAATGCAAAATATGCAAAAATTAACTCTGGAGTGAAAAAAAGATAGCTTAGTGGATGGTTAAAGAATAACCTTAGTGATGTTTTAACATTGTATTATTTCTCTATTAAATGGTAACCACTGTTTTGTGTGTTAGGTTCAATTGCACGGTGTTTTCTCTGTCATATCATTCATGGTTTAAATGTACAATCTTTCCTTGATTTTAATGTTTTCTTGATGGAAGAAAATGCAATAGTTATGTGGTTCTTTCAGTGTTTGTTTTTTATTTTTAAATTACCTTTTACTCCATCATGTCCATGGATATACCTTTAGCCCGTTCCTCCATCTATAAGCTTTTATGGCATGGGCAAACAGTGTAGATCCATCACTCGACACAACTGTGCTATCTGATCAGGATCTGCACTGTTAGCTGTTTGATTTATTATTTTATTTTTGACCAAAAAGCAAACAGTGCAGATCCTGATCAGACGGCACAGTTGTGCCGGCTGATCTTGATCTACACTGGTTTCACACGAAAAAAAATGCACATATATGAAGGAAATAGTTAAAGGTGTTTGGTCACATATCAGGATAAATATATGAAGTGTGTTCATATATCAAACTGTAGAAGTCCTGTAAACAAAGTAAATATTATGATATATTCTTACACATTCAACTAACAAGTGAATATATTTAATATAGATCCAGATCAGCATACACATCCAAGCAGACTGACCTAAATCTACAATGTTTCTAAGTAAGAAGTAATGTAATCAGGGTTTAAAAAGGAAGAGTGGAAGACGCTGGATGCTGGTTATACTGTTCTTATAAAATCCACATTTGATTTTCATGTTTCTTTTGAATTATTAAATTCATAATCAGCATTATTAAAAAAAACAAGTTATCTTTTTTTTAAATATCTCTGAAGTTTATTGATGTACAATGTATATTCTGGTGAAATCCCTTATAAAAATATGACATGTTGCATTTATTTCATATGGAGGCAAACATTATACTGTTAGACTGTCAATCAAATGCCACTTCAAAGACATTGTCAGCTCCAAAGGAGAATGGGTGTTCATTCAGATTTGCTATAAAATTGTTTGATCTACCTGGTAGTGTGCACCCGTCACTTAGCTGGTGTAAATTTGTCGGTGATGCAATAATTAATGAAATCTTGTATCAGCAATTTGTAACCCTTTCCTCCATAGAAACACCTTTATTGCGAGGACAAACAGTTTAGATCCAGATCAGCCGGCACATCTGTCTGACATAGTGAGCCTAGTAACATTTGTAAAATATTACTTCTCGCTATCTTACATGTATAGTTTCTAACTGACACTCATGAAAAATGTTCAGATTTACATGAAATACATTAAACTTAAATAGTAATTAAGCATTTGTGTACTTTTTCATAAAATTTAACACTTTACAAGGGGAAAAGTGATTTTTGTTGGGGAAAATTATTCCAGGTGAAGACACCCACTATCAGTGTCAGTTTATTAAGAAAAAAAACATCTGGTAATAAAGTTCAAAGGGAACTCTGCAGATGCAGATCAGACTGCAAAGAATTAACCCTTAACTTTAACCCTTTATATATTTTAAATTCGATTAATAGACAACAATATCACTTAACTAAAATCCGTGATATATTATGCTATTGTGGATTATTTGAAAGAATTTGCAGTTAAAGCTGGTGATTAAATTTAATTATTGTCCAAACTTGGATGTGTCCTGGGACACTGATGCACCCACTGCTGCAACAAAATTTGTTAATAACAAAGGACCATAACTCGGTAATAAAAATGGTCATAGGAGAAAATCCTTTCCTTAACATTCATCTACACATCTTGCTTGAGCATCTGTGCAAGTTTGAAAGAAATCCGACTCCTAGTTTAGGAGTTGATGCCGCAAGATTTGGGGACGGACATACGAGTGCAACTCTATATGCCTCCCACTTTGTGGGGGCATAAAAAAAGAAAATTCAAGCTATTTTGCATTCTCATCGCCTGTAGCAGTTGCAACATTTTTCTGATGACTTCTCTAATTAACGAAGTTCCACTAAAGATTTTCACATTGCCTGCTGGAAAAAATCTGTCGTGACTGGATTGATGACATGTATGCAGTTGGTTTTCTTTGAATATCTGCTATGCTACAAGAAAATTCTGGGATTGTTTTTCTATTTATCAGAATTCTTGTATTTCCCATCTTATGTTTAACAACAAGAGTGCCAAACTGACACAAAATACGCCCGTCAAAATGCTGATCATCAAAGTTGCGTAACTATCTGATGAAAATTATTCGACTTTGAGAGCAGATATAGCTAATTCAGTTTTTGGACAATTCAAGGGCCATAATTCAGGAGTGCCTGGGGGGATTTGGCAGGTTATAATACTTGGTCAGGATATTATGCCCACCAACATATTCACAAAGTTTGATAAAGACCGAATGAAAACTCTTTGACTTAGAGAGCGGAAACCCAAATTTTGGACAATTCAAGGGCCATAATTCAGGAGTGCCTGGGGGGATTTGGTTGGTTATAGAACTTGGTCGAGATAATATGCCCACCAACATATTCACCTAGTTTGATAAAGACCGGATGAAAACTCTTTGACTTGGAGAGCGGAAACAGTAATTTTGGACAATTCAAGGGCCATAATTCAGGAGTGCCTGGGGGGATTTGGTTGGTTATAGAACTTGGTCGAGATATTATGCCCACCAACATATTCACCAAGTTTGATAAAGACCGGATGAAAACTCTTTGACTTAGAGAGCGGAAACAGTAATTTTGGACAATTCAAGGGCCATAATTCAGGAGTGCCCAGGGGGATTTGGCTGGTTATAGAGCTTGGTCGAGATATTATGCCCACCAACATATTCACCAAGTTTGATAAAGACCGGATGAAAACTCTGACTTAGAGAGCGGAAACCCTGTGGACGCTGCCCTCCCGCCCGCCGCAGGTGTTCCCATAATACGTCCCGTTTTTCAAACGGGCGTATAAAAACCAGTCTTTTCTAATCCAATTTGGGCATAGCTATGATAATTAATGTAGTTTAGTATAAAAATTGGCATACCTCTGTGAAAGTTCTTATTCCTGTATGTTTTGCCAATAACTCGTCTACTTAATAAGAGAAATAGCTACTTGTTTGTAAAAAAAGCAAATATTTCAAATAATTTTTATTATCATATATTCACCAAACTTCTCAGAAACATACAGCAAGTACAAACATATTATATGCACACTTTTTTAAAGTCCAAAATCTTCTGAAAAACCTTTGTTATTTAAGACGATCATTTCTTTTAGGTTGAAAGTCCAAAAATCCATTCATTTCTAGATTTTCTCCTCAATATTAACGAGGTATCTCTATATAATTAGTAATGTCTTTAAAACACTCCAGGCTTAATGATGGTGTACATATTCCTCCTCCAGTCCTGTGGTGATAGCGTTGGTCTGGGGGTTGTGCATCAGGCTGTGATCTCCATCACCCCATGGGAAAGCCTGCAATAAAACAAGAGCCTCATTATGGATAAATATGTCATTTGTGATATTTCTAGCAATTTCAGAGTTTGCTATTTTAGAAAGAATCATGGAAAAGTTTTCAATATAATTACATGAGCCTCATTATAGGAAAATATGTCATTGGTGATATTTTTAGCACACACAGTTTGCTATATTTAGAAAGATAGGTCTTCTGTGATTTTTTAGCATTTTTCAGAGTTACCGGTAGTGTTTTTAGAAGGAACTCAAATATTGTATTTCAGTTTCAACTAAACATAACCCTTTCCTGTATAGATACACCTTTATTGCTAGGGCGAACAGTTAAGATCCAGATCAGCCGGCACATCCCTGACGTCTGATCAGGATCTAAACGCTTTTTGATTCATTAGGTTATTTCTGACCAAAATGCAACCAGTGCAGATCCAGATCAGACGGCACGGATGTGCCAGGTGATCTCGATCTACACTGGTCACACACGTGTAAAAATGCGTATATATCAAGGAAAGGGATAATATAGTTTGGTTTGGTTACATCCAGGGACTCCACTAGCAACTAAATCTCAATTGTCATTTTGATCATTTTAGGGAATTGCGCCATTCAGAAGGCATGTTCTCTTCCCAATTTTATTTCAAAACAAAGCATTAGACTCCTGTTCTGGCTAGTGCTTGTTTGAATACCAACCCAGGCTGATGAGGTTCATCTTTAATTTCCACTAGTTATTCTTAAGCAATGGACTGGCAACAACCCAAGAATCAGTTATTAACCCTTTCCTTGATATATACGCATTTTTACGCATGTGCGACCAGTGTAGATCCAGATCAGCCGGCACATCCATGCCGTCTGATCAGGATCTGCACTGGTCGCATTTTGGTCAGAAATATCCTAATGAATCAAAAAGCGAACAGTTTAGATCCTGATCAGACGGCATGGATGTGCCGGCTGATCTGGATCTAAACTGTTTGCCCTAGCAATAAAGGTGTATCTATACAGGAAAAGGTTAAGCTTGATGAAAATCAGTTGAAAAACCTTGTTTCACAAATAACATTAACCCTATACTACACAGATACACCTTGATTGTATGGGTGAATAGTGAAAAATCTGTATCAGCCGGCTCATCTGTAATGTCGATCAGGATCTGCACTGTACGCATAAAGATTCATAACGTTAAATCTGATTAAGATGTGGCCAGTGCAGATCCAGATCAGATGGTATGGATGTGACCACTGATCTGGATCTACAGTGGTTGCACATGCAATATAATGGGTATATATGGAATAATGGGTTAACAAAAAATATACAATAGAAGTCACCTTTGTTCTTATTCTTAGATGTTGATATTCCTTAAATTCTGGCGGAGAGTGATCTTCAGGTTCTAGCCAAAATGCGTTGATCCAAGCAATTAAGATACCTGGGATGGCAATAAAGATCGAACCATTCATCCATTTGTAGGCATACTTTTCTGCAAGAAATGAAAAAGTAAAAGTATAAGACTAAGGTATTCCATTCGACCCTTGAAACAAGGTTTTGATGACTGAAATTCCAAGAAGTGCTAATGTTTACCCTTACGAATTTCAACCAAGTAAAAAATGAACCAAAGTTCAGATTTTGGCTTGCAACCAAAACATCAAACACAATGCACGGCGACTCATTATGCGTTGAGAAGTAGCTAGAAGTATAACTGACAGAATGTTGGTTCAGTGCAAGTAGAAACAAATATTCACAGGAAAATATACATCTTTCCCATTCTTAAATGGTGAAAATACTGCCTTAAATTGAACACATCCAAATTGAAATGAACAGAAACAGACAACCTGACTCTTCTTTTCCCATGGACTTTCTCCCACAAACTCCCACCGGTATCAAGTCAAATAGGCCACAAGTCAAAAAGGCCACAAAAAAGTCAAATGGGCCACAGAAAAAAGTCAAATAGGCCACACATTTTATTTTCCAAGTCAAATAGGCCACAAAAAAGTCAAATAGGCCACAAATATTTTTTTACATAAGAAAAACATTTTTTTTTCAGATTGTTTTTTAAGTTAATGTAATTAAGAAATGTTTAGATGTTATTGAATATTTAGAATGTGTTTTCCAATGTACAAAGGGAGTTAAAACAACAATTAAGTCAGAGAAACATTTACAGTGAGTAAAAATGATTAACAATTAAGGATAAAATATTGGGACTTAAAATAAAAACATCTTGTTTGTGTCTGGGGTGCAGATCATATCCGTGAAGGAGGTTATAGTCCGCAATATTATTAATCTATCACAATTTGTTGAAGGTTGCAATAACTCAATGTAAATGTTGTCACCTTATGTGATACTGTGATTCTGCAAAAGATGCATGATGTTAACTAGAAATTATTGTAAGAACAAGGAATAAAAATATTAATATCATAAATAATATCACTTTTGTCAAGATAATTATAATTATTTGAATAAAAGGTTAATTTTGAAGTTTTCATTCTGGGTTTACTTGAATGAAGTTGATCTCTGTAGGAA
The DNA here is from genome assembly GCA_038501625.1 of Corbicula japonica. Taxonomy (NCBI): domain Eukaryota; kingdom Metazoa; phylum Mollusca; class Bivalvia; order Venerida; family Cyrenidae; genus Corbicula; species Corbicula japonica. The sequence continues at coordinate 3,265,759 of JAZAYU010000038.1, read as the reverse complement.
GTTCATATGACCTTGCATATTTTGAGAGTTTATTTAATAATCAAATTTCATCAATTGACATTCAATATAAATTTGCCTGTCACTATTCTAACAGTCATCACTTTCAGGTAGTGCCTGTAAGTCTAGTCTAGTGTATATGACAATTTATTGTACACAGTTGTGTTTTTATATTTACATTTATAATTTTTTAAGTATCATTTTAAATGGATTTTTTTAAATTGTGCTCATCATCCTGAAACTCTTGAACAAATAAAGACATTATCTGATTGTCATTTTTGCTTTACAAACTTGCATGACTGCCATCAAAAAGTAAATTAATTTGTATGATAGTCTTAATCTTTTCCCTACACTGTCATTACCCAAGGTGTTGATTAAATCAGTTTAGTCAGGGTGTCGTATTGTTATATAAGAATCACAATTTACAACACTTGCAGTAATAGTCAGAGGTGCTAATGCAATCAAAGGTGTGATATTAAATAAATATTTATTCAATTTTTATTTCTAATCCAAGTTACATGTCCAGGGCATTATTCACCGTTTGGGAAATAAGACCTATACCCCTGGAATTGAGAAATTTTGCATCCTTTTGCCAGAAATTCGGGATTTGTTTTGCATCATTGGGTAATAAAAGTTAAACATATATTTAATTTTATCAATAATTTCTGGATTTCAGAAACAAATGATGCATCATTAATTAACAAGCTATAATATTTTATTAATGAATGACACAGATAACACAGGTTTTTGGTCAGAAATTTTTGTATTGATTCAATCTCACTAAAGTCAGATCTAACAAAATGTTAGATCTGATGACGGCCCGCAGACACCGTACATAAGCTGTAGTGGTTGGCCCCGATTACTCTTTATAGAAATTGTCAACACAGGAAGCATGATTTATTACGCTCGCAAAATGAGCTGAAGATGTCATTACATTAGAAATGAATGCAATACTACATAAACACATATATCTTCAGTAAAATATGTCTTACGCCGGCTGTCAACACTTATCATGGTTTAAAATTCTATGTTTACTTTCACTTTCGCGATTTTGTAGGCGACAATCGGATTTTTTAAAAGGGTTAGTGATAAAAGCACGTTTTAGTTACTCGTCGTCACATCCTGATAGCGTAGCGGTTTTCAGGAGTCGATTTTAATCAGATTGGTATTGATTCAATTGGGATTTTTTTCACTAATTGGGAAAAAATATTTATTGCCATTGGGAACATGACAGAATATCAGCTATAAAATGGACCAAAAAAAGCCCTGATGTTGGACCATGCAAAATATACAGCTTATGTTGCAACTGCATTGTTATTAGATTCTCTGCTAGTGTAGACTAAGGACATGAAAAGAGCATATTGACACAAAAATTATGTAAATTGAAGTTCTGATTGATGACATTGTAAGTGTGTACTACTTATTTTGTTCTTATAAACATTTTTACATTGTCTCATTTATGTTTATGTTTTTTGTTTAAATTACAATCGCAAAAAGAAATGATTATGTTCTTTACTTTTGTTGCAATATTTTGTCAATTGTTTTCCCACTTGTTCAGTCATGATGGTTTTAGACCAAAATCCGAAAAAGCGCATGTTGCATTGTACAAAATGCTCAATCAATGAAGCAACTTGTTGAAAAACATTGTATAAAACATCATAAACTGACTTAAGACATACTTACACAATGATAACAAAGTCTATAAAAATAAAATAAAAATGTGGCCTATTTTTGTGGCCTACAGTACAGCTCGGGTGTCTTTTACATTTTTCACCCGTCCACCGCGTTAATAAATCAGTCCGGGTGGAAATTCACCGCGAATATGTCCTTCCGACGCGGCGATTTCCGGGTGATTTGCCGTGATTCGCGGCGATAATTCGGCAGTCATTCTCGCTCTTCTCGTGTTCATCGTCAGCAGTTTAGCTTCAGGGTCGATCGCGGGGGATCGCGGTGAAAAATCTTTCGAGAAACGAGTGTTAATTAACAATTAAAATGTAGTTTTTTTAATGTATAACATTCTTTCTTTAACCAATTTGAATATAATATTGTATCAAAATAATGTAAAAATTTTAGTCGCGTAATCGGACGTGCCGATTCGTCAGCATTAAACAAAAAAAATTGTTTGTTTGCATATCTTCTGTGAAAATATCCAGTTTCTTTATAAATGTAATAACTTTTTAATATAACAGAGCTTGGTTTTATCACCGACGCCCGATTTTTGCAAACTGACATAAATTAGTCAATAACTATTTTGAAAGTGCTTACCTGCCAACGTAAGAAGCTTGGGGTTAATTAATCCATATAAAACACAAATTATCAACAGCTTTGTTAATTGCCAAACAAAAGTGACACACTACTCAACGACAAATCAACTCTTCAACGAACATTTTGAATGCAATGAGTAAGTCGTTAACACAAACATTGTTTATTTAAATAACATTTGTCACAGGCATATGCTATTAATTTCCAGCATGTTTTGATTATACAATGTACAACTCTTAATTTGTTTCGAGCAATCTTAATTTTTTGTTGAAAGTTGACAAATGAGTCAATCTGTTAAGAATAAAGAACGCCGACGTTTGATCAATAGTTTTTTTACCCAACACGGCACCTTTGATCTCGGAAAATCAGTATTACTCGTCGGCGTTCTTTTTGAAGTTAATAAACAGAAGTGATGATGAAATATACAATGCTGATCACACAGGTGTTCAAACAGGTGTTGATTGCTCATAAATAAAGATGTTTTAGGAAGGGATTGGGGAAAAATACTGACAAGATGGATTTTATACATGAAGCTAATGTACTTGCAATGGCTGTTATATTTCACCGTTATTTATTTTCTCAGCATGTTCGGAGTAATTATTAAAAAGAATATTATACATTTATCTTTCATCAAAATAACAAGTAAGGAAACGATAAGGTAAGAACGACACAATTTTTATTCACATTTCTCTCTCGATAATGATCTATTATTTCCAGTTTACTGTGTGTTTCAACCGCATTTATACTCGTATTTTAAATGACATTGAATTCCGATCTGAGGCATAAATACTCTACTTGTCGATGAATTCTTATAATTTGGCGTAAAATAATTAACAATTTAATAACCGTTGTTCACTTTTTAAATGAGTTTACTCATTCTAAAAGATTTTTTTGTAATGTTTGCAAGCTAGTTATTTTGCAATGACCGTGACAACATACCACTTAGAAGCATAATTGGCAGCAATTTACGGGGCATGCACAAAGGTGTTTATGTCAACACGGAAGGTGTGAAAACTCCAGTGTTTCAAATAATGGACAATATATTTGTTCATTGATCAACTTTAAGTCTTTTCTTTGATACGAAAATACGAACAACATATTTCTTTTTACATTTGTAAATAAATAAATTCGGAAGAATGTCTTTAAATCGCTGGTAAATCTTCACCGCGATTCGCGCTGATAAATCGCGGCAAATCACCGTGATTTTCTTGTCAAGTGATCGCGGTGGCAAGATCGACGATCACCCGTGATCACCCGAAAAAAATTGGATGTCGCGTTGACCCTGAAACGCGGTGATGGGTGAAAAATGTAAATGACACCCGACCTGTACTGTATCTGACATTTTTCAAAATGAAGTGTGGCCCATTTGACTTTTTAGTGGCCTATTTGATTTGTGGCTTATTTGACTGTAATCCATCCCCCCCCCCTCCAAAAAAAAATCAGGTCTAGGAAACGGCTGTTTTTACGGACTGTCTGTAAATTTACAGACTGTCAGTTTATTTATAGATAAATGTGTCTGTAAATTTATGGACAAGGGTTGATACAAAAGTTAACACATTTTAGAAATTTACAAACCTAAAGCATTATTGTTAATTCTGATAGCAAAGAGCATGGCATAGGGCATAAACAAAAAGAACGGAAGTTTGTTTACACTGCTATTTCTTCTCCAACATGGTCATCAATGATCTTACAACATTCCACACAATCATCTGAACATAATAATTATCTTTTTAAAAAGGTTATGTTGATTTACAATAATTGATACTAATTTATTTGTAGATTTTCATTCATTTTTTCCCAATGTGGTGTAGAACCAAGATTTAAATTTTTGACAACTTTTGAAACCACCCTTGTCCATATATTTACAGATATATTAATCTATAAATAAACAGACAGTCTATGAATTTACAGACAGTCCGTAAAAACAGCGGTTTCCTAGACCTGAAAATATCTGCTTCCGGTGGTCTATTCTATTTTTAATAGCTCAATACACAGAATTATAATTCTTAACAAAAAATTCAGAAACCGTCAGCCTTCACTGATAAATATTCAGTGTCTTACTTTCTAACCAGTTACCCCACCCGCCACTAGCAATGAAAGGTCAAACTGAAATGTTCAAATTTCTTGCAGTAATTCAGTTTTCAATACTAAATACCTGCATGAGCTAATTCTTCTGCGGTTTGGGCAGCTGAAACTAGAGATCTACGGGCAGTAAAATTCTGCCTTCTAAACAGAGGTCGAAAAACTTGGCGTAGCAGCATTTTCTCGTCCCAGTCGTTTCCCCGATTACTGCCCTTGAAAGAAATGGCTAAATCCCGGATTACCTGGGTGCACCAAATTCATAAACAATATTCATTAGATAGTCTTACTGTTTCATATTGCGACCGGTAATTAAATAAGAAGCTGTCATGCTGCATAATATACCTAAAACCCTGATTTTAACTAGAATTGTTTCAGCTAAGTCTATGAGAAATATTGCTTTTCTGATTTCGACTATATATTATGTAGTAACTTTATGAATTAATTTGAATTTTACCATGTTATTTAAACTGTCGAAAACATAAGTAAAGTCAAAATTGAAACGATATATTAGTTGATTTTAATATACAATTTTAAAATTGGGGAAAAAATCTGCACTTACACGAATTATGTTGATATTATTTTTAATCCGACGTTTCGATTCTAATACTTTTTTAATAGACAATTATTAAAATACTTAATTAAACGTTTTATAAGAAATAGGGGCAGTAAGTTATAGAACTGTAAGGGGAGATAATTCTTATATTTTTTCTTGAGAGATTTAATTCGATTGATAATTCTAAACTTCAATTTTATTGGTTCACTTGTTACCCTTTTAAGGGAAATTCTAAGCAAATTCGTCATTGCTTGTGTCTTTTTCGTCGAATAAAAGATCTCCATTCGATGTAAAGCCCCCAAGAAATAATATTCGAAGTGATTTCATTGATCTTTATGCATCGGATTAACACTATTCCTAAATTATTAGCATAACTTTGCTTTTTATTGCCGGTTCTGGTACGAACATTGATTTTTCTTTTCTTCTGATCCGTTCTTTTTTTCCAAGGGTTCTTGGTGCCAGGATCGTTGAGCGAACGTCTGTTGATGTCATTGTGTCTGACTATTGCTAAAACGCTGGTGATGGTTCATCGGTCAGACGTATCCAGTAAGATTTCGTTTGCGCGAATGTTTTGTGACTAGTCGCTAAACGGTACTCGCCAGTAATAATAAACGCACCTCGGAGGTCGCGAAATTTTACATCAACAATGTGTTTGATGCCATTTACAAGTCTGGTCCGTGGTTTGGACTTCCAGTTATGCCATTTACAAGTCTGGTCAGTGGTTTGGATTTCCAGTAAGTTATGCCATTTACAAGTCTGGTCAGTGGTTTGGATTTCCAGTTATACCATTTACAAGTCTGGTCAGTGGTTTAAATTTCCAGCCAGTAGATTGTTTTAGCACATGATTAAGGGATTAACAACTGTTAAAAGTCCATAGTTTTTTTTTTACCATTTCTGTCGAACCGGTTGGTTGACTTTTTCTTTTAAATTTGGTTTAAGTATTTTTCAAAATATTTTACTAAATGGTCAGAGTGAGGTAGGCAATATTCAATCAGACGTTTACATCTGTCTTCAAACAGACCATCTTCCCCGTAAATCATTATGTGATTTCTTGTTATGACGTCTATTGTATCATTTGATAATGTGTGTCTTGTATTCTGTTCCAGATGCCTCTTACATACCACATGCGTACACTCAGTTTATCGGTTGGGACATCCGCGAGTTTCATGTTCAAGGAATACAAAAAAATGACAGTATGATTCAAAATCACTACTGTCATGGACGTATATTAGCACAACTATTTGTGCGCGACAATGACTTTTCTATATATGTGATGATCGTCCTTCGCGCACAACCCAGTTACTATTCAAATAAATGCGGAACATTTTTCTTCTATTTCTATATGCCGCCGATCGGAATTTGAATCGCAACTTTGGCGGCTCCAAAAAGCATCTTGAACCATATGTATCTTTAAAAAATTTACATACCTGAAAAGCCACATTTAAATAGAATCAATATATGTAATCCTTTATAAATAACGGTTTCGTTTTTTATGCAAAACTCTTTTAAACATCCACCCATATCAACAAATTTCGATTTCGGCGCTTAAAGTTTATCGATAAATAACAGAATTTAAATCGGGTCGATTTCCACCACAGTTTTGATCGTAACTGCTTGAGACGTAAAGGACAGACATCTGTAAAAAGTCAGTATGATAATGGGTCTGTGCTTGCAGTCGAATTATTGAGACTAGGGCGTATATTCTGGAATCACTCAAAAGGCTATTCCTTTTAGGATAGGTACAATAAAACAGTTCGTTTAGGATAAGTCTTAAAGCGGTCTATAACCTTAGAAGGTCATGATATTTCTCCGATCCCGATTACGCATTTGACACAGCCCTGAACAAACAGTTTCCATCACCAACAAATTTCATGGGTATAAATTGTGATATCATGATTTGATGATATATTGTCAGAATGTCTTTGGAAACTATATCAACGTCGGATGGCTCTATACTTGGATACAATCACCCTTAGGAACTGTTGGCCGGTATGTTTCTGAGAGTTTAAGTTCAGTTTTTGCTACTGTATTCAGAATACTTGCTTTTTTACTCATGAGAGCTGTTTGCAATATGTAAGTTAAAGTTGTCAGCATCTTAACCCTTTCCTCCATAGAAACACCTTTATTGCATGGGCGAACAGTTTAGATCCAGATCAGCCGGCACATCCGTGCCGTCTGATCAGGATCTAAACTGTTCGCTTTTTTGTTCCTTAGGTTATTTCTGACCAACATGCGACCAGTGCAGATGTGCCGGCTGATCTGGATCTAAACTGGTCGCGCATGCGTAAAAATGCGTATTTATGGAGGAAAGGGTTAATTTCGGTCGAATAATTAAAGATGTTTTAAGCATAGGTTTGCGTTGATTTATGAGCATTTACAAAACTAAACTTGTCTAGCGCTGGGGTCAGAATTAATTTCCAAATGCTCATCAAGGCACACTATTCGACTTAGTGGTTGAAATCATAACTAATAATATAAAATCAATTCAATTACTGGGTAAATCGTTCAGTGTTGCGTACTACAATTCTGCAAATGTGTGATAATCCAATCAATTCTATGACTAAGCAGTTCTAATAAGTGTTGATTAAATCAAAACGATCGAATTCCTATCGACTTATTATTTCACTAACACTGTGATTAAACTAGAGTAATTTTAAATTTTAAAATGCGTTGTTTTTCTTAATGCCACTTTTTAAATCTAATCGAAGTAAAAAATACAAGAATGTGTAAATTGATATATTTTATACGCATGAAATTAAAAAAATATTTTATTAAAAACCTACACCAATTACAAATTAGAGTAACAATAAACATGATAAAATTTATTAACTTCTTAATCCGATATTTTCATGAAAACGTAATACAAAACATTTATTTTCCCAGGCATATGGATTTACAACAAAGGTATACAAAACAATAACATCCAATATACAACAAACAGCATTGATAAGATTTTCCAGTGCACCTCAGTACTAATTAGATGAACAAGCTGCTGGGGACAATCGACAGCGCCCCTAATAAACAGGAAATCAAACGATAGTTAATTGCCGGCCTAACCGTTGGTAAATCCACTACATTTTATCGGTTCATAATATTAAAGGGCGATGATGTATTCACGTGTGTTCTAAATTTAATTTTAAAATGCGCATTTAATAGATAACTTTCTTTCCGTTCCATTGTAAATATCAGATCAGACGTTTACAATCGGCGGAACATTTATAGATTCGAAACAATTTTTAAAATGATGTATATTTATTGATTTATATCATTTTATTATTGATTATATTTTATCTTTTAAGCAAACTAGTTGATTTCGAAATATAAACCACAAATTGCATACATTCAAATTGCAACGCTGCCTTGGCATTGTAATCCTGTCCTGTGAATATACACAACTCTTTCAATCAATTAAAACGACGTGATAGTTTTAATCGACAACTTACATGTGATCCTCCGACTCATCAAAGTATATCAATAATATCGAGAATAACGCATGACTTGATTTAAGTTGGAGGAGCGGGGATCGAACCAGTGATCACTGGACTCATCATCTAGGGATATTTCAGTATTTTTTCTAGTCCACCGCGAAACTCAATTTCCGCCTCATCCATTTCATTCTTTATTTTCTGTTTTTTGTTTTGTTTTTAATAATTTGCTGAGTCCTGAAAGTCCAATAAATTTCATCCTTTTTCTCATATTTTCTCTTTGTACGAGTGACTTCCGACAAATGTCCGAGTTCAATTCTTTTTCTTATTAAGAGGGCATCTTTTGTCGCATCATGTTTATTAGTTTTTGTCTGGTGAATTTGTTTTACAATGACATTTGTTTTTTCTACGCCCTGGCCTGAAAATTGTGAAAGATTTCCATATCGACTCACTAAGTATGGTACGTGACAGAACAACAAGCGCAGATATTGCGTGATGTTTTTTGGCTGATATCCCTCTCGTTTTTGCTTTCCAAGCTCCAAAAACTGCTCGAAAAAACTGTGTATCGACCCGAAAACCGCTTCCTCGTTATAGATATAAGTTTCTCGGTTTGTCAATTCTTCTACTATTTTTAAAAATTGCCTCCAAAGAAGAAATACGGAATCTCTGGTGTCTTCTTGTAAGCAGAACAACAACCTTTCTGGTAGAAGTCTGGGCAACTTTCTCTTGTCTGCGCCAGAGAGAGAGAGATGTTCATTCAAGTTCTCCAGTCTGAAATCCACGTTTTGAATGTGATTCCACAAGAATTGACTTTGTCATTGAAATTTAAATGAATGTTTTTCAATTCCTTATTAATTATTTGGGCATATGATTTGTCAAATGACTCATCGCTTATAATATGTCTTAAAAATCCGTAATTAATGTTCATTGAAAACAAAGTGTCTTCTATTCCTTTTGCTAAGGGAGAGGATTCTGCAGCGCAGACATTTATTTGCTTTAATGGGGTGTGGACCATTATATAATCAAGTATACAATTAAACAAAACAAGTACATGTACACTGATTTCACAAACATTATCTACAGTTTAACTTTATGACCATTTGTTACGGGAGGTGATTCTGTAGTGCAGAAATATACTTCGTAGGATGTGATATGGTCCATTATAAAATCAATTATACAACACAATAATAATAACATGTACAATAACAAACATAAGAACTAAATTTCACTTTTGGACCATTTGCTAAGGAAGGGAAAGCTCTAAAGCAGATATTTTTGCGGGCACGCAAGAAAATAGTAACGAGTTCATGAAAATTGATATAATCACAAAAATCAGTTCAGTTCATATATCATCAGCGGTGCAAGCCTCCGTACAGGAGTAGAGTTTAACGCGTTCAATAGGGGCCTCTTTTGTCGCTATAGTACATTTGACTTTAATGTACATTTTTCTCATACACAGACGAACAGAAATCTTGATCGGAAATCTATCTTCCTTCCGCAACCGACTTTCTGGAGGTCGTAGTACCAGTTGTCTGGGAGATTTAACTTCTGGAAATCAGACAAATAACACAAAATTGTCGATTCAACACCAAACAAATGTCTCAAAATGTCAAAATCAGCAAAAACTATGCTTTCTGGTGATTTCGACTTCAGTCTAGTTTTGATAGCTCGTTTAAAGGCACCCGGAAAGCCTTCAATCTCTCTGCGTCAATCTCACCAGGAACGCAGTTAGCTACAACAGATGCAGATAGATGTCTCTCGGGCTCCCAAGTACAGTCGTAGCTATGAAAACTCTGCCATTTCACTAAGAACTCTGTTCCCTGAAATAATATGTTTATTACATGTTTATTGCTTTATTAACAATTTATCATTAAATCATGTGTTTTGGTAAAAGAGGCAACAACTTAAGGATAAAATTTTAAATGAATTAATTTTGACTGTAATTTATAATTTTGACTGTAATATATATATAGGTCTTTGGTCAAAGTACATTGCTAAATTTGTAAAGTAACACATAATTTTCGAACCTGGTAATTGTATAAGTAAATAAATTCGCCTTAAGAAAAATGAGAAAGTGTCGAGTGCAACAATATCATTAAAGTTTTGAAACTTTTTGTTATTGTAATTTCCCAGTTTTATGTCCCTCCCGCCTCTTAACGAGGACATTATGGTGTGGACATACTAGCTATCCATGGTGGAGGAAGACCCCAGGTGTCCCTCCGGGCAATTTTCACGCTCGAAAGGGCACCTGGGTAGAACCACCGACGTTCCGCAAGCTAGCTGGTTAGCTTCCTCACAGCTTGACCTAGCCTAACGAATTGTGCACAATAAGGATTTTTCTATAATAAACGATCTCCGCCCTTCGCGCTCAACCCAGTTAGCATTTAAATCAATGCGGAAAATTTTCCTTCTTTGTCTATATGCCAGCAACAAGAATCCTTGTCGCAACATTTGACGGCTTCAAAAAGTTTTTTTTAAACCTTATATATTCAAAAAATAATTGCACATCTGATGATAAACTCATTCCAATTAGAATCAATATATGTGATACTTTTTAAGAAACGTGTTCGTTTATTATGGATGTTTGTGTGCTTTTGCATGCAACATTGTTGAGCCGATAAGTGGGTTGGAGTTTTTTCACCAAGACAATTTGTATTTGTTTTGTAATATGAGAACCTGTTGGGGCAAGTGTGAGGTTGGTGCACCATAGAACCTAGTTTAACCCGCAGTGGCAATTTGATTTTCCACTGACCGTTCCAGGGCGGTAACCCCTCGGGTTCTCATTTTTGTTGATTGTTAGTGGTGTCTTTTTTGAAACTGATAATTTTATTAACCATGCTCTCTCCCTCTCTCTTCTTTTTTACTGTGTGGAGAGGCTGTTTTGTCTGAATGTGGCGATTCCTGATATGCATATTTCATCTTTTCACACATGTTTCACCGCTAAAAGTCTACATGACCGTAGTTTATCGATTTATTAAAGGAATTGGTTATCTCATGGAAATCAACCTGTAAACGACAAAAGCCATAGTAACTTTAAACGTTTTATTTGTGGAAATTTTTTTATACCCTACCCTTTGGCTTTGCAATGCTATTATCTTCTTTTGTTTAATATGTTTGTGTGCTTTTGCATGCAACATTGTTGGGCCGATGGTTGGGTTGGAGTTATTTCACCAAGACAACTGGTACTAGTTTTGTGATACGAGAACTGGTTGGGGCAAGTGTGAGGTTGGTGCACCCTAGAACCTGGTTTAAACCCCCAGTGGAAATTTGTTTTGCCACTGACCGTTCCAAGGCGGTATCCCCAAAGGTTCTCTTCTTCGTTTATTGTTTGTTTGAACTAACATACTTATATAAAACATGCTCTCTCTTCTTTTTTCGCTGCGTGGGGAGGCTGTGTTTTGTGAGTGTGGCGATTCCTGATATGCATATATTACTTTTTTATTTTATTGATACTTTAGAGACTATTTATGGGAATCATATTGAGACATAAAGGACCGACATCTATAAAAAGTCATGATCGCGCTTGCAGTCGAATAATTGAGACTACTCTTTCCCCTTGTAGGTCTCGAACTCACAGCAGTTAAGGCAAGTGATTCTCAGTCGGAAATCTTAACCACTCGGCCACGGACACCGAAGTTTTGAAATTTTAAAAGCAGAAGAGTTTATATTACGATGTTTGCTCTTTCTCTGAAATTGTGATCTGAAATCACGAAATGCGCAGTGAAGCAGTCTACACGCCCATATGGATATTCGTTTATGGATTTATTTTGCTGAAAAAAGGATGAAACAGTTGTAGCGAGATTCAAGACGTCTTGGTTACTTCGCATATGCGTCATCTATTTATTTTAAGTGAGCTGTGGAACTAAAAATCACCGTTGCAATGTTTTCATTTATCTTGTAGTTGCACCGATGCAGAGAAAAACCAAACTCAAAACCTTTGTCCGCTAATGTCAAGTTTCGGATAGAGTAATTTTCGGATATTTGCATCAAATCCTCTGAAAAAGTATCCGAAGTTTCGTATGTCTTACATTTATATTCTTAATATCTTTAATATAAATTTATAGACCCATTTATCTATAAATAAACTGACATTCTGTAAATTTACAGAGAGTCCATAACAACAGCCTTTTCCTAGACCTGAAAAACTTAAGTTTTTTCATCTTGGAAGAGTCAAGGGGTACATATCCATGCTCCTGTCCTAGAGGATGGAAGAAAGGGATCCATAATTCTAGTAAATAAAAGTAGCTGGAATATCAATGAATAAGTATGCTTAATTAGCTGAAAACAATATATCACTGATGAAAAAATAAATCATAAAAAATACAAAAGATGTGAAACTAAGTTTTTACAATTCTTTTCACAAATTTCACTGACCAAGCCACTGTACAATTTTATTATGGTTTGATTACACAGCAGCTGACTATCGGTATTTTAATTTTTTATGGTGTGATTTTCTTCAAATAAATGAATATTCACTGCTTTTTGGCCAACATTTATTTATCAGAATCTTTAACATTCTGAGTTTTCTAATTTACTATAGTTTAGAACCAAAATAATTTAAGATTGAATCAAGGTTGTTAGTTTGGTAAATATAAAGACTTAAACTTAATTCTCATATTATGTCCACAAATTTTCTTGGAAAGCCTTATTTAATATTATTCTTTTAATTTTGTAATCTTGAATGTGTTTGGGCATTTAAGATATTAGTTAGGTAACCAGTATGATTGCTTAAGTCACTTTGGAGTTCTATCCCTTTAATTGCTGACACTAAACAATATAAGAAGTACCCGTTCTCAGACAGGCATATTTTGTGGCACTTACTTGAGATGATATTATTCATTTGTTTAAAAGCATTAGATTGTATAAATGTCTTTTTAGGAACATTTCTTTGACAGCGTGGAATTCTTTACAGTAAAATAAGTCACCGTGTTCATACACTGATTGGGACAGGGCAAAACATGATTTGGTAATTCACTGTAACATGCACTATATAGATTGTGTAAAAGCTGAATGTTTTTACGCTTCCTATTTTAGTCTGTTTACAATGAATTTTGGTCTTCTTTCTGTTTTTACAGGCAAGGATAACAGAGATAAAAAAATACAAAAACAATATATATTAAAACATACACACTTGAAGATATTTCTGACTTAAAACTGAGTTTAAGTAATACTCATTTCTGAATTGGATATAATCAATAAAAATACCAAAGACAAAAGAAGAAAATAAGAATTAGTGGTCTGTTTTCTGATAAAGAAAACATCTCTTTCCTTTAGAACTTTGAAGAACATGGAAAATGACCACAGTGAATTATTCAACTCGGAAGGTCTCAGTTTTGATAGTACATTGGAAGGTTTAGTAGATGTGGACTATGCTTTAGACGATAAATCATTCCCATTTGACACTGCTTATGGTCTACCATCGGATATTCTTATGTCTGCCCAGAACACAATAGGGTCTGATGTAAGTTTTCTGGATGGTGGAGTGACGGAGGGAAACAACGTTAAGGTGGAAGTAAGTGTTGGCAGTGAGTTTAATATTTCTAGTGAAGATGGTGTTAAAACTGGCAGTGATGAACTGGGTGAAAAAATGGAAGTTATGGTGGATGCTGCAAGTACAAGTGGTTCAAAAACCAATATTGCAGAACACAAGGTACCAGGGAAGAATGAGAGTGCTGTTGTTCAGAAAGATGAAAATGAAGTGAAAAGCTCTGGAAAATCAGGGGAAAAAGCCAAAGATTCAGGAAGGAAATCAGAACATTCTAGAAAGAAGCATTCACATTCAGATAGAGACAGAAGCAAAAGGTCAGAAAGTAGACATTCAGAACACAAAAAGGAAAAAGTGGAAATAAGTATTGAAATAAAGGAAAAGCCTAGTGAGGATGAAGCAGCAAATTACGCAAGTAAAGATCAAAGGAAAGAAAGCACCTCAAAACGAAAAGCTGGAGCAGAGGACATGATGATAGATAGCAAAGCTATAAATAAATGCCCTATACGTTATAAAACTGAAAAGATGGATGTTAATAGTCCAAATGCTTCAGTTGTTGTTTCTACTGACATATCAGTAAATATGAATGAGTCATCGATAGAGCCTCCAGCAAAAAGGATGAAAACTGGCCTGTCCGAAACCAGCATTGATAAAGTTGTTGAAAATGAAATGAAGCTTTCTGATCAAAATTCTTCAAAGACTGCTAAACAAAGTCAGTCTTCAAGAGATGAAACAAAGACGAAAGAGAGAAAATCTGAAAGAGATACAAAAGAATCGCATAATAAAACTGATCAAAATCATAAAGAAAGCAAAACATCAAGTCACAAATCTAGTAGGGAGGGTGGGCACTCAAGTAAATCGAAGTCCAAAGAAGATCCAAAGAGTGGAATAAAGTCAACTGACAGTAAAGGTAAAGATGAAAAGAGTTTAACTGATGCTCAGCCACAAATTAAACAGAATGAAAGCAAATCTTCTAAAGATAAATCTAGAGAGAAAAGTCACACGTCAGATCTTAAGCTAAAAGAACAAAAAGATAGGAGACCATCTTCAGACAAAGTTATTGATCAAAAGAGCGAACACATTGAAAGAAGACCTTCTACAGAAAAGTCAAGTAGTCTGAAAGGTGAGCATAAAGAAAGAAGACCATCTAAAGATACAGCTGGAAAAGAGGACAGCACAAATTCAAGTCAGCAATATAAGACAAAAGATAAAGAGAGCAAATCTTCAAAAGAAAAACCTGACAAAAAGATTAATATTAGTAATTATACACCTGTAGAGCCTTCAGTAAAACAGAATGAGAATACAAGACAAAATGTTGAAGTAAGTCTGATGATTGTGGACAAAGAAAAAATTATGAATGATCAAAGTGACAAACAGTCTAAGCTTGTTGAAAAACAAAAGATTAACAAAGACAAACATGTTGAAAAAGATTTAAATGAAGAGAAGAAGAAAGTGCTTGTAGACTTACAGCAGCAATTAAAAACCCTAGCAAAGTTAACCTCAAAAACCATTCCTGAGGGATGTCCAAGTTCTAAATCTGAACCACCAAAAAACGTAGAAGAAACAACCAAAGACAAACCAAACCAGTCATCTAAGGTGTCAAAACAGTTGCCTACACATGGCGAAGCTGGAAATAGTAAGGATCATAAAAAACCTAATCCATCTGGAGAAAAATGTAAACCAAATGAAATATCTGAACAAATAATTGCAAATCAGAAAAACCCAAATGTTGATCATGAAAACGATGGCCAAGGACTAAAAAATGCATCATCAGTTACTGATAAAAAAGCAGTTGTAAATGCTTTTAAACAGAAAATTGAATTAGAAAACGAGTTATTCAGTGCAGCAATAGGACATGATCTAAGCCTATCAACTTCAGGTGAAAGTGAATCTTCATCAAGCGACAGGTCAACAGGCACAGTAGTTGGTAAAAGTGACGCAAGTTTAAATGAGAGCTTAGAAGCACATGAAAAAAGGAAGGAAGAAATTGCAGGTAATGGTAAAGAAAGATCTGCAGGCAGAGTTGAAACTTCTGGTCGGGGCAGTAAAAGAGAAGAAGCAATGGGAGACTTTAATGTAAGAAGTAAGGACTTGGATGCAGAATTTGACAATAATCATATGAATGACTCTAGAAGTAGTGACTCTGATGCACAAAAAGAAATCACAGACAATAAAGATATTGAAGATATGGACATTGCTTCAGAAGATATGCACAATGATATACCTACCAATGAAGGGTTTCTGGAATTTGTAACAAGTGATATTGAAAGAAATCTTAACAAGAAAATCCAAGAAAGTAATATGAATCCTGAAACCAGTTCAGATAAAATGCAGTATGAAAATAAAAGTGACAAAAATTATATGGATAATGGTTTAGAGAATGTAGAATATTCAGAGAGTGATACTGATAAAGATTTAAGTAGAGACTATGGTAACAATGACAATGAAATGAATGTTGACACAGAGGATATGAAAATGGAAGACGATGGTAAAGATGGGGCTGATAAACCAGATGGGCTAGACAGAGCTGATTTGGAAAGTATAGATAGCTATGACGATATACTAACTGCAGAAGATTACGGTGAGGATATGGATGAGGATTTTGAACTTGATGATGATGAATTGCATGGCTGGCTGGAGGAGGGAGTAACGAAAGAGAGCAAGAATGTAAAAAAGCGACCAGAAGATCTGAAAGAGGGAGAGTATATCAGCACAGAGAAACCTATTCTGGAAGGTAGGTTTGGGTCTGTAATTTATTTACTCATGATTGAAACTAGAGAAAATGTTTTTCAAAGCAGCACTGCAGAGGGGCTTTGCTTACAGTGTTGCAGCAATATGGCTACAAATCTATAATAATTCATTTTTGTTCATTTCCCTTTTGATAACAGTAATAGTAAACATTGCATGTAAGTTTGTAAAAATTTGCTTAAAAAGGTTACTGGGAAACAGTTTTGAAAATTTTCATGACAAATTAAAAATGAATTTTTGTTTAAAGTTTTAAATGTGTGTTTAAGAAGCAAAAACTTAAATGCTTTTAAAAAGTACATTAAAACTTAATAAGTAATCCATATCCTGTAGTAGAGGGTTTATTTCTCCTTTTTTTAAATCACTTTTATTTAACGTAACTTTAATTAACTTTTTTTTTTAAATTTATATTATGAAGTGACCAACCTATACAGGCATGATTTTTACAAAAATTACAGAAATGTTTCAGGACTTGGCTAAGTTCAAGTTTATCAGAATACGGAGAAGATTTTGCAATTTTTATGCAGAAGTTGCCTATAGATGTTTCCAGGGGCCGGTAAAAATGGCTTAGTAGATGGAGTTGATTACCTTTGAAAAAATATTTCCCCCCGAGTCCAGAGGAAGCCTTACCCTGTGTTTAACATAGCTCATAAATTATTTTTTATGTTTCTATATTTGTTTCAGAAAAAGGATCTAACCTGTTTGACGTGTTACCAAAGGGATGGATAATGTTGTCTCATAACTGCGGCATGCCAGTGTATCTTCACAAGGAATCAAGGGTCATTACGTTCTCGAGACCTTATTATATAGGAACTGGAAGTGCAAGGGTGAGACTTTAGTGCTGATTTATTACACGTCCATTGCTGGAGATTTATGAAATAATAAATAGCTTCCAGTGAAATATGGCAGATTTATCACGGGGGTAGAGTTCAGATGCGGAAGGATATATTATGAAGTGGGGAGGGCCCAAGTCATAATTACATATATCTACAAGTCAGAACAAAGACCGGTATAAATCCTCTATATACACCCATGTGAAAACAGTGTAGCTACAGATCAGCTGGCACACCGTAAATTGGGATATTTTGGCCCTGGTAATAATTGGCCATCCTAATGAAAAGACGAAAATTAAACACACCAATATTATTTTGCAGGTAAAAATTTAATCTGTTTAAAAGTGTAACAGCAAATCCGCATACATATACAATATTAAGTATTCTGTGTTCATATTTCACCACAGAATGATAAATGGCGAAAATTAAACTGACCAAAACAAAACACTTGTAGGCAATATGGGGCAATATGGCGAGCATATCATGATGCCAAAATATCCCCATTTACAGTATCTGTGCTGTCTGTTCAGGATCAACACTGTTTGCATTGAGATTATTCAGGTTATATCTGACCAAGAAGCAAACAGACTGAGTGTAGATCCTGATGTGCTACATGTAGCTGATCAGATCTGGATCTACACTGTTAGCACAGGTGATAACATTAAAAGTTGTATATATCAAGTAAAGGGTTAATCTTTTTTTTTTTTAGAAACATGATGTTCCGCTGAGTTCTGTTCCCTGCTTGCTGTATCGTCGTGAGCTCGCAAAAGAAGAAAAAGCTAATGAAGAAAAAGCTAGTAATACAGAACAAGCAAACACCACATCTGAAACACAGAATGCAGGTAAATTGCTTGTTACAGGTCCCTTCCCCTCTCAAAATTTATTCTGCTTTTGTAGATGGCATAAATGTGCCAGCTGATGTTGATCTACAGTAGTGGCCCATTATTATTGCCTCAGACAAAGTCAACAGGAAATCAAGGGCAAAGTGAAATCCGCTTTTTATGGAAAAAAGTGAAGTTGGCCCTGTTTGGGTGCATTCTTTGCTGGAATCGCCTTGATTCATGATCCCGATTAAATTGTATGTATGGTGTAAAGGATTAAGTAACCTCATAGCATCACACTTCTATTAAACTTTTTTCCACATTGGAAGTTGCTTACGTCCCATGGATTAGCAGTGTTGATCCAAATCAGCTGGTACATCAGTGCTGTCTTGTCTGGATCTACATTATTTGTTTCATTGATCTGAAGTAACCTTGTAAATTTAAAAGTGAACAACCAGTGCAGATCCTGATCGGATGACATGGATTTTCTGGTAGATCTGAATCTACACTTTTCGCCAGTGTGGTAGTGTTTCTTTCTGTAGAGTTAATTATGAATGGCGTGACTTACATAGTGTAAATTTAGAGGGTTTTATGGATGGGCATAAATCCAATTTATACTCAATAGGCTATCCTTTTATTAAATCTATGAAATTGTGTCCCGGGGAATAAGTCTGCTATGGGAAAAAGAACTTCCTTTTTGAAGAATTTGGTACGGAAAAATAATGTTCCCAGCAGGTCCTGGGTTAAAAATTTTGTCTCCTAGAAAAGGCTACTAAGGACAAAAAATTACGTCCCTCGGAAAACTGATATTGGCTTTACCTGGGAGCGAACCCCACCATCATGGAAACAGCGCCTAGCCTTGCAATTTCGCCAATGTACCGTAACTAATTGAGCTAGCTGGAACAACCCCCCAAAAAGGTTGATGATGATCTGATAGCCCTGTTATACCTTATCATCACTGCGTTACAGTATGGCGCACTAAAAGGCTCAAAAGTAAATTGAAGGTGCACCTACATACAAAATTACCGGTGCACCTGTATATCTATGTGTTGGACGTATTAATTTATGCGATGGACGTATAAATTTACAGGTGCATCTATAAAATACAGGTGCACTGCCATTTCAAATAGCGGTGCACCTTCATTTTTATACGTCCATCGTATATATTTATACGTCCGTCGCATAAATTACCGGTGCACATACATTTTGATTTTGACCCTTTTGCTATTTATACCCATATTAATGATAGCCAATCAAAACTAGGCTTTTATCATGCACCCTAATGCTAAAGCTCCTATACCTGCCGGGGTGATATTTGTTTCGCATATCGGTCACCGACCCGATATTGCTTGCACCGTGTTAAGTTTACCATAAAGTCCGAGGACACCCGTCGTCCAATCCGACGAGACCTCTCATCCGTAACTCCGCCCACTTAGTGACAGAACTACTTTCTGGAAGCCATTGTAACTAATGTAAACAAATATCGATAACGAAACAATTTATGTATTTCACTTTATTTCATAAAATTTGAAAACAAATAATGGTGTTATTGTCATTTTTTCTTAGAAAAACGTTAATTAAACACGACTTTCTCCAGTAATTCGTCGTTTTTCGTCTGTTTTCAAATGCGTTATTCCTGTAAATTCGTGGCCCGTACGATTGGTGTTGTTGGCGAGATGTGGATTCTTTTTTTTCATGGGAAACTGGAAAATAAACGAGAAAAAAACACTTCATTTAAAAAATATTAACCTTGGCTGACTCCAAAAAGACATATATTGAAACAGGTCTGCAAAAGCAATAATAATTGTGACAGAAGAGTGACACAGATTGCTTAAAAACAAGGTTTTGTGAAATAAAATAACTGCTCCACATTTTTTGTGTGACTGAATTAAAGGGGAAGAAGAATTAAATCTGTTGTTGTAAAAACGTCAATAGAGAATAACAAGGTTACTGTCTTGAGATATAAGTGTTATCAGTCGAGGCCGAAATGGGGAGCGGAAGAGCGAGGCTCTGCCGAGATTTGTAACAATATCCTGATGATATACGATACTTAAAACTTTTTTAAAGTTTATTTGACGGTGTTTTTTGGCACCATTTTGAGAAGGGAAATACTACAAATTTTTCACTGAAATTGAGAATTTCAACTTCATTAATCAAAATCATATGTTGATAAAAAATTTTTTTAAAGAGTCTACAGATTGATCACCAATCACCCAAATTAAATTTCAGGCTTTAATGTCATTTTTCAACATAAGCAAGTAACACATATTTTTTTCTTAATCATGTTTTGGGAAAAACCATGTTTTGTAATTAGGAATGGGACTGATGGCCGTGAATGTACTTCATGCAGGCGGAAATTGTTAATGCATAGTCTGTTGGTTTTTTAAACTAGTATGAAATCTTTCCAAAAATCTTGAGTAATGATTTATCTTATAAATGTTACAAAGATGACAATTTGGAGCAAGTGTTTATTAAAATAAAAGTTTCTTCACAATATTTTATACGTAATTGTACTGCAATGTCTTATGAAATATTAAGAAAACTTGTCCAGTTATGAGAAAAAATTAATTTTATGCATGCCATTTCCTAATGATTTACCCTACTATTTTCATCGTTCACTTTCGAACCTAAAATTGGAAGTGTTCTTTAATAATTTAAATTTCTTAAAGTATATAAACATGCATAATTATGATGTTGTAAAATAAAACTCTGAGTCTGATTTCAAATTTTTACCTTTCTTGTCTTTCACAACTCCAGTATGTTCAGTACCTCTTGTAAATTCGGCACGACAGAGACATCCATTCATAGGGTTAGACAATCATGGTGGGACCAACCTACAAAATAATATAAATCAGGTTACTGTTTTGTGATATGCATTAAAACACATCGCAGGCACAGGGTTTGGGGTAAAACTCATAAAAATTATACAAAATTATGGTTAATGGTAAATTTTTAATTAACATTTTACAAATATACACATTTTAATGCATGTGCCACCAGTGTAGAACCAGATGTTGAAATATACATATCCTTGATTTAAGATCTCGATTCGCATTAGTTGCATCTTGGTCATAAATAACCTAACGAATATAAAAGCGAACAGTTTAGGTGGCACAAATGTGACGGCTGATCAGGATCTACAATGCTCACCCATGCAATAAAGGTATTTACATAATCAAATATTGGACAAGCCCTTTTCTGGCTTTTTTGAGAAAAAAGACTTTCCAAAATTAGAAAATTCATGTAAAGGGAAAAATGTAAAACAAATGGAAAGCGATTGATAAATCCTGTCTCGTACTGTCCTAAAACATGTTTTTAGCTCACCTGTCACAAAGTGACAGGGTGAGCTTTTGTGACCGCCTGATGTCCGTCGTCTGTCGTGCGTCGTGCGTTGTCAACAATTGCTTCAATCGACTTCTTCTCTGAAACGGCTTGGCCAATTTTGATGAAACTTCACAGGAATAATGCTAAGATGATGCCCTTTCAAAATTGTTCAAAAAATGGAATTCCAAGCAGAACTCTGGTTGCCATGGCAACCGAAAGGAAAAACTTTAAAAATCTTCTTGTCTGAAACCACAAGGCCTAGAGCTTAGATATTTGGCATTTAGCATCCTCTAGTGGAGCTCTACAAAGATTGTTCAAATTATTTCCCTGGGGTCAAAATTGGCCCCGCCCCAGGGGTCACTTCATTTTACATAGACTTATATAGGAAAAACTTTAAAAATCTTCTTGTCTGAAACCACAAGGCCTAGAGCTTAGATATTTGGCATTTAGCATCCTCTAGTGGAACTCTACAAAGATTGTTCAAATTATTTCCCTGGGGTCAAAGTTGGCCCCGCCCCAGGGGTCACTTCATTTTACATAGACTTGTATAGGAAAAACTTTTAAAATCTTCTTGTCTGAAACCACAAGGCCTAGAGCTTAGATATTTGGCATTTAGCATCCTCTAGTGGAACTCTACAAAGATTGTTCAAATTATTTCCCTGGGGTCAAAATTGGCCCCGCCCCAGGGGTCACTTCATTTTATATAGACTTATATAGGAAAAACTTTAAAAATCTTCTTGTCTGAAACCACAAGGCCTAGAGCTTAGATATTTGGCATTTAGCACCCTCTAGTGGAACTCTACAAAGATTTTCAAATTATTTCCCTGGGGTCAAAATTGGCCCCGCCCCAGGGGTCACTTCATTTTATATAGACTTATATAGGAAAAACTTTAAAAATCTTCTTGTCTGAAACCACAAGGCCTAGAGCTTAGATATTTGGCATTTAGCATCCTCTAGTGAAACTCTACAAAGATTGTTCAAATTATTTCCCTTGGGTTAAAATTGGCCCCGCCCCAGGGGTCACTTCATTTTACATAGACTTATATAGGAAAAACTTTAAAAATCTTCTTGTCTGAAACCACAAGGCCTAGAGCTTAGATATTTGGCATTTAGCATCCTCAAGTGGAACTCTACAAAGATTGTTCAAATTATTTCCCTGGGGTCTAAATTGGCCCCGCCCCAGGGGTCACTTCATTTGACATAGACTTATATAGGAAACACTTTAAAAATCTTCTTGTGTGATACCACAAGCTGAGAGTACTTTTGTACTCAGGTGAGCGATATAAGGGCCATCATGGCCCTCTTGTTTTGACTTTGCACTAAGCATCCAGATTTCGCGAACCTGTTCAGCATCAAAAATTTTATCTTTCAATAGGAATATTTTTTTAATTGGGAGAAAAATAAAAATTTGCATTGGAAATGCGTTGGACGCATGGTATGCACAGAAACTGTGGAGTGGAATCATTCATATAACCGGACTAAAATTGAAGATTTTTCTTTGTAACTTTTGTACTTGCACTTCCGATTTCAATCAAAATGTGTTTATTTAACTGATAAAATTGTCCTGTCGATTGTTAGGTGAACAATAAAGTACCTTGAAAATGAACAATTTTAAATTTACATTTTATAATAAAAATTACCTTAGTAATACATTTGAGGTATCATCCTTCAACACTAAACATGTCAGGTGTTGACTGATCTCAGTTACTGTAGTGGGTCTACTGTACTGTAGACCCTGTTCTTCTGAAGATCAGCATAGATCTATCCGAGGAAACAAGTGATATTTGCTATCATGGCCCCTCTTTAGTCTGATGGAGATTCGAATTCGGTGCTGGGTTGATGCCTAATGTTATTAAATATGTCTCAGTGACATTTCCTAGATACGGATGTTGATCAATGTCAAAAATTATAACGATGACACAAATCACTGAATTCCAGAAACATAGCCTACTTCACTTTTCTGTTGCCACTTTATTTTGTGATAAATCCGATTTGTGATTAAAACAGTTGTTTCTCAATATAGTTATCCAAGAACAATTGTTAATTTATCAAATCACACCGAAATAAACACATTTTCTGTCAGAAAAATATGGTGTCCACGACCTTGGTAAATACATTTGATTGATCATATTACTGAGCAATAAACGTTCGTTTGAGCTTATTTTACTTTGTTTATCTTAAATTTGGGTAAGAAATGGGTAGTTTATCGCTTCAAAATGAACTAATTTCTTAAAATTTTATGTAAATCATAACAAAAGGGACCGTTATAAAGGAGAACTATTTATCGGCGCGTAAGAAATACCGCGCGCGTTGTTAACGTTTATTTTTTAAAAAATCACGGCGATAAAACGTTTCATAATGAATTTAGCATACACAAAATCACAGCGGTAAACCTATTCCAGATGAATTTAGCATACAGTAGAAAAACTTCGACATTTAAGTGGTAAGTGCATGATAAATAGAATAACAGGTTACTGTCTTGCGATATAAGTGTTATCAGGCTCGGCCGATATGGGGGCGGAGGAGCTCGGCAGAGCCTCGCCCCTCCGCTCCCCATATCGGCCTCGCCTGATAACACTTATATCGCAAGACAGTAACCTGTTATTCTCTATACATTCGCCATATTAAATTTACGAGTGTTGACGCAATGTTGAAAAATGTAGTGAATGTTTACTTGGTTTAAAAAATGCTTAAATTATTTATTAAATTCCGAAAATATCAAAAACATGTTAACAATTGCAATAGCACAAAAATAAAAATAAAATAAATAGTTACTTAGTTTAAACAAAAACGGCTGTTTGAAACAAGGGATGTGATTGGTTGATCATTGTCATATTGCCGGTGCACTTGTAAATTATCTGTGCATCGGTAATTTATACGTTGAGCGCATAAAATTTACACCATGGACGTATATTTTTGTAGGTCCACGGCTATTTTACAGGTTCACCTTCAATTTTCGAAAATGGTGCACCGCTTATTTACAGGTGCACCGGTAAATTTATACATTGGATGCATAAATTTATAGGTGCACCAGCACTTGTTACCTTTTGAGCCTTTTCATATGCCATATGACAGTGCACTGAAAAAGGCTGCTAATAGGAAAACCACGAAATTTTATTCCCACTAAAACAAAATACTTTTAATGACATAATCAGAAAGGGAAGTAAATCTGTACTATGTCATGGTATGGAATTTCATAGTAAATAAATTATGTTTTGTATCTCCATACTTGTTGGAAAGGGAAGGAACTCATGCAAAAGGGAAGTTAATCTGTATTTTGCTAAGTCGGTGTATTATGTTTTGTACATGTATTTTCTGTGTTACAGATGAAGGGATAGCAGGTATGCCAAAGATGACAGTGAGGAGTGCCAATGAAGCTCAGCAAACTGAAACAGTCAGTAAGTATCAATTTGAAAGTTAAATACTTTGGTATCATTTAATTTCGCTGGCACAAAATTCCTTGCATTCGCCAAAGAAGACTTTGTAACCAAAAAATTATGATTTTATATTGATTTTGGATGGATCCATTGTCAATACCTATTGTTTGTTTGAATGCACATGCTAACCATGAGTCAGTTTGCCCATGTCAATTACCACTTCATTTGTCAGTTAATTATCCATGGTTTATTATATGCTGCTAATGACATGGGTTCTCATTTTATCCATCTACCTGGACTGTTCATAACATAATTTGCATGTCAGTTTGCATACCCTTATCAATTAATTGTCCAAACAATAACTCAGAAAATGTGATGTCCATGATAGAAAATTTGACAATAATAACAATTAAAAAAATACATTGTCAAAGAATGGATAATGGCTTAAGAAAAAGAAATTACAGTTATATAATTATGTATTTCCTCTCAGTTTACAATTAAATGCTTTTCATTTTAGCTCCTGAAGACCTAAACAAATATTGTCGGGGATTGTTCAAGTTTAATATGGTTGAAGTCAAGAGATTCAAGTAAGTTAATTAAAAAAATTTCAGGAGACATAGTCTGAGCAGCTTAACCAACATTTATCTGCTTATCAAGCAAAGAATGATCATGCATGTACATGTTGACAATTTAAACTGTTGGTAAAAACAAGATAACCCCGATTATCAGGGTTGTTTGTGCAACCTTTTTTTTGGGGGGGGGGGGGGGGTGGGGGTGTGGAGTGGGTGAGGGGGTGGGAGTTGCACATCTATCTCAATCGGTTGCGTATTTGGCTTTTGCATCGCAAAGCACTGTCGCCACATGGTATGTGTTTGATGCCCAGAATGGGCAGTATAATATATACGCCAACAGAGAGAAACTATATTTTTTATGTGAAGCATATTGCAGTATGGTATGGCAAACTGCTGTCTTTACACTGTAGATGTAAAGGCCAGCATTAGTGAAACCTTACTATTCAGGACACCTAATGGACTAAGGGAAAGTGTCTTTAATAGTGGGGTGTCTGTAATAGTGAGTTTGTATCGCCGGTTCAACATCCGTAATCTATCCTTGATTTGACAATCTTTATGGTGTTTATAGACCTTATGATAGGCATTACATGTCTTTGATACGAATCATACATAGGCATTTCACTGTTGTTTTTTTCACTGTTGTGTACACTGTGTTCTTTTTAGGTCCCTTTTCATGGTAACCCAATTTATTATGCAAAATTTTGTGTAAGTTATAATGCAGCAAAATGCATGAATATAATAGTTTTAACACACAATACAAATATATTGAGCCAAAATGACAACTTGAAAAATATAACAAGAAAAACTTTAATGTTGCCAGTGAATGCAAATATGTGGAAGAATTTAATAACCATATGTTTATCTTGAAAGT
Organism: Corbicula japonica; assembly: GCA_038501625.1. NCBI lineage: Eukaryota > Metazoa > Mollusca > Bivalvia > Venerida > Cyrenidae > Corbicula > Corbicula japonica. Next base: position 3,239,412 of record JAZAYU010000038.1, on the reverse strand, counting down.
TGCAGTTAAGTTTTTTTCACTCAGTTTAAAAAAAGTGAAAAGAAAAACAATAATGTGGTTCAGGTTGTCGAAAATTAGTGTCGAATTTCGTTCTTCTTTCAATTAAAGGGGAGGTAATTTGCAAAAACATATATTTAAGTAACTGTGTTTTATTTCTTTGCATAAGTGGGCTTTAAAGATTGTGTTTTTCCTTCTTTACATGCCATAAACTTCTAAATTTGACAGTCAAACAATCTGTTTAAGACTTTACTTTATGTTAAAAATAACTGATCTCATCATTATTTGGGAAAGATGAAATAACCTTGACTTATCTGAAAAAATTACAAAATCTTCATGCTTTATCAAATGTCCAGATATACGCAAATACCACAAATTAAATGAAAGATAAAATATAGCATCACTGAAAAACATTTTTGTATTTAACAACTGGTAAGTTTTCATTTTGTTCAGTATATATGAAAAGGAAACTGAAATTTGCTTTTAAACAAAAAGAAATAATGATGTAGATTGTTTCATTGCAACCTTTCAGCAAAATTTACAAAATTTGTATATTTCAACTTACATAATCACTATAGTCAGTAATTCTAAACTACAGCTAATTCATGTATAAAAAGAATACAAAAAATAATCACACAAAGTAACATACTTCATTCATATTTAATTAAACCATTATTATACCCCCACAAACGAAGTTTGAGGGGGTATATAGGAGTGAGCTTGTCGGTCGGTCGGTCGGTCGGTCTGTCGGTCTGTCGGTCGGTCGGTCGGTCGGTCGGTCGGATTCTTCGTTTCCAGATGATAACTCATGAAAGGCTTGACAGAATTAAATAATTTTTGGTACACAGATATATCGTCATAAGATACAGGTCAAGTTCGATTTTGGGGCTGGTGGGATCAGTGTCAAGGTCACTGTTACTAAAAATAGAAAAATGGTTTCCGGATGATAACTCATGAAACACTTCACAGATTTAATCCTTGTTTGGTAAATAGATGTAACATCACAAGATACAGGTCAAGTTCGACTTTGGGGCTGGTGGGGTCAATGTCAAGGTCAGTATTACTAAAAATAGAAAAAGGGTTTCCAGATAATAACTCATGAAAAACTTCACAGATTAAATCCTTTTTTGGTACATATATGTAATATCAGAAGATACAGGTCGAGTTCGACTTTGGGGCCTGAGGGGTCAGTGTCAAGGTCACTGTAACTTAAAAAAGAAAAATTGTTTCTGGACTATAACTCATGAAATACTTCATAGATTTAATTATTTTTTGGGACACAGATGTAACATAACAAGATAAAGATTAGGTTTGACTTTGCGGCCTGTGGGTTCAAGGTCAAGGTCACTGTTATTTAAACTTCAAAACTTCGTTTCCACTCAGTAACTATAGCTTGGAATGAGATTCTTAAATGAAATTTGGTGTATTGATGGTTTTTGTGAAGATGACTTTTGGGATTCAAGGCCTGTGGGGTCAAGGTCACTGTTACTAAAAATAGAAAATAAACTGTATGCTCAATAACTTTGGTTCAGAATGAGATATTGTGATGAAAATTGCTATATAGGTAGTGTCTGTGAAGACGAAACTTGGTATTGAAATTGGGCCTGATGGGGTCAAGGTCACTGTTACTAAAAATAGAAAAAATGGTTTCTGGATGATTTCTCATAAACAATGTTTGGCACACAGTTCTTAGATAAAAGTTAGATAAAGGCCACTGTTACTAACATATTTAAACCATTTCTGCTCAATAAATTTAGAAGAAATGAGATATTGTGATGAAACTTGCTGAATATGTGGCTACTGTGAAGACGACACTTTGGATTGAAAGTGGGGCACATTATGCCATTGATTCGAAGCATTCCCAGTTCAATTATCAAGCATACATGTGGGGGTATTTAATCACTTTCAGTGATAATTCTAGTTGATAATTATTTTATTTATGCATACATACATACATGTATATACATAAAACTGTCGGTCAATACTGATCGCTTAAATGGCTGTTAGTGCAATGGTGCACTAGCATCTTTTGCATTGTTGTGGCATTTTACATCAGCTGTATATGTTATGTGGCGATCTGCATCAGTTGTTGTTGTTTTTTTTACATAGTCCGGGAAATATTTTGCACACAAATTGTTCGAACATTCAGAACGGTCTCATAAAAAAAGTTGGGGATTTGGAAGTCGCACCGAGGTGATAAATCGGAGTCAAAAGAAAATACATGACGAGTTATATATATATTGAATATGGATTTTTTAAGAACTGTGATTTTGACTGTGAATATTCGCATATTTTGATTGAATACATGTAGAAAAGTATCTGTGACTTGGCAACATTTTAACAAGGATGTATTAGTAGTGTATGAGTGGGTTGGATGGTCAGGCAAGGGCAACTTTATTTTTACAGTAGCAACTAATTCTGGTTAATAATTAAAATCATTCTTGCATGCAGATGTGATGTTTTGTTTACAACCATTTATTGCATATATAAGTTGTAGATCCAGTTCATCCAGCATGCCATATGTTAACTGTTTCCATCTTGGTCAGAAATAACTAAATGGATCGAAAAGCAAGCTATGTAGAATCTTATCAGTAGTGATGCAGAATCGGACTGAAAACATAATCGATGATTGAATTGAATCGAAAATAATTAATCGATTAAAATCGGTAAAAAATCGAAACTATTTACTTAGGCAAACAATAGACTTTATTTGCATATGATTAAAATCACCTTTGTTTGCGTAAGATTTTATACATAATTTGCAAATGACAGTCGTCATGTCCAAGTTCTGCCTTATTGATGGTCCATCCGAACGCTTTCTAAAGCCAAAAAAACGCCAGACCGAGGAGCGAACCTTGCCCAGGAAAGTTGAAAATTTCTTCCTCGCCCGACATGACGCTATATATGAGTTACGTCCCTTACTAATTAACGCAAAGAAATTTAACTACCGAAATCGATTTTGCGAAAGGGAAATCGATTGTCGCGGACTTTAGCAACTAGCGACGATTATTCGATTTAACTCGGTCATCGTGACATCACTACTTATCAGACATCACTGGCTGGCCATGTGATAAAAGGCTTTGAGATAATGAAAATCTTGTTTGTTGAAAAGATCATTATAACTGCATTCCGTTAAAAATTCGTGCTTGCAATTTTTTGCTCACAATGGTGAATTATGACAAAAAAAAACAATGCAACAGAATACAGATATTTATTTTTGTTCATGCTGTAAATGCAAATCACATCCAGTGGCCACCCTTATTCCATGTGGAATCCATCTGGATTTTTTGTACAGGATGTTTTATTGTGTTTTAAAAAGCAATGGATTTGCTAATGCAACACTTTTTTAAAATTTAACTGAATATTTAACTATATAAACAATGTAGGCTAAAGGTATCTATGTACAACTTGCAAGTAGTTCACAATTACCTCGTGCATAAGTACAACTTGTAATACTTGTTGTACTTATGCACGAGGTAATTGTGAACTACTTGCAACTTATTTGTTAAATGCCATATCATTTTGGGCTGAGTAAATGACACCAGGCCAAATAATATATTCCAACAAACCAATAAGTTTTGGTAAGTGGAACTTAACAGGTTTTGAAGTATTATAACGAATTGTTGCAAAAATTCAAAATAGCCATATTTTTCAAGTGTTTTGAAAACAATGTTTTGGAAATAGAGAATCTCAGCATGAAGCAATAAACCATCAAAGTCATAATCTGTTGTAGCAGTGTTTTGTTTCAGGTGTAAGATCCGATTGATTGTTATCGAGTAAACGATGGCTGAGCATGCAATTAGCATAAGTAGTACTACATTTTTGAAGGTGTTTAAAACTAAATTTGTTTGTTCAGATTTTCTCTGCATTGACATCAAGTTCTCTTTGGAATTTTCACTTGGAAGGCTTGTTTCCCGAGCATTTGACTGTTTCTTAAGTTCAACACTTTCTTTCTGAAGTAGTTTGAAGTCCCTACTGCAGCCGTCATTGTCTCTTGTGTCCTCGGCGATGCGAACAGTTTGAGATGTTCTTGCACACTGCAGAAGTTTACTGAATCCATGTTTGTGGATGTATGGTGTTAAAAGTAACCGAGCATAACACATTTGTTGACCAAAGCTTGTGGCGCATTTAGAACTTTCTAGTATGATTCTTGCTATTTCAGATGGAGGCATCTCTTTGAAAATTTCAAGAGATAGTCTGTCGAGTACAGCACAATTTTCAAGATTGTTTCGGTGTAATTGCTGCATGATATTTAACATGCAATGTTCAAGTCGCTCGTGGAGAATGACACTATCAATTGTTTGCACTAGTTTTTGTGCCTCATCCTCGGTTAAGGCTTCTAGAAGATTTCTTTGCTGTAACATGTAACATGGGAGATTTTTCAAGCAGACATAGTCTCTCAGAACAATAAGTCCATTTTTCACTTGTTCCAACAAAGTTTTTGTAGGACAAGATTCCGCAAGCCAGAAACTGACATTTTTCATTACATATGATGAAATTTTGCTACTAATCGGTCGTAACTTTAACTTGGCAATCATTCTCAACAAGACCAATGTCTTAAATTGTGTGTCGTCAAATGTTTGGACCAGATGGATCTCGGCAAGAGTGAAGCTTATTCTCCACTGCTGATCTTCATGAATGCTTCCCTTTTTACCAACCGGAACTACGTAAACTGGTAACTTGGCAGCATGATGAATCGTTGCTAGTGTTGGCCAGTTGCCTGGCCTGATTCGATCTTGCCAATCTTGCAAGAGTGTTGGGCAGATGCATGGAATGGCGGGAACGCAATCTTTTTCATTGCTTAGGTCGTAGGGAAACTTAAACCGTTGGAGAAACAATTTCTGATACAAGCTATTTTGAGAAATGAACTCTGGAAGTGATGGACCATTTCTGGTAGCGTACTGGGTCTTTTGTTTCATCCAGCCTTGGTACAGACGAAATTTGTCTTTGTTGGCAACCAGAAAGGCGGTGCTGGACACCAAAGTTCCATTTTGTGTTGTGACAGTAGCGCAGTCAATGTATTCATTGGAGATTGAAGATTCGTCTATTTTTAGAATTGTATATCCTGCTGGAGTATTTATTGTGTCCATTAACAATAGTGTATTCTGATTGGCGACACTTTCTTGGCTCACAATGGTCTGACTTAGATTTAATTGTAACTTGTCCGTTGTAGTGGCTTCACTTGAAATTGACGTTTCAACACTCATGACATCATTCAATATAAACATGACATCAGTATCGCTTTCTCCATACAATGATAACCCCTCCCGTCGACTTCCAACTAGAATTTTATCAACATGGGTATTGCCTAGAGTTTCATGAGTAATCATGTTCATGGAGTGAGATATTTTTGTATTCACTTCAGTTCTTCTGTTGGTTGTAGCCTTGTCATAGCCCAGCTTGTCCAGGACTTGGTCACATAAAACGTTTGCATCCATGTTATTGTGTTGATGCCCTAGCCTGGTTTGAATATGATCAGCTTTTTTGTTGATTTTGCCCAAAATTTTGGGTGCACGTTAAACATCAGTGTGCATTTTAGATATCCAAATCCAGCTGTTCAACCATTTTCACACTGCTGTTCTTGTCATTTTCTGAAACACAGACCAGAATATTGATAACATATTAAATAAAAGCCATTATATATTTTCTGAAAAAGAAACTTAACTTAGTTTATAGTGCTTATTACTTAGTCAGTAAGTATCTGTCTTGAAGTAAAAATGTTGTTAATTAAAGCTGGCTATTCAAAGTTCAGGGTGAAATACTTCGATGTCTCAGTTGTGGTTGATATAAACCCTTTCCTCCATAGATACACTTTCATTGCATGGGCGGACAGTGTAGATCCAGATCAGCCGGCACATCTGATCAGGATCTGCACTGTTTGCTTTTTTAGTTGTTAGATTATTTCTGACCAGATGCGACCAGTGCAGATCCTGATAAGATGGCATGTGTGTGCCAGCTAATCTGGATCTACACTGTTTGCCCACGCAATAAAGACTTATCTATGGAGGAAAGGGTTAATTATACATGTATTATGATATAATGCCTATAAATGACAGAAATAAGACATTTATCGCCAGCAATCTGGACCAATCTGTTCAATTAATGATCTGTTGTAAGTGAAATATACTATTTTTACATACCGGTTGTAATGCTGTAACAACTAAGGCTTTATTTATCCTACATTGACTGTGTACGAATTTTACATCACATTTACTTTGTTTAGACCTTTGCTCCGTAAAATTTTTTAATACGCTCCATAAATACACATTTTTACACATGTGCGACCAATGTAGATCCAGATCAGCCAGCACATCCATGCCATCTGATCAGGATCAGCACTGGTCATTTTTTTGGTCAGAAATAATCTAATAAATCAAATAGTGAACAGTGCAGATCCTGATCAGACAGCATGGATGTGCTGGCTGATCTTGATTTACACTATATGCCCTTGCAATAAGGTGTGTCTATGGAGAAAAGGGTTAATGGTCTTCTTCTGTTTATATTATAAATTTTGATATTTGAAAACACTTATTTTCATGAAGACATGTGACCAGGCACCTTTAAAGCAAGAATAACACAAAAAATAAAAAAATATATATAAAATAATGAATATTTGCAAACCTTTATGTATGAGTCTTCTTTCCATGATCAACTGATCAAACAACAGTTGTTATCCAGATCACTGCAACAAAATACTGTTTAGTTGCTGCATTTACCCGGTTTATGTAGGTAGAAGTCACTTGTTAATGAGTCATTGGAAATTTCAATTATATTAGTTTTCCATGTTATAGTTAGGCCATAGAAAATTAATTCCTAGATTCTCTTCCCCGCTCGCCCCTCGAATATCACTCCGCCCGAACGTTTTTTATTTTGAAAAAAAAAATATGTACATCAAAATTTACCTTACGAGTATGAATCAGTAGAATACGAAAACGCAGTATGAGACATTTAAGTGCGAATTGGCAATATTATTCATACTCGGCTAGACGCTTTATCTTTGCACTTCACAAGCATCATTAGAAACAGTCAAAACCCATTGTGTGATGACTGTAAAAATAGTGGTAAAAACCATTGGCCAAGAAGAAAACGGCAACCAGCAACTCAAAAAGCTGTGTAAAGTGCTAATGTTTTTCTAAATATTGCATTTCAATCAAATTTTGTTATGTTAAAACATTCTTTGAGTGTGACCCCAGTGATATTTCGTTCATGTCACTGCATAGATTTTAAGTTTCTATCCAGGGCTTTTTTTCCTTCTTTAGTAGGGGCCGATTATGGGCGCCTTCCCCTCAGAAAATTTCTTTAAAATCATTCATTTTACCCCAAAATGTAACTTTACATCAGGTTTATGCATTCCCCTTCAGAGAAAAAATCACGCTATTTTCCTTAAATTTTAGGGCGTGGGCCCCTTCCCCTGGTAGTGAAAAAAAGCTCTGCTATCTAAGAAATATTTAATTTATCCACATACATGTATTGGGCCCATTTGTCAACATGTGATACATTGTCTGAAATGCAACACTTAGGATATGATCATATTCACAAGTTGAACATTTTCAGCAAGTGTAACATAATAGAATGATAACGGACGATATTACATGCTATAATGCTAACATGTGTAATGATACTTATCTAGTCATACTGAATACATTTTAGTTGTGATACTTATCTAGTCATACCGAAAGAAAATTAAATTTTTGATATTACATTGTATATTGCTTTTATTTATGAATTATATAAATTTAGTCTTTATTTTAAAATAGTAATCACTTATAAAACAACAAATTCTTATATATTGCCAATATATGGATACATTCACAGTGAGAATGAAATATAAAAGTTAAAAAATTAAACCCACCCACCCGCCCCATTTTTTCCCAAAATTAGGATGAGAATCTAGGAATTAATTTTCTATGGCCTTAGGTAAAGTTTTGTTGAGATACTTTCAACATGTTTAGATTATTTTGTTGAAACTATAACAACAATAGCCTAAGCATGAAAGAATAAATGGGTATCATAATTTTGACACTAACATGGCAATTTATGGGCATAGAAAGAGAAAATGTGCGATAATTACTAATTACATATCAATATAGAATTTTTAATGAAATTTAATACGGTATGTTGATCGAAGGTAAGACATTCTTGATAGTTTTTGACTAAATACCTGGTTATGTTCAAGCATCACTGGAGGTTAAATTTAATCATATATGCTTTTTTCACATGGGTGACTTGTGTAGAATAAGATCAGAATTTATGGCACATCCATTCCATGAAGCAAAAAGCGAACCATTTAGATCGTGCTCAAACAGTGTGAATTGGCATTTCATAGTCGGCTAGACGCTTATTTATCTTAGCAACAACAAATTCTTATCTATTGCCCAATACATGAATACGTTCACAGTGAGAATGATAAATAAAAAGTAAAACCCACCAACCTGCCTCATTTTTTCCCAAAATTTGGATGAGAATCTAGGAATTAATTTTCTATTGCCTAAAATTAAGGAAATGTTTAGCTGTATCATGGGAATTTGCACATACTGTACTGTTAGTATGGGTTTTTCCTGAGGACTTTTAAGTAAGATATTTTTTAAAATGCTGAACTGCATAATCTTATAAATTGTGCATTTCTTAATTTGGTTTTCCCAGTGGAGATTTAAGTTGAATAACATTTACCTGCTGACCTACATAATTGCATCACCAGTACATTTAGTTTTTCCGGTGATGTTTTAAATTGAATCACATTTACATACTCTGCTGATCTACATTTAGTTTTACACTAATGCAAGATTGCACCTTTATTATTGCATCAGCAGTTTGTCCATTACTTTGTTATAATAATGTAATGGGCTTGCCATCTCCCACTATGCATCAGTCCAATTACTTTTTATAGAGGGTTTGGCAATAAATACTTGTAGACCCTATTCAGACTGTGTAGATGCATATAGAAGCATATATGGGGTCTACAATGGTTGAAAATGATATCTTTCAGAAAATACATAGCAACATGTGTTGACCCAGATCAGCCTACATACCGGTATTTTATTCAGCCATGTTAGGAAATTCAGTCAATGAAACTTATGAAAAAATCAATGGGTTCTGTTGATGAACAAGTGTGTCCAGCTGGTTAATCCAGCAAAGTAGATGAGAAAGTTCTGGAGAAAGATAGAGTGTATTATTTTCTTATGTTACACACACAATTTTATAATATGTAATCACATGGTTGAAGGGAATGGGTCTATACTTTGTCACAAATGCAATCGAGATTTTTCATCTCTTCATTGTATTTTAAAATGCATTCTATGAAATGTATTTGCTAATGAAACATTTTTTCTCTGAAAAAAATGAACCTAAAAAAAGACAATCTCAGTTTTAAGTTGTTGTTGTTATTGCTTAGCTGGATAGGCTTGTTTATCACTTCCTTTGTTTGTTGTTGTTGTTGCTGTTTGCTAAGTGGATAATTTAGCATTGTTAATCGCTTTATTTTATTTCTTGTTGTTGATGCTGTTTGTTAGCTTTAATATAAAACCTTTATCATTTTATTTTTATGTTATTGTTTTCTTTCAGAACATGGAGGGAAAAGAGAGCACATCTGATCACAGAGAAGAAGAAAAAGGAAGTGAAACTGCCACAGATGGTGAGTTGTTGTTTATCATTTTAGTTGTGTCAATTTATTTAATCAAATTTCTTTACTGCTCTAAAAACTGTCAAATGTTGACACATGTTTGAGTTGCTCCCAGTTAACCCTTTCCTTGATATTTACACATTTTTACGCATGTGCGACCAGTGTAGATCCAGATCAGCCAGCACATCCATGCCGTCTGATCAGGATCTGCACTGGTCGCATTTGGTCAGAAATAACCTAATGAATAAAAAAGCGAACAGTTTAGATCCTGATCCGGATGTGCCGGCTGATCTGGATCTAAACTGTTTGCCCTAGCAATGAAGGTGTATCTGTACAGGAAAGGGTTAAGAAGGTCTTTAGCTAATCATGTTGCATGATATAAAACTTTAAAACCGTATACTGTTTTCCATGGGTGCTAAGTGTTGATGTAGATGTGTCAGCATCAATAAAATTATTATAACACGATGCCTGATAGTTCCCGGTACCTAGAAAAAAGGCAGATTTATACTGGATCACAAATTCTATGGTAAGATTTTAACATGTTTGACTTGTTTTAGGCACCAGATACAAAACTGCTCACATGCCAGATACCTGATAACAATGTCTCAAAGAAGAAGAAAAAAGGTAAGACATTTGTTGTAAGATTCAGTACTTTGGCTACACCACCTGCCACTCCGGAAACTAATTGCTGTTTGGTGTAAAAAGTCTCCACTACAGTGTAGTTTTCAGATTCAATTACCTCCCTTGATGGTAATATGCTAATTTCAAATCCATGCAGAATGTCAATCATTGTGGGTGGCTGTGTATAGGCTTATTTGAATTCTCCTATTCTGGGGACACAGATGGTATGTACTGTGTCTGTCTCTTGCATGGTTGGCTAGGTGCTACCGCTGTACTGTGTCTGTCTCTTGCATGGTTGGCTAGGTGCTGACGCTGTATATGTATGGCTTATGGGATTATCTATACAACCGAAATTTATCTATAATAATACACCTGACTCGCTCACCATTTAAAATGAATGACCCCATTCAAATTGTGCTTTAATAGTTTTGTCTACATAAATTTGGCTACCCCCTCCCACCTTAGTTTTGTAAGACCGTTGTGCAAGTATAAGCAAGAGAGTGAAAAATGGGCAAACAGAACATTGAAATTTTATTACTGCATAAAGTTGATATTTTACCTATAATAGACCATGTGCTCAATCTTGGATGCATAGACCAAAGCATCTCCCACTCCCTGCCATGCAAATTTTATCACTGATTTGAGCTAGGCATGTGCTAGGCCTTTATTATGCCCCCCTTCGAAGAAGCGGGGGTATATTGCTTTGCACATGTCGGTCGGTCGGTCGGTCCGTAGACCACATCTTGTCCGATCAATAACTAGACAACGCTTTGTGATACAGTCCTTATATTTGGTGTGGAGGTTGGTCATGACCAGTAGAAGACCCCTATTGATTTTGGGGTCAGTAGGTCAAAGGTCAAGGTCACAGTGGCCTTGACCACAAAAACCTTGTCCGATCAATAACTAGACAACGCTTTGTGATACAGTCCTCATATTTGGTGTGGAGGTTGGTCATGACCAGTAGAAGACCCCTATTGATTTTGGGGTCAGTAGGTCAAAGGTCAAGGTCACAGTGGCCTTGACCACAAAAACCTTGTCCGATCAATAACTAGACAAGGCTTTGTGATACAGTCCTCATATTTGGTGTGGAGGTTGGTCATGACCAATAGAAGAACCCTATTGATTTTAGGATCAGTAGGTCAAAGGTCAAGGTCACAGTGGCCTTTGCATACAAAAACGTTGTCCGATCAATAACTAGACAACGCTTTGTGATACAGACCTCATATTAAACGATTGTTGGATGTGTCTCTTCAAAAGTTATATAAATGGTTCCGGTCCGCTGCCTAATTAGGTCATGACAGCTAAAAATAGATTTTTGACTTTGTCAATCTTTGAACGACATCTCCTCCTATATTACTGGGTCAATTTTGATGAAACTTCACACAAATGATCATTTGATGAGTCTCTTCAAAAGTTATATAAATGGTTCCGGTCCGCTGCCTAATTAGGTCGCGTCAGCTAAAAATAGATTTTTGACTTTGTCAGTCTTTAAACAACATCTCCACCCAAACCGCTAACCCAATTTCAACCAAACTTGACACAATTGATCATTGGATGAGTCTCTTCAAAAGTTATATAAATGGTTCCGGTCCGCTGCCTAATTAGGTCACAACAGCTAAAAATAGATTTTTGACTTTGTTGATATATAGGAGTTCCACCATCTTGTAAATTGCTTTCATGACTGGTACCCTTCATTGCTAAAGCTTACAAAAGTCTCTAAATTTCCAAAAATTTAAATTCAATGCTAATAGATATCACTTGCACGTCAGGGGGGGGCATTTGTGTTTGACAAACACCTCTTGTTAGCATTACAAAGACCGAATTTCTTGCGTCAGAAATCCCTTTCATCTTGAATAATTCAAAGTTCAGTGAATAGAGACACTTTTTTGTAACATTCATGTAATGATTACTAATAGAAGTCCATAAACTGTAACAAATAACATAGGAAAATCCAGTCATATTCCATAATAACTTAATTGACAGAAATAAACATCAATTTTTATTGCAACCCATTTTCATTCCACTTTGTAAAGGCAAGGGTAAGATAAAATAACTTATTCAAACCTGAATATTCAAGTACAGTCAAACCTGTGCAAGAAACTACCTGTATATAAAAAGCCTATATCATTTGTCTGATTTAAGGAACAACGTCACCTGTGAACAAAGATCACCTTCCTTCAATGATTACTTTAGGGTTTTATCCTGGGTTGTCTTTGAAGACATGTTTTACTGTTTCATGGGGTGAAAGTGAAAGGTCCCAAGTGATACTAAATAACGAAGCAGATATTACCTTAAAAAGTTTACATGTATAACCTACCTTATGGAGATTACAGTCCATCCTGTGCCAAAGATTACCTTTTAACAAAGACCACATGTGGAAAAAGACCATATTTTATTTGTCCCAATTATTTTGATAACAAACTTACCATTAATCAAAGACCACCTGCCCTCAAAGACCACTATAAGTTTATTTTTCTCAGTGGTCTTTGAAGGCAGGTTTGAGTGAATAACCCAGTTAATTTATGTGAACTTTTCAGAATTTGTGTTGAACCCAGAGGGTAAGACGGGAGTGTGCATACTACACGAGTACACCCAGAATGTGCTTCGTCAAAAGCCTACATATGAATTTGAGGAAATTCGTAAGTCTTATTTTTAGTACTCACCAGTAATTTTACCAAAGTTTTCTTTAAAAAAAAAATCAAAATTTAGGTCAGGCCCAAGTGACCAAAACCGTGACAAGTTTCATAGGATTTCAATGAAAATTTCATTGATCACAAATGATCAATTTAAGATGCGATATTTCCTGAACGAAGCCATACCAGTGTCTTGAAGGCTGTTACTGAAAAAAGACATTTACCTGATAATGTTTGTTTAGGCTTTCACTTTAAAATGCACAATGGGATTTCAGTAAAAACTTACCTCTGAGTCAAATGATAACACAACATGAATAATTGTCATTTTTAATCCTTACACATTTTTTACATGTGCAACCAGTGTAGATCCAGATCAGCCACCACATCTGTGCCATCAGATCAGGATCTGCACTGGTCGCATTTCAGTCACAAATAACCTTACAAATAAAACAGCGAACAGTTTAGATCCTGATCAGACAGCACGAATGTGCCGGCTGATCTGGATCTAAACTATTCGCCCATGCAATGAAGGTGTATCTATGGAGGAAAGGGTTAACAACCATGCCATTGTTTGAAAATCAAATTCTGTAAAATGTTGTACAAACATGAATAAATTGATTATTGTCAGAGAAGATAGATCAGTATTTATTTCAACATGAGGTGTTGTTTATACAGAGCATGCCGAGTTCCCGTTCCAAGCCACTGTTCTTCTAAATGGAATAAAGTACGGCAGCGGGATAGCTTCAAGCAAGAAAAACGCCAAAAATGAAGCAGGTGTGTAAAATTCTTGAGTTTTTTTTTTTAATTAATAAACTCTTTACTCCATAGGGATAGGCTTAGGCTGTGGGAACAGGGAGTTTTCAGCTTTCTATTAAAACACATAGGGAAAAACTTCTATCTTGCATCAGTAGAAAAAATAAGTTTAGGAAATTTGAGAGACTAATGTACATTGTATATCTCCCAAGCCTCTCTCTAAGCCATTCCCTGCTTCATATATACACATTTTAACACATGTTCAACCAGTTTAGAATCAGATCAGACAATCTGATGGGATCTTCAGTGGTCACTTCTTTGTCGGCAATAAATTTTAATATATATGAAAGTGAACAGTGTAGATCCTGATCAGACTGCGCTGTACACAGTTCACTCACGCCATAAAACACACTATGCAAATTCAACAGTCCATTAGATGTACAGCTGATTTTGATCTACACTGTAAATCCTGATGAGATGGCAAAGATGTGCCGGGGCACAAATATACTGGCATATTTTGCTATACACTGCAAATTCTGGTCAGATAGATGTGCTAGCTGATCTGAATTAACACTATTTGCCCATGTGTTAAATGTTGTGAAGAGGTATGGATAATAACAAAGTCCCTTTTATTTTTGTAGCTAAAGCAACTTTGAGGATATTTTTCCCAGAGATCACATCATTTTGGTCAGACACTCAGAGCAGAGACAATGATCCAGATAAAGGTTTAGAGGTAACAATAAATATTTATAGCATATAAAAATCATAGGCTTTGCAATCATGTAAAGCCGGGTGGATTAAAGGGAGTTCAGTACGGTTGCTTTGAACGTTTGTTGCTGTAACTGGTGACATTACATTACAAGGAAGTGTTGCCTGAACATTTTCACAGACATCATAAATTGTGCACGTTTTCCCTTTTTTTGTCACTTTTATGTGAAATATATCACCTGGGTTCCTGGTCATATGTTATGCTCCGCCCATGAGAAGAAAACACAATTTATCTTGTATCTTGTGACCATCTTGATTTAAGGTAAGAGGGGCCTAAAAAATGTTATTATTAATCCTTAAATAAGCATGTCCATAGTGATTTACATCATATATCAAATGTAAAAATGAAATATTAAACAATTACACCATCCCATTTTGGAAAAAATCGCATATGAATAGGGTGACCCCCTCGCCTCGTCCCGGGTCCTTTTTTTACAAGTGGTTATTGCTAAAAAATCTTATTTTGGGATTCAAAACAATAATATATTTTAGCACCAATGGTGTTACTTGTTAGGCATAAGCCTAAACATTAAAAAGAAACCATTTATATTACTTAATTACTAACATTAAGATGATTTTACTTTGAAAATACATCTATACCCCCTCGGAAAATTTTCTTGACACAAAAACATACACAAACTTTCAAAGTGTCTTAAAATTTAATAATACCAGTATATTTATAAAATGCATATCAAAATTTGCTCCATACATATACCAATCATATTGCAAATTATTACAGACTTTCACCATGTAGTTTTTTAAATATAAGCTTTTAAATTGTCATATTCCATGTTTTTCTGAAAAAAAAAAATAACAACAAAATCAGGTGAAAATCATTTTCCATCACAATTTTGCACAATACCTTTTTGTTTTATAAATCTTGTATAGATCCGATTTAAACTGACTCCTGAATGTGTATCGGATGACTATATAACTTAAATATGTATTTTTAATTGTTTTAATGCAGTTTTACTCCAACTGATTCATTAGAAATCCAAGGTCAATTATTCTTCGTCCATCTTTCCACGATGTACGGCTTGCAGTTTTTGGAAGAGTGTCGGTGTTTATAACAAAATTCTTGGAAATTGATAAAGAAGAGTATTTATGATCATTTTGTTTATGTTTAATGGTTGGTTTTGATGTTTTTCTTTTCACAAATCTACCGTTGCTAGCTCTGTCCGCCATTTTGGTATTACCGGGAAAATGATGTCACGCTTTGGGATAATAAACTTTTGGCAAATATTTTTTTATTTAAAACATTATAAGTTACTTTTGTAAAAAATGTTTCTTCTTTGAAGAAATCGATAACAATATTTTAGTGTAATGTAAAAAATAATGATTAAAAATGTTTTCTACAATCAATTCCGATTGGTGCCGGAGAACGTTTCGGCTACTGCGGAAGACATTTCCGAACTCGACGTCGCCAAACATCGCCGTTTCAGACAGGATTGTCTATTTAGGCCCCTCTTACCTTAATAAGAAAAGTGAAACCAATATGGTTTAACCCTTTACTAGATGGGCTTTGACTGTCATACCATTGGCCATCAGTGTAGATCCAGATCAGGTAGCATATTTGTGGGATCTAATCCGGATCTGCAATGATTGGATTCACTTCATTAGGTTATTTTCCACAAAGACGCGACCGGTGTAGATCCAGATCAGACATCACAGATATGACAGCTGATCTGGATCCACTTTGGTTGCATATGTAACGAAACCTGTATATATGGAGTTAAAGGTTAATAAACAGGTGTATTTTTTATGTACTTGTTTTCATTTCAGTTTTTCAAAGATATTGCAATAGATGATCCAAGAATTCCAGACCTATGCACAAAGTCTTCCCTACCTCAGCCGTACCAGGTGCTTCATGTTTGCCTTAAAAGGTAAGTTGATAAACTTCCTATTCACAGTTCAGGGTGGAATACTTTAAATTAATGTCTCAGATGTGTATTATATTCATTGTATAATGCCTTTAGATGACAGAACAAGAGAAATTTTGCAAAACATTTTGACTAATCAGTTAATGTTAGGTTCTGTTGTAATTGAATTTTACTGAGTTATTATCACATAATGACATTGACTTTAAATATGTTCACACATATGTTGCCTGTGTAGAAAAATTACATCACATTTACTTAATTTAGAGGTTTTCTACATTTTATACAATTTTACATTTTGATTTTTTTTTTAAAAACTTTATAGTTTTGTCCTGATACATCACCTGTGCCCAAGGTTATAAAACTGAGCTTGGAAACCAGTCTCAAATCTCAAACATCTGATTGGCTGAAATGGCGACTGGTTTCCAAGCTCAGTTTTATAACCTTCAGCCCAGGCACTGTGTTTGTAACTCCTCTGCTAACCCCCATCTAGGGCCCATACTTATTACACACTTGAAACTGGTATCTCAACTCTCCTTGTAAATTGATTTTACCCTTGATGCTATAAGATATTGCTGTTATCCATGTGTGAACAGTGTAGATCCAGATCTGCTAGCACATCCTTGCCATCTGATCAGGATCTACACTGCTTGCTTTTAGATTATGTTATTTCTGACGAATAAGCAAACAGTCTAGATCCTGATCAGAAAGCATGGATGTGCTGGCTGATCTGGATCTACAATGTTCACCCATTCAATAAAGGTATATCTGTGGAGTAAAAGGATGGTTAGTATCTATTAACTGACAGTAGATCCTGAACTGCAAATGCACAAGCTAACCTTGTGTTTTCCATGTCACAAATGTGACAAAATTTAATGCTGTGCTTAAGACTTAAGAAATATGTAGGATTGAATTATAATGGTTTGCTTTTATCTGTTCAACAATATTATGTAATGCGTATGACATAATTTTATCATGTTATTTCTTTAATCATAATCATCAGCAGTGTAGATCTAAATGATTTTGTTTCAGAAATTTTGGTCTGGGTGATACATCATTCAAAGTTGACAAGAAGACGCTGTCTAGTCAGAAGACCGAGTTCACTCTAACTGTTGGAAAAAGGACCTGCACTGTAAGTGTTTAACCCATTCCTGTATATGTACATCTTTATTGCTAGGGCAAACAGTTTAGATCCAGATCAGCCTACACATCTGTGCCATCTGATCAGGATCTAAACTGTTCACTTTTTGATTCATTAGATTATTTCTGACCAAAATGCGACCAGTGCAGATCCACGGATGTGCCGGCTGATCTGGATCTACACTGGTCGCACATGTGTAAAAATGCGTTTATATCCAGGAAAGGGTTAAATATCTGGCGCTGCATTTATCAAACATCTCAGCTCTTAATAATCTTTACTCCATTGGCTTTTATATCATAAGCGACAAGTGTAGATCCAGATTAGCTAGCACATTGTGTCATCTGTGCCCAAGGTTATAAAACTGAGCATGGAATCCAGTCTCAAATCTCAAGCATCTGATTGGCTGAAATGGCGACTGGTCCCCATTTCAGCCAATCAGATGCTTGAGATTTGAGACTGGTTTCCAATCTCAGCTTTATAACCTTCAGGTCTGATTTGGATCTTCACTGTTTGCCTGTGGGTTAACTGTTGTATACTGAAGTAAAGGGTTACATGATTTGAATCCTGTGCTTCAACCATAGTTATTTTACTGCAATATCATTTAATAATTTGCAGGGATTAATTAGCACATAAAAAGCCACATGTGATATTTTTATGCAGGTATAATTGTACACACAATTATATTTTTGTATTAAGACATATTATTACATGGTATCATTTTGCTGGGGTTTAAAATCCCACATTTACCCTAGCACAAAATATGTTAAATTTAAACCCCAGTGAAATGCATTACCACAGAGGTTGTTGTTGGAATTTAGTCATAAGTGCCTGCCAAAGGAGGAGCGGATCTAGAGGGGGTCCAGTTGGGTTGCTCGAACCCCCATTTTGGGCAGCAATATTTAGTTTTCATGGTGATTTTGGCCAGAAATTATGTTGTAACAACCCTAAAAATGCCCTAAACGAACCCCTTTTCTGCAAATCTTGCATCTGAACCTGCAGAGTAACCAGTGCCCAAGGTTATAAAACTGAGCATGGAAACCAGTCTCAAATCTAAAGCATCTGATTGGCTGAAATGTTGACCAGTCGCCATTTCAGCCAATCAGATGCTAGAGATTTGAGACTGGTTTCCAAACTCAGTTTTATGACCTTCAGCCCAGTAATATTTTATGAGATTTACCATTTTCCATGTTCTTTACACAGGTTGTGGGTAAGAATAAACGAGAAGCCAAGCAGCGTGCCTCCCAGGGTATGTTGCAGCAACTCCATCCTGAGCTGAAGAACTGGGCAGCTATCCATCGTCTTTACGGCAATATTATTTCTATTGAGCCAATGAAGGTAAGGGCTTGTGGTTAAATAAGTGTTTCAGTTAGTGCAAAAAAAGAACCCGAGGGGTTACTGCCTTGAAGCGTTCAGTAACATAACAAAGCTTTTTACTTTTCATTAAATAACCTTAATTTGAGGTCAACGGTCAAGGTCACGGTGACTATAACTGTGAAAGCAAAATAATTCCCGATTCATAGCTAGAGATGTTGGGGCCTGTTGTCCTTTAACTTCAAAGTTGTTTAGTGTTGACAGATGTAACCAAAATTATTTTGATGTCAAACGGTGTAAAGTTAAGGTCATTGTGACCTATAGTTTATTTAATAGCTTGCAACTCAAAATCACATTTGATCTCTTGAGATAGATGAAACTTTACCGATGTAAATGTTTAGTTGCTCTCAATTAGTGGCTAGACAAAATGCATTTGCATAACTTCCCATGAACTTTTTCAGTAAAACCATGCCTGCAATGTTTTAATATTTGTCCTGTGTGGTGGCTTTCAAACTTACATTTTCATCTATTTCGACTGTCGGGGGTCATGCATGTTTTATAATTATTTCGTTTTTACTTAGATTATTTTGAATACATGATACTTGGTTACAAAAGATGTTTTATGCTTTCATTTTATAAATAAGAAACCCAAGACTGGTGTTTTAAGGGCATGATGATGTTGGGCTAAAGGGTAAATTAGAAAATTAATTATCTGACAAGATTTTAAAACTGTGCATAATATACAAATGCTAATATTATACTCATTTTGATATAATATTATGAGTATCAACATTTACCCTAGAGCAGAATACGTGAAAACAGGTTTATGTGATTGTCAATGCTTAAGTTAAATGTCAAAACGATTTTTCTATGAATTCCTCATGATTTTTGCATTAAATGATTAACAAAGCAAACTAAGATTTTATCATGTATATTCCCTATAAAAATGATTAACAAATGATATTTTTAACATTTACCATTTATGTTCGATGCACTGTTTTTAAATCTCGACAGTATAATTTGTCCCGATTGATTAATGTGATTATACAAGAATAACTCTAAATTTCAGAAAGATGATGTGTTCAGTTTAGATGAATTCAATCAAAATCGAAATGAGAAAAAGAAAAACTTTGAACTCCTTGAAAAGTTGAAACTAGCCATGAGAAAGGTGAAAGAAAACCAAATGGTATGTAGTGGTTTGATATGCTGATACAGTAATATCATTGAATTCTGCAGGACGTCTTTTTGTGCAAAGTCTGCATATTACATTTTGTGCTTAAACTGCAGATGAAATTTTGCCAGGCCATGAATTCATGCCATTGTATTTTTTTATAGTCACACTGTTTAATGGTACATTTTCGCAGAGGTTGAAATTTGCGCAACTGTCCTAGCGCGAAGTATGCCAAAATAAAACCAGCACAAAATAAAATGATAGCACAGTAGTCCCAAAAATGTACTTCATTGATCGAAATAATTCTTAGGCAAGAAAACAGTAGGAAAGTTTTACAGCTTGAATTGTAATTAGTCCCCAATGTCATAAAAAGTGCCGAGTTGTATTTTAAACTTGACATACTGTAAGTGGTAATTTTACATTTCAGACTGAAGATATTACAAATCATTGATTAAAAATGTTAAGCATATTGACCATCTAATCTTGCTTACATGTAACAACTGTAATTTAAACTTAACTATAAAACATAGAATATAATTTTCATGGCATTCATTCAAAGTTTAAGCTTAGCATGTACGATATACTTGTAGACTGTAAATGTGGTTTGTGCTTGGCAATTATTTATTTTAAGAAATGTTCAACACACAGAAATATATACTCCAGGGATAAAGTAACACAGGTGAAGATGAGTTTGGTTTTTCCCATTTCACGCTTTCTTTGGGAGACATCGTTAAACAATCTCATTATGTGACATTCAATACAGGGATGAAGGTTATAAAGCTGAGATTGGAAACCAGTCTCGAATCTCAAGTATCTGATTGGCTGAAATGGCGACCACTTGCCATTTCAGCCAATCAGATGCTTGAGATTTGAGACTGGTTTTCAAACTGAGTTTTGTAACCTTCAGCCCTGCATTCAGAAACCACCTGTCTTAAACAGCGAGTTTGAATATATATGTGCTAAACTGACATTTTGTTATATTTTTACCTGTCTCAAACAGCCACCTGTGTTAAGCAGCCACTTTTTGTCACTCCCTTTGGTGGCTGCTAATACATGTTTGACTGTATTTCTAATATCATCCATGAAATTTTCTTCTTTGCAGAATGAAGTGAACGTTGTTACCTCAACAATATCGCAGGCTTCTTCCGTGAGCTTATGATGAGGTCCACACCACATGTGCTTTTCTTTGAACACACACACCATTTGTTAATGTAGTTCAGTTCTTGAGATGCTATATCATATCGTTTAAAAACGTACCTTAAATCTAGTTAAGTTCATGAGATGCTATATCTGTATCATTTAAAAACGTACCATGTTGTTATTTGTAATTCTTTGAAAATTTATTGTCTGTATATTTATTGTTACTTGATCATGTTGATATAATCTTCATGTGATATTGTATTGTACAAAAGTTGTTAACCCTTACCTCTATAGATATACCTTTATTGCTTGGTGACAGTTTAGATCCAGATCAGCCCGTACATCTGTGCTGTCTGATCAGAATCTAAACTGTTTGCTTTTTGATTCATTAGGTTATTTCTGACCAAAATGTGACCAGTGCAGGTCAGGATCAGAAAGCACGGATGTTCCAGCTAATCTGGATCTGCACTGGTCGCCCATGCATAAAAATGCGTATATATAGAGGAAAGCGTTAACTAACAGCCATCTATGAGATGAAGTTGACACATTTATAAAAAGTGTTTAAACATTAACTCCATATATTTTGGGTTTTATCGCATGTGCAACCAGTGAAGATCCAAATCAGCTGGCGTGGATCAGCTGGCACATCCATGCCATCTGATGTGCCTGCTGATCTGGATTTACATTGTTCGTCCATGGGATGACAGCCATATCCCATGGAGTAAGGGTTATATAACATATTTTCTGTTGTTTTTTTACTGTCATAAAAAGATCAAGTAGTTTATATTTGATCAGATAAGTTTGAGTTTATAAGCTAGTATAAATTGTATAAAATACATGTAGTCTAATTAATTTTCATTTTATTGATGATAAAGAATTCTCTGATATTGAAACCAGGTCTAGATCTTTTCTTTTGATTCATCAATATCCCATCCTTTCAAAATCTTGAAATGATAGTTTAAATAAATTGTAATGTCAATGTACTAGTCCATTATTTATCTCCCTTGTTTGACTGATGTAGATATATGAGTTATCTCCCTTGTGTCTCTGATGTAGATCAATGATTTATCTCCCTTGTGTGGCTGATGAAGATCCATGATTTATCTCCCTTGTGTGGCTGATGTAGATCAATGATTTATCTCCCTTGTGTGGCTGATGTAGATCCATGATTTATCTTCCTTGTTTGACTCCATCTCTGTATGCAAATCCTCAGAAATTCACATCGTTCATGGCATCAGTTGCTTACAAAGAATACAACCATGAAACACTTTGAGGATCAGGTGCAATGCTGGACTATCTCCTATCAGTACTGAACCAAGCTGTCGACTTGAAATGGATCCTGCAGTCTAATCTACATTGTTTGTGGTTTGGTCAGAAATAAAATGACAAATCTAAAAGCCATCAATAGCGTATGAAATGTGCAGGCTTTTCTGGGTCTATACTTGCCACATTCTCGCTAAAGTCAGATCTAGCGGTTTTCAGGAGATGATTTTAATCAGATTGTACTTGCCATGCATGAACAATACTGGTAAGCCATGTCCATAGAGTGAAGGGATAAAGATGCATAAATAAACTGTGCATATGCATTATACATGTTATACTAATAATATTTTGATATGCATGTCCAAACACCTGATAATGGGCTTGGAAGATTGTCATTTTAACTGTTTTCCCATGTGCTACTAGTGTAGATCTATATCAACTGGCAGATCTGTGCCCAAGGTTATAAAGCTGAGCATGGAAACCAGTCTCATATCTCAAGCATCTGATTGGCTGAATGGCTTTATAACCTTCAACCCTGATCTGGATTGACACTGTTCACTTCTTGGTAAGAAATAACCTAATAAAACAAAAATGGAACAGAGTAGTTCCTGATCAGACAGCTTGGATATGACAGATGTCAGAATGATTTTTCCACGAATTTCTCTTTAAAGACGTTAATAAGTTTAGCAAGTGAATTAACATTGAAATCATTTGAGGGAGGGCCTACGGCGACAAGCAGCTTTAACTTCTGTTGTCAAACCAAACTCATGTCTGGAAGTCTTTCATCCGTCCGTAACCCTTTCCTGTATAGATATACCTTTATTGCTATGCCGTCTGATCAGGATCTAAACTGTTCGCTTTTTGATTCATTAGGTTATTTCTGACCAAAATGCGACCAGTGCAGATCCTATCAGACGGCACGGATGTGCCGGCTGATTTGGATCTACACTGGTCGCACATTCGTAAAAATGCGTATATATCAAGGAAAGGGTTAATCGATATGGTTAACCAAGCCAGTGGGAACTGGGGGCGCCTCTTAACGAACTTAATAGATTAAAACGTTCAAATTTTCTTTTGAAGAGCAACTAATGAGTATGAGATATATTGCAATTATAAAGTTCTAAACAGTCTTTGGAACTTAAAGCAGAAAGCTAAGAAAATACACACAAGTATACAATAGTATTGGCTTCTACTTGCAGCAAGAATTAAAAATAAATTAAGAATAAAAGTACCCACTTCTCTAGCTGTAATTTTGTAAAATTCAAAGAATAAAACAGAAAATCTTTTCTTTGAACAAAAGTGCATTTCTGTAATCTTTACAAAGAAATAAAATGTTCCTAAAATCTGCAGTCACAACTTAGTTATCTTTCCCTTTGCTATTATTAGGGTTTTAGGAAGAAGTAAGTGATTCTAAACAATATTAACATTTATTAGAATTAAATCAATTTCTCCAGTTCTTAATGTCAATAAAAGCACAAAACATTCATTAATAAAAAAACTCGTCCTCTATAAACAACGCTAGAAACCCAAGCATTTCCTCCCTTTAAATTGAATATATAGTGTTTTTTAAACCGTTATTAATTGTCGTCTGATGGGCATTTGTTCAGGTGTGGAAGATTATGTTCACGAACAATTAAACTTAAAAACAACCGAGATTATTTAATTAAACACCTTTCAAAGTCTTCCTAATTAAACGAAAATATGTTAATGATCATACTCGTATAAGCATAAAAAGTGGGTACTTTTTATTTTTGCTGAGTACAGGGGCGTAGCTTCCTTTAGGCACTGTAGGCACGTGCATACACTTTTTTCTCAGAAATCAAAAAAAATGTCAAAATTGCAATAAAAATTGAAGGGAAAGGGGGGTATAGACTAGCAGCATTGCTTAAACAGCTAATTGACCGATCATTTTTTTTGAAAAAAAATGCAGAGAATCTAAACGAGTTTTATCTAAAGTTTGTTTTAAAAATGTGACTTTCTAGATAACTGTACGAAAAATCAACGCAACGCTCTGTCTATTAAAGACTATTTTGGTAAATATACGTCACCAAGACAAACGAACCATATCATAATTTTGTAATTTTAATGTTACACGAGTTATATTAATGTCATTATTATGTTGATGAAGCTACGGACAAATCAACTAAGGAACAATTGTCGCTCTGCGTAAAATTTGTTGATGATGACTGTTGTGTAAAAGAGGAGTTTTTGGGTTTCGTTGAGTGTCCTTCAGTTAAAGGTGCCGACATTTGCACAAGCATTTTGTCATTTCTTCAAGATGTAGACCTTGATGTTTTGAATATCCGTGCGCAGTGCTATGACGGGGCATCAAATATGGCAGGCAAATATCGAGGTGTTCAAACACTGGTTCGTGAAAGATCCCCACAGGCCAATTACTTCCACTGCAAAGCCCATTGCTTGAATCTAGCGTTGGTACACAGTTCAAACATCCCGTGTGTGCGGACGATGATGTCTACTGTTCGAGACGTCAGTTTCATGTTCGATTACTCTGCTAAACGTCTGACTGCCTTCTGTAACGAGTTATCACAAGATGCTACAAGAGCAGACATGGAACAGAGAACCAAACTGCGAACCTTGTGTGAAACAAGATGGTCAAGTCGTGCAGATGCCCTAGTAACGTTTAAGAACTCCTTTCCCGTTGTTGTTCATGCCCTTGAAACACTGCAAGAGGACGGAGATGACAAAACAGGGTAATATTTAGGAGGGATTCTCAGATTTGATTTCATAATATCTTTAATCGTTGCTGAACATTTGTTAATGTCAACTGTCGCTCTTACTAACCTATTGCAAAAAGAAGATAATGACCTGCTGCATGGAACAGAAGAAACCAAAGTCATTATACAGCTACTGCACAATGAGCGGATCGACCCTAACGTATGGGATGCTCTCTTTGACAAAGCTTCAGCTATCGCTGCAGAATTTGACATTCAACCATCGAGACCTAGCTGCCAGGCAAAATCACCGAGCCAACCCGAATGTTCAAACATTGTCAGATTATTGGAAAGTCACCTTGTTCTATGTATTCCTTGATCATTTGGTACAGGAAATTAAATCCCGCTTCTTGAATAACCAAGATCGTTTTGCAGCACAGTCTTCTTCCAAAAAGATTACAAGGATTACAGGATGAAATGCTGCACGTCATATACGCTGCTTATGCTCCAGATCTCGGCCATACATTTGAAGCATTCGAAAATGAAATCGCGAGGTGGAGAGTTCGTTGGAATATAGCTGAAAACACCCCGGTTCGGCTACAAGCGGTTCCAGAAAACAAACAGTCTTGTATCCCTGTGTTCACACTATTCTCACAGTTCTTCTAACAATGCCGCCGACATCAGCATCATGTGAACAATCGTTTAGCGCAATGAAGCGAATCAAGAATTATTTACGGTCTACTATGGGAACTGAGAGGATGTCATCATTAGCAATCCTCCATATTCACAAAGATATGGATGTTGAAATCAGTAAAATTATCAATACTTTTGCCTCTAAGAAAGGAAGAAAAGTTGACTTTTTCTGAAAGAATGTCGTACTCTAACACGTTGAAAATGTCGCGATATGAATAGCGTCTCTAGATACATTCAAATGCAACTAAATTTGATATTATAACTAGTTAAATGATTAGTTCCTCAAAGTTCTTATGCTGATTCTGTGTTTTGAATAAGAAGCTGTTGTACTTGAGAAAATACTTTACTAACTGAATTACTGAAGGCGCAGCGTATAACAATGTTTCATTGGAATTACTTCATGTAACATTCAGTTTAACTTTAATTATTTAAATGCAAGCCACGTTTGCACTGCTGTAGAGCATATATCCCGTTTAATTAAAAAGATTGGAAAAATATTGTTTTTAGTCAAAAGACATGAAATAAAAGATGTTTTTTTATGAAAATGAAATATATTGTATTTTCCTTTCTTCATACAAAGAATTCGCCTGTATCCTTTGTCTCCAGGAATGGAATCGAGAGATATTATAAGCTAGGAGCGTCCTTCAATCTAACTACAGTTAATTTTTATATATGAAACTTTTGTATAAACTAAACTACTTATGTATGAAATTTCGAATTTCTGTTGAAAATCATTTCAATGCAGCAAAAATGCTATAAAATTGTGTGTTTTCTTTCTTCTGAACATGACTCAAAATGCTTCAGAATGCAGCTAATGCAATTTAGATTTTCAAAATTTCCCGGGGGAGCATGCCCCCGAAACCCCCATAAAAAGGTGCCTACACATTGATTTCTTCCAAGCTACGCCCATGAATCCGTAGTCACCATAGTAAGTAACCAGATAATGAGAATCGCGGATAACGGAAGCATGCACGGTTTGTGTGTGTTAAAATCATTGCCATCTATGATAATCCATCGTCACACATTTGAACTAAACAGATTATTATGTTCAACTGAACTAAAATGTTATCAGATAATATCAGACATACAATATGCATTTAAAAGTCCCATATTCCGCATTTGTTTCAGTATCTCAGCCTGCATAACTAGTATGCATATTGTTCAATCGCCCCTCTCCTACATTATCACGTTTTCCTTTGGCGTTATCTGTGATGCACAGGGTTATATTCTCAGATTCCCTATTACATTTTATTCTGTTTAGTTCCAAACGCCGCTGATCACGGAATGGTATTTTACTGGAAATATCCGATTGACAATTCCATGTTCACTGTCAATATACTCACCATCGTTTGAGATGTATCGAAATTGGTACTGTTTACTTGTGTAAATATCTAGTTGTGCTCAACCCATGGCTAGTCTGCGTGGGCAGTACTTGCATTTCATTACTGCTCATGAACAGGCTAAATCAAACCGAACCTACAATGTACCGTATTTGTCGTGTAAGATGGCGTTCACCTATAACATAATATCATAATTGCTTTGGTGCAACAAAAATAATACCGTCACGTGTTACAGTTGTTGCTGGTATGGACATCTGTTGACACATTGCTCATCCAAAGAGTTTGATAGATATGGTTATGAATTTCGACAAACAGCTCATAAAGAAATAAAGTTGCAATTGCTAGAAGTCGTTTGATACACAGTAAAGTATATGTCTTTAAAATTTTTACTATTTAAATGTTAAGTAATTTCATACTATTTAATATATTATTAACTAATATTTCATATCTTTCTTGGGAATCGAACCAGTGACCCCCAGGACCGCTAGCTTGCTAACTTTCGGCCTAACCGACTGAGCTATTGCGGGTCCCTACTTCGTAATTATCATTTACCCAATATAGCCTAGATGAATAACATAAATTTTTTTGAATTAAGTCCCTTTAATCGGAAAAATACAGAATCTGCAGCGCTTGAGGTAAATTACATCATCATCATATCGTTTCTACTTTTTTTCCCATTAATTAATTTATTTGGAAATTTGGTCTGTCGATTACCAAGAAGAAAAAAGATAATTGAATTCAAACCAATTAAAATGTCTTAAGAGTTAGATATAAAATAGCGTTGCAACTTGGTTGTGGTACTTCAGTAAGAGGAACTACTGGAGGCCCACAGGTTAAGGGGGTTAAGGTGGTCGTGCCTTTTATTGTTCCTCATGTTTTGAAATCTCCCCCTTCTGTTGGGGAGATGTGCTACCTCCACTTTCTATGGTGGAGGTATGTTACATCCGTTAGGTGACTGCTTTGCCTCCCATTCCTTACCTCTCCCTTCCTAAAATAGGAAGAGGAGGGAGGTAGGCAGCTGGTTAGGGGTAGAGGGAGGGGAGAAAGAAAAAAGGTCGGGTAGGGAGGAGGGAGGGTAAGGTGGGAAGGTGACAGGGTGGGGAGAGGGAAGAAGGTCAGATGGAATGAGGAGAGAAGGTGGGTTGAAGTGGGGAGTGGAGAGGTTGGGTAGAGGTGGGAATGGGGCAGAGAGGTGGGATGAGGGTGAGGAGAGGAGGGATGAGGGTGAGGAGAGGAGAGGGAGAGGGAGAGGAGAGGAGAGAGGGTGGGGTGAGGTGGGGAGCCTACACGGTGGGGTGAGGTGAGGCGGGGTGGGATGGGGTGGGGAGGGGAGAGGGTGGGAAGGGAAGGGGATAGGGTGGGAAGAAGACGAATGAAAGGGTTTGGTGAGCAAAGAGAGGGTGAGGTGGAAAAGGGAGAAAATGTGATACGGTCACGTAATACAATTTAGCCAATCATACACAAAATATGTTAGTTTTTGATTGGCTAAATTATATATATATATATCTTGACGAAATGCAGAAGGATCTCTTAAAAAATCAGGATTAATTAAATTGGTCGGTGTGCCTGTTTGCAATTTCCAATGTTTATATTTTGTGAACCATTTAATGTGGGTATTAGCAGTTGCTCACAAAATATAACAAACACCTCAACAATTTACTTTACAAGCACTGCTGACTTACTGCTGTATGTATACTGGGGACCAGTTATGAGGCAGACGATCTTCAGAATCTGCAGTTTGCATTTGCTAAGACTCCCATTTATTATATATAAACAATATAAGAGGGTTGCCATTTCACACGGGAGATGACCCTTTGACCCTTGAAATTGCCAAAAAACCTTATTTTTACCCTCAGGATTTCAGATGAAGGGTCATTTTTTTCTTAAATTAGGAAAATTTTTTGCTTATAATTAAGAGAATCCCTTAAAAATGGATAAAATGACCCTTGAGATTCAGCAGCTAGTAGGACCCCTGCATAATATAATACAAAAAAATCCACATTAACTATAACAATTTTAGATTAAAGAAACATTTTCATACTTCATTTGTTGTAGTTGTAACATATAAAAAATAATACAAATATCAACTATTTTGTATTCTACCATTTAATTCGGAATTTTCAGCATGGTTAGAAACCGGAATAAATAACCGTTAAACACGTTATCCAACGTTACGGTCTTTCTTCTGAAAAAAGATATGTGTTTATTAAGAATAGTGCGTTAAAATCCCTAATCTAAACGCTCTTTTACGTAATGGGTGAAACCAAACCGAAAAATTCGGTTTATCGCTGGAAGACTGAAACGGAAAATTCCGTAAAGCAAGTAATATAATTAACAGTCATTAATTTTTATGCCATTACAAAAAATGTCATTTTTAAGTAATTGCTAGGTAGATATAGGTATAATCTAACATAATGGATTACTATTTGGAGCCACTGGTATACAGCTGAGATCTGCATGTGAGTCCGCGGCAGTTTACGAGCTTCATGGGCGACATATGCAAAAACGCAGGACTTCAACCTTGGTAAGAAAAAAGAATAAATTATCAAAAAAAAACAACAAAAAAAAACAATCTGTTTGCGAAAAAATCGAAGTATTTTTCAAGCACGGTAAAGAATTACATTTTTAAAATGAGCAGTTGCACACATCTTACTGGCTTACTAGGGACACGTGACTGCATTTTAATTCTTCGTTAATATGCTCCTTATTAATACGGAGGAAACTATGTGTATACAACATATTTAAACTCAACAAGTTTTTGATTATTATTTCAGATATACTGCTCACTGCCTTCGAACTACTGCAACATAGGCCCTTGATGATGCAGGCTTTGAAACCCGCCATACAATGTTCATGACTGGACATAGAAACGAGGCTTCTGTACGATCATACAGCAGGGGAATAGCAACAGATCAGAAAAGGAAAATGTCCAAACTTCTTACCGATGTAACTACTGGCATCATCGACAGGAACCCGACTGAAACAAAGCGTGAAATCACAACCATGTCATCTTTCAGTGCCACAGAAGAAGTAAACAGGTCTTCATGTGTTGCCAACGTAGCTGGAAATAGAATATTTGAGACGAGCCTCTTAAATCCATCTGCTTGTACATTTATGAACTGCAACTTCACGCTGAATGCACAGTCAAGTATGTTTACAGTTAATATGTTAAATGTTTCAAACAAGAGTGACTTACTTTGTTTATAGTTTAATAATTTAGAAGTTTCAGTTAGACTTCAAATGATATTAAAAGACCGTTATAAGTATCGTTACACAGTGAACTTGTCACTTTAGTTTGTTTCAATAGTGTATAAAGTGTCAGATGTCTTACATGGAATTTGCATCAGCGACGTGTTCAAGTGAAGTTAGTTCTAAAGTAACTCAAGTAGAAATTAAATAAAAGTTTAATTGTTTGCTTTCTTCCCTTCTTTTATAAAAATCTTGAAAAAAAGTTCAATTGACCAGTATTGATCACTTGGGGAGTATTGAAACCGAGACGGTTATAACCAGTTAAAACCGCTGGTTTAAACCAGGGGCGGTTGATTGGTGCCAACCCTGTCAACACGGCAAAACACGAATGAACATATATAATTTAATTATTTTTTAACTGTTTCAACTGCCAGTGCTTGGCTTTCTACAGTTAGTGTTAAAAAGAATATTTGCCAGTTTGCTGTGTAAACGTGCACTTATTAACACTAAGACTATTCCAGCAAATAAAATTACGAAGAAGAATAAAACATTCCCAGCAGTTTTTATCCAGATCTGTCCCACTAACCCAAAGCATGAATAATCCAATAATAATGTATCCTGTGGATCACATTCTCAAGTGAAAAACTTCACACAACGTTTGAACAAACAAAACTAAAAGTATGCTGCTGGTATACAAGTTGTCTCGCTGGAAGGCAAACATGCGATCTGCAGTAGAACCTGTCAAACCGCCTGGCTAACACAAACCATCTTTTAGAATTTTTTTTTATCAGCTGTTTCCTAGGCTATGGTTCCGGCCACACCAATAGTTTCCTGTTATCTTTACTTGTGATGGCTTTGACGGAACGTCAAAAGCTCGTGTTTCCTCTTAAAACATACAGATTAGGCTGTTCAATTCTGATGCCACAGAAATCAAAAGATTTAAAAACATTATTGTTATATATCAAAATAAACGTCTAAGATTGCGGGTTTTAATAGTGCAAAAATGATATTTTTTACGTAAAACGAGTCGAAGATATTCATATTGACCTGACAAAATTCAAATGTCCCATGTTACATTTTGCAGCCATCCTTCTCTAATGATGTGTCAGTGGGCCTTTTAAAGACGGGGGATTTTACACTTGTCGTCTGCAACGTTGACGTGACATCATTTATGTATATTTCTATCAAAGTTGTTTTGGAATTAATGCATTATTTATGAGCGAATGAACGAAAATTTGGATAAAGGGAATTTGTCCCGTACGCGGTAAAATATTTTAGTACAGTTTTTGATATTATAGGTGACATAAAACTTTTTGTCATTCAAGCTTACTTTTTTTCCATGAAAATACACTTTTTATCTTGTTTGTGAAATTAACTGTTTTTTTTAGAAAGTCATTTACATTATTTCCGTAATCCGTAAAATTATTTGTCCATTCAAATGTCCCCAAACAGGAATCTAGAACTACCTTCAACATTCCTGCCCCAAATAAGAAAACTGCATCATATTTGTATACAGAAAACTAAACGTTGTTCCGTTATTGAAAAAGCATGCGTTGTATTTTAAAAGTAATTTGCCAATAAAAATACAATTTTTCTTGCGATTATGTTGATAAATAAATGATTGTACATTTATGCTTAGATATTTTCTATTAAGCAAAATAAATTGTCCGCATTATATGTCACTTGACGTTAATGTAAGCAAAGTTGACGTTAGTATATACTAATCAGTTAAATGCTTTTGAAATAAATCAACATACTGGAATATTTTGCAGTCACTTAGAATTTCTTGACCAGGTATATTAAGACAAGAAACTTTCATTTTTAAGGATTTTTTTGTTTTATCCGATTTCTTTCCCATAGATTAACGGCATAGTTCGTCACATAAATTTAAAGAAAAGATTAAAATATGGTATAATAAAAAGAAAAAAAGAACATCGCCGTGAAAATTAATTGAAATCTCTACGGAAAGAAGATTGAAGAAAGAATGTACCCGAATAAAAACACATATGGTATGAAAGGGACACAAACATGAATACTAAAGACGCGGTAAACTAAAACGCAAAATAATTGTAGATGTTAAACTTATGCAAAACCTTCGCAATTCCCAACAAAAGAATTATTTCAGACGAGTCATTGGTTATCCTGATGCAAATATCATATCGGTCTGCTTGTTTACAAATCTTTGCACTCTCTTGCGCAAAAATACACGACTAACTTGCTTGAATGGTCGGAAAACAAATTTAACATTTACGGTCGACAACTAGGTCTGATATTAAACATATTATTGGTCGTACAAACCTGATTCATAAAACTTTCAGTTACACTGGTATGAATGTGTGAAACAACATTCCAAATTATATTTAAAGTGCTTCTTATTTATCTACCGGTATGTTTTAACAAACGTTAAAACATATTTGCTTGTAAATAATTATGTACGTAACATTCTTTACTTTTAAAGAATCCCAAGGGTTCTCTTTTTTGATGTTTGTGGTGTCTTGAATTTGACATACTTATAAACACAACTACACTTGTCAAAAGTTCTAAGTGCACACTTTTCAATTTTGAATATCTCAAAGTAAAATTATCCTAATTAAAAGAAAGTTTGACATTGTGTTAAATGATAAACAAGTACTAGTAATAATTATTTGAAAACCGTGCATAAATTTTACGTATTACGTCATCCACGTTGGCAAACGCTATATACGCTATAATTTGTTCATGGTCTAAACTTACAACAGTCAGTATACCCCCATTTTGTTATGGCGTGTCATATTTATAGATTTATTCATTTTAATACAATATGCAACTTTATCAGGGTGGCTATACCACAACATTTTGTATGTTGTGCACATACAAAGTCACTCGCTTCAGGTAGTGTTTTGCTTATTTCTCAGTAAAATCTGGACCGATTTCGATCAGATAAAGAATACCGTACTCCTGTTAGAAAGCATTTTCATCGATATTTAACCACTATTATCAATCGGCTGCCGTTTTCTCAAACATTCAAAGACAAATTTACACTTTCAAACAAAATTTGTGTTTGAATGTTTAAGAAAATGCTTGTTAACAGGAGTACGGTGCTCTTTATCTGATCGAAATCGGTCCAAAAATTACTGAAAAATAAGAAAAAAAACCCTGCCTGAAGCGAGTGATTCAGTATGTGCACGACATCCAAAAAGTCACGTGGTATGGCCACACTGTTTATATGGTATAATAAAAATACTTAATATCGATGAATATGCAAAAAACTTCTGTTACAAGATTTATATATTATAAATAGAAAATGTCTCGTAAGTCAATCATGATCCCTACTATCATAACATTGTTAAATTCATCTGATATTAAACATATTAAATTTAATTACTTTCGATTTTTTCTGTTGAAAACAATAAAATATAATTTAAATCCAGAACTGGAGCAGGCTTTGCAAGTCGGGTAATTGCTAATTAACCGCATTTAACGAGGTTGCTCTTCTTAACTGAATTTCCGCTGGCAAAATCAATAAACTTAAGTTGCTATATTAAATATGCCATAAACATATCTAAATGAATCATAAGTTTCATTTCTAGGTTATCCATGTAAAACGTCTTGCTTGTGTATTTATATGAATTATTGCCTCTGACTTTAACAGTATGTAGTGATTAACCTCTAAGAAACAAACAAACCCTTAATGTGGGGCGCGTCACGGGAAAAGGTACCTTCGGTCATTTTCAGTGATATTTTAGTTGTTACTAAATTTAGAAAGAACTTACAACTATAAATCAATTTCTTAGAACTGAAATGTGATTTTGTTACACATTTTGACAATAAAATGGTATTTTTACCGCGAAATGCATAATAAATAATGTCGTTTGCTAAAATTTATGACGTCATTTCAAAGATTGACGTCAACTGTCCGAATGTACATTTTCCCGTGACGCGCCCGAATTAAAAGAGTTGTGATCCTGCATACAAGAATATATAGAAAAAATCCGTCTGATTTCACAGCTACTTGTATCAGCATAAAACACAGACTTGTGCCCTATCCAAAGCGACAGAAATACCGATGCTAAGGTTTTTATGGAGTTCGTGTAATGCTCCCCAAGATTTTTTTCTTCAAGGGGTGCGATTGTGGCGTATATTAAGGGTGGTTTTCAGCACATCCGAATACTCACTGGATAGATAAATTAAATTATACCTCGCAAGATTTTATTTGTTCACTTATCATGTATTCATTGAGGCAAGTTCATCGGTGTGCTCTGGCTACGGGCCTACTAAACATTACATCATACATATTCTTCGTATATAAGTGGATTTTAAGAAGTACAATTAGCTATAAGTAAATATTATAAAAAAACCTGAAAACAGCGAATTTATTTATCCGCGAAAATCCGTTTTACTACTGTTAAAACATTTTATTTCACGCGGGTTTTATTTTCGGGTATTTCGCGCAACGGCAAGAGCGCGAAAATAACCCCAGCGAAATTAAACCATTTAACTCACTTCTTTACAAGAAAATACAGTTGCGCGAATTTATGCCCCCGCGAAATTGTAATCTACCGGTTTTGCGCGAAATCTAATCCCCGCGAAATTAAATGATACTACAGTATTAACCACGTAATCTAGTGCTCACTAAATAAATACATTTACAGTATTTGTTTGCATTAAAGAAATAATTTTTCAAAATAAGAAAAGAAATGTAACAAAATAAAAGAAAATTCATGACAGGAATATCCACATTCAGAAAACATAGCCACCCAACACAACTGAAAAAACAAGCAAATTCGTTGAATTTATATCCCCCGCCGAGTAATGGTTATTTCTAACACAAGAACTGGAGAAGTAAGGATTTACTTATATATTTATGAAGACATAAACAGTAAGTTATCAAAGGGCCATAACTCTGTGCTAAACGGTCTGACCAGAACAAGACGAGGATAATTATGCGCATCTCCTCTTGGTATTGATGGTTACCAGAAAGTTTTGTTGAAATCCACCCAGCTGTTGCAGAGAAATAGCGCGGAAACGAATACTGCTGTATGTGCACAATGCATAAGTTATCAAATGACCATAACTCTGTGTTAAAGGGTCTGACCGGAACAAGACGACGATATGCGCATAATAATAACAATAATAATAATAATAATAATAATAATAATAATAATAATAATAATAATAATAATAAATTCTTTATTTAAAGATGGTGAACTCTTCAGTTTTATACAAAGTCATATAAAAATTATACAAAACTTATTTTCAAGAGGCCATCTTTATATAATAAATACACACGCACACACAATAATAATATAAAGATAATAAGTAATAAATAAGAATTAAATAAAAAAAATAACAACACGAAATCACACAAGTTTACCAAGCAGTGTTCTAAGAAGTCAAAATATTTTTAAGCAAGTAAGTTTTATACGTCTTTTTAAAAATTTCAAGTTTTCAACTTTCGTTTTAAATTTTATCGAAGCTGGAATTGTATTCCAGATCACCATCTCCTCTTGGTATTTATTGTTCCCAGAAAGTTTCGTTGAAATCCATCCAGCTGTTGCAGAGAAATAGCGCGGAAACAAAAACTGTTGTATATGCATAATGCGTAAGTTATCAAAGGGCCATAACACTGTGTTGTATTTAAGGGTCTTACCGAACAAGACAACGATATGCGCGTCTCCGTGTGGTATTAATGGTTCCCAAAAAGTTTCGATGAAACCCATCCAGGAGTTGCAGAGAAATAGCGCGGAAACGAATACTGCTGTATATCCATAATGCATAAGTTATCAAAGGGCCATAACTCTGTCTTAAAGAGTCTGACCGAACAAGACGACGAAATGCGCATCTCCTCTTGGTATTGATGGTTCCCAGAAAGTTCCGTTGAAATCCATCCAGTAGTTGCAGAGAAATAGCGCGGAAACGAAATTCGGACGGATGGTCAGATGGACGGATGGACGGACGGACAACGCAAAAAATATCCCCCTCCCGATTTCATCGGCGGGAGATAATAAAGATGAATTTGTTTTTGTAATACTTTTGATCAGTTACTAAGTGTGACTTTACTTTACTCGTACACAGGCTGCATGAAACTAATCCAATTAAAGCAAAGATGTTCACAATTTAAGCTTTATAATTAATCATTAAATTGGTAGGCCCCGATTTCTATTACTATGCCTGTGAACCGGACTATTCAGTCATCTGCAAATTGAGTTTTATCGAGTATTCTTTGTAAAACTCCGGTCACCATTTTGCTTTAAAGTAAAACTAAAAGGTAAATAAATTTAATTGGGAGTTCAAATTGAAACACGAATAAACCTAAGTATGTTGAACTGACATGTACAACAACTTACCGGTTATTCTATCTTTCTCCGTGTGAATCGAGCAGGTGAAATTTGCACGAGATTTGCGCTTTTGTGGAAGACAGTAACTAATCTGTATATGTTTCTTATGTTTACTGACACGATTTAAAAATGAATGGTGAACACACATGTTAAAATGTTAGAAATATGATTTGTTTAAAAAGTAATGCAGACAAAATCATGAGGAATTCATGGGAAAATCATTTGGACATCTAACACAAGAAAGGACAATAGTACAAATCTGTTTTAAGTGTTTTACACGCATATTTCACAGTGTGTGATATAAAGCATATGCATATCATTCACTGTTTTTAAATCGCATCAGTATTTATGCTGATAAGTGTTTCTTGTGAGCGTCGATGAAATATTAATTTAAATCAATCTATCAACAAACAGACAAGTACACCAAATAAAAAAAACTGTTGTCACGTCAGTTGAAGACATATTCGGCAGATACCATGTTCTGATGGACTACGTAACAGATAAATGGTAGGAACTTTAATTTATACAGTGCAATATATTGTTATGCCCCCACGAAGTGGGATGAACAAAGCGTTGCACTCGTCCGTAGGTCCGTCCGTACGTACGTACGAACGACCGCAAAATCTTTGCATCAACCCCATATTAACTATCAAACCGATTTCTTTCAAACTTGCAGAGCTAATCAAACAGGATGTGTAGATGATCGTTAAGAAAAGATTTTTTCCTGCGACCATTTTTCAGAGTTTTGGCCCTTTGTTACAAAACTTGTTGAAGGAGTGGGGCATCAGCGTTGAAGGACACATTCTAGTTTTCTAGGGCAAGAAACTAAATTAAGAATCCTGACCATAAGCGACCATTAGTTATTAAAAGAAGGTGAAATATGCATATCAGGAATCGCCACATTCAGAAAAAACAGCCTCCCCACACAGTCAAGAAGAAGAGAGGGAGAGAGCATGGTTAATAAAATGATCAGTTTCAAAAGAGACACCACTAACAATTAACAAAAATGAGAACCCGAGGGGTTACCGCCTTGGAACGGTCAGTGGCAAATCAAATTGCCACTGGGGGTTTAAACCAGGTTCTAGGATGCACCCTTAGTCCAGAAGTCTGTGGATTTGAGCATCGTTTTGGTATCCATTTAAGCAACATATCTGTAAAGTCCCATAACCAGGGATAGTTAACTCTTGTGTAGACCGTACGTGTATGTAAATATTCACCAGTTATTACGGACAACACTTGTCTTCCAAACACAGGACAATATCAATGAATATTCACTACAAGCGATTTCAAATCTATTGTTTCTTTATACCGAAGTGTTAAAACAAGTATGTCCTGATTCCAAGGAAAGACAACTTTCGTTTCCTTATGTAGTATTATATCAACAAGTATTCTCCAATGACACGTTTGAGAACAGTAAGTATTTAAATTAACTGAAGTGTGTACGTTTTGTTTTGCAGATTTTCTGGAAGAATTCAAGTTTGACCAAACGCCTGCAGAATACAAGGACGTACAGAATACTAGAATGTGTTTGTTACTAAGTATTGGTACATTCATCCCGAAGCGTGACTTTATATTAGGATATGTATAGACATTTATACTTAACTGAGTGTACATCTAGTATGATGACATTCATACTTTGTTGTATTGTGTTATTCAGTGGATTGACGTGCATCAACATAGACAAGACCATTAGAAGTCCTGTGAGTTCAGCCTGTTTTATGGGATACTAAGATATTCTGACATAAAGCAAAATAAGCATTCTACAGTTTGATAATATGTTTATTTTGTTTATTTTGTCTACTTTCAGATTAATGGCATTTCGCTTCATAAAACTGCTGAAATTTCAGAATATCTTTTTTATCCATCTTAATGACGTCATAACCTTAAACCTGTTTTGTTATTTGAACGATCGTTCATTGAATGTGTTTGAAATTTTCAGAATTTCATCAATAAGCCTGATATTCAAATAATGCGATGTCCCACCATTGTCATTTAGACAACATAGGTTGTCCAGGGCTGACAAATGCATCACTTGCAGCCAAGTTATCAAATACTTGTGAAGAATCTATGAGCAATAGTTATCAGTTACTTGCTTATCATTTTATTAACCAAGTTATATATTAAATTCAGAGACTCCATCAATTATTTAGAAAGCATTTTTTTCATAGAATCCCAACAGTCTAGTCAGTTACTTGCACAAAAAAGCATTCTCCGTGTTATCAAATTCTGTGAAAAAATGTTATTCCCATGAACCAAGTTAAATTGTAAAATTATCAGTTACATGTACTTAAAATAATTCCGGCATTTCTAACAACCAAGTTATCACCTGCTTGGCTTTGTTAGCAAGTTATAATAAGTTAATTGTAACTTCCTTGGTATTCCCGACAACCAAGTTACATGTAATAGTTACTTGCTTTGGTTACCCCAACAGCAAAGTAATTCTTGTAGAAAATTTGGTATTTCCAATGAATCAAGTTATCAGTTACTTGATTTGGTTACCCCAACAGCAAAGTTATCAGCTCCTTGTAGAAACTATCTTATTCTCAACAGCCAAGTTATCAGTTACTTGAATTGGTTATCTCAAGTTATCAGTTACCTGTAAATATCTTGGTATTCCCAACAACCAAGTTATATGTACGGAATCTGCTATAATAACATCAGCCAAATAAGCAGCTATTTGTACCGAAAACGCGCCAAATTTATCAGTATGCTGTACGGAATCTGATAGTCACGACAGCCAAGTTATCTTACTTGCAGGGAATATGGTATTTTCAACAATTAAGAACCCAGGTTGTTTGAACAGATACTCGAAAAAAGAAACTTTTTTCTGTTTATTAATACCCACCCTTGAATGTGCAATTAAAAAAATATAAATATAATATAAATTATGCCAAAAAAATTAAAGTTATAATTAACAAAGTACAAGATTGCTACATTTCTGGCAGTTTATTTGTTTTTTTTTATTAAGTTATAACATATATGCAATAAGTGTAAACTACAGAGATAAAGTGTGACCAGAGCGGATGGACTGGCTGACCTGGAGTGAGATTGACTTGGGA
This sequence comes from Corbicula japonica, assembly GCA_038501625.1. Lineage (NCBI taxonomy): Eukaryota > Metazoa > Mollusca > Bivalvia > Venerida > Cyrenidae > Corbicula > Corbicula japonica. The sequence continues at coordinate 3,199,848 of JAZAYU010000038.1, read as the reverse complement.
TTCAAATGAGAGGTAAGAGCTTAAACTAACACTGTTCGCAAAGTTCAAGTTTTCGTTGAGGTGGCCTTTTTCTTAAGCCCAATATGGCACACTTGGTACCATGGACTTTATCCCTTGAAGAGAAATACACAAATTTTGAAGTAATCTTATCAAAATACTTGCATCAACATACACACTCACACTTCATACACATTCTCCTGTTGCTTGCTTGTTAACACGTGTATCCGAAATAACTAATGAAAAATTTGCTCTGATGTTATTTACATAATTTTTAATAGTCTTATATTTAACTTAAATTTAGAAAGACACAACATTAGTTATGACGGATGCTATTCTGCTTTGTTTTAGTTTTATTCTTTAAGGTTATGACGTCATTAAATTTACTTTTGCATGTTTCGGTTTTATTTGAAAATTCGTTCATAGATTTTAAAACAAGAGATATACTGTATAAATGTTTGTTATTTATACAGGCTTTAATCATAAAAAGTGGATGTTTTAGTAATTTAATATTCTATATACTTTGATTTTCATTATAAGTACTTTAAATTTGAACAAATCTATGAACGAGTTTATTTGTGAAGTTCGTTTTCGTAGGAAAATTACGTAGCAAGTTGGAATGTTATACATTTAGATAAAGTGTATTTCATAGTTTTAGCAATTCCATTTAAACGAGATGAAAATATCATAAAAGTTTGCACTATTGATACTGATTTTGCTTTACAATATTTAAAAGATGACAATTTGATAATTAATACTTACAAGATCTACTTACAATTCTGCAATTAGAACAAAACACTTTTGTGGTATCCGTCTGATTTAAAATGTATTGATTTGTAAGACAATTTCTTTTAACTTAAACTCAGCACACCAATGCTCATTTAAAATCAGTTCTCTGCTGTACCATTGTGAAGTAGACGGAGTCGCGGAAGCCCAGATAGTAGTGGTAGCAAATGCGGGGTGTAAACTTTCGACCTTAAGATACCCAGTTTGAAACTTAAACATATTTCAACTCATTAAGTGTAGTAAATATACAGTATGAATTTAGGATGAACTTCACAAATAAACAGATCGTTGAAATGACACAATTCGTTCACATAAAAACAACAATCACACACGAAATACACAACTGCGTTCACTTACAAAAAACCTCAGTCACATTATTTCTGTAGACGCGTTGTATATTGAAGGTAATGTTGAGTTGTGCTTTGTGTTTAAATTTCGCATTCAGTTACAGCAACTATTGTAGTTCACATGAAAGAGTATTCGGATATTTTCAACAAGTTTGTTTGGTAATTTCAATAATTTAAGGTATTGTAGTCATTTTTAACGCATCCTAATGATTGATTTCGCAGTTCGCCGATTTCAAAGCGGCTTACAAAATTTCAAATACTATCCGGTAATTTACGGCCTTTTGTTCTGGATACCCGAATGTGGCCGATGAAAGGTAAATCGTTAAAGAAATATCTTTTTGATGATTTAGAAAATAATTTGACTTCAGGTAATTGCGATATTAATTACTAAATGAGTTAACAAATTTAATATCGAGCGTATCTCTACAATGTTTTGGTAGAACTTTGAATGTCACAAATAAACCTAACGTTATTCGGAGAAAAGCACCGTGGTTTAATGCTGACTGTAGGCAGGCAAAGCATTCGTTTTTACAAGCAAAAAGAAGTTTTGTTCAAAACCCTACGCCTGCTAACAAATTACTCTTTCTGGAGAGTAGATTACATTTTTCAAAAACTAAGAGAAAAGCCAAAAACGTCTTTAACTATAAAGAAAGTGACAAATTAACTGAAATTAGTAAAACCTCTCCACGCAAATTTTGGAAATGTATAAATAAATTCAAAAATAAAAGAAATGATACCCAAGCAGGAATTTCATTGGACGATTTTGTTAATCATTTTAAACATATTTCTAATACGCCGCACATAGATATTGATTCACAAACTTTCCAGGAACCTACACAAAATCCGGTTAATGTAGATTATTTAGACGCACCGTTCTCAGTTTTTGAAATCATTAAAACTATCCGAAACTTAAAAAGGAATAAAAGTTGCGATTTAAATAATGTTGCCGCGGACTTCTTTATTCTTGATTCAAACGAATTTATTTCCCCCTATTTATGTACTTTATTTAACTTGATATTTGATACGGGCCTGTATCCCGAGTCCTGGTGAAACGGTTTTATTGTACCGATATATAAAAAAGGTGACCCAGCTTTACCTTCAAATTACAGAGGGATTACGATAACGAGTACTATTTCTAAAATATTTTCTTTAGTACTAAGAAACCGTATTAACAGCTGGTGTGAAAATAATAATATCTATTGTGACGCACAATTTGGTTTTCGCGATGGGCGTTAAACATCTGATGCAATATTTATTTTACACTCGGTTATTCAAACGATTTTGGCAAAAAATCTAAACTTTGGTGTATATTTATTGATTACGAAAGGGCTTTTGATACCGTTATTCACGATGCCCTTTGGGTAAAACTTGTTAATAGTGGTATTAGCAGTAAAATGTTAAATATTATTAAATCATTGTACCATAATGTCAAATCTTGTGTGAGGTTCGGTAAGGGTTCTAATATGTCTGATTTTTTTGACGTAACTCTTGGATGGAAACAAGGAGAGCCGTTATCTCCCCTTTTATTTATTTTGTTTGTAAATGACGTCGTTAATAATATTAATATTGAATGTCTTAACGATACCGACCTTGAAATGCTATCAATGTACTTAATTATGTTTGCAGATGATATTGTTCTCTTTACAACTAACCATCAAACATTGCAAAGTCAGGTTAATCTTTTGTTAAGGTATTCAGAAAAATGGGGTTTGAAAATTAATGTTTCTAAAACAAAAGTTTGTGTTTTTGAAAAGAGAAAAAGTAGTAATCTTGCTGATATTTTCATAAATGATGAAAAGGTTGAACATGTTGATTCTTTTATATATTGGGGTATTAAATTTCACTACACTGGTTACATGGTACATGCTGTTAAAGCACTTTCCGAACAAGCATTAAAGGCTTTTTATAACCTATTATCTGTGTTTGATAAAGTAAGATTAGACGTAAAAACAAAGTTCCTCTTATTTGATTTGTTAGTTGTACCTATACTTTTGTATGGTTCTGAAATCTGGGGAGTTTATAATTACAAAGATGTTGAGAAAATACACATTAGATTTTGTAAACTTATCCTAGGGGTAAAAAAACAGACTCCTAATCTTGCTATCTATGGTGAGTTGGGACGTTTTCCGCTCTTTGTTTTAGCTAAGGAAAGAGCTGTTAAATTTTGGCTTAAGATAAAGAAATCTCAACACTCTCCTATTTATAAATCATATGTAGATCAACTTGACCTTAATGCTGTCAATTAGAGTAATTCTATGGTGGAAACCATAAATAATCTTGGATTTCCAGGTCTTCACGTTAATTTTAATGATCAAGTTAACTATTATCCTAATAGTATCTTGAAACAAAGAATCAGAGACCAATTTATCCAAACTTGGATGGAAGGTATAAATAACTTACCGAAATTAGCAATCTATAGCAGATACAAGAAAACTTTTAATTTTGAGGATTATCTAATATTTGTTAAAAACGAAAAATTACGAAGAATATTAACAAAATATAGATTGAGCTCTCATTCTCTTAATATTGAAACCGGTAGATATCAAAGATTAGAAAGAAACGAAAGATTATGCAAATTATGTCCCCAAAATGTTTTAGAATCAGAATACCACTTTCTACTATGTTGTAATAGATATACAGATCTGAGAAGAAAATATCTTGGAATTATTTCATGGCCTTCTTTAAATAAATTCATCGCAATTTGACAAGTAAAAATAAAAAACGCATTATTAGTTTATGTAAATACTTAGATGAAGCATTTAAAGTACGGTTACATACCCTTCAGGATTTATAACTGTTTCTAATGACTTCTGTTGTTTTCTTGTTATATAAAACTGCTGATCTGCTGTTGTATATGTATATGTTATTACCTTTATGTATTTTGTGTCAGTGCTGTATTTCTGTTTTGTAACTTGCAGCCAAAGGCAAAGATTTGCCGATTTGCTGAATAAAAACTAAAACTGAAACTGTTAATACTTCAGTGTAGTTAACACATTTTTTCACGACTGTGCACCTTCTAATGAAAATATAATCGATGTTTATGATTGTGCATATTCTATGAAAAAGATAACCGACGTTTAATGGTTGTGCATATTTTATTGATTTAGAAGAGATATTCGATGTTTAAGATTTTTCATAATCTGATGAAAAGAAAATCGATGTTTATACGTGTGCATATTTTAATTTTCACTTCTGTTTTAGAGCAAAGTAACTTGTTCTGCAAATGACACTAAAAAGTTGAAGAAACCTGAAGAAATGCAATTGGAGATGTGGAGATTAAATGTAAGCATATATCTACCGGTTTTTTTGGTCATAACCTTGTTTATGCATGTTGATATTGTCCCCCCGCTTCCGTATAACTCTCTTTCTTATGTATCTTAAGAATTGTTACTTTAAAGGTCGTCGAGCACGATATTTATGTACTTCTAAAATTGCTTTTGTTTTCATATTTCGGCCAGTTCATAGATGGGTGGTTTCAATATCCCAGCCAATATAGATTCGGATATTGTTCAGTCACCCCCCAGGGATATACTCCCTGCTTTTTAAATTTTGCCTTTGGCGTTGTCTGTGATATGCAGAATTTATATTCTCAGATCCACTGTCAAAATTCTATTTTATTTAGTTCCGCCCATTGTTTTCTCGTTTAGGGCAAACCCATTCTTTTATACGCCGCAGAACATGGAATGGTATTAATCTGGACATACCGCATTGAAGGTTCCATGTTCACCGTCATATGCATACCATCGTTTGGGATGGATCAAAATTGTACTGTTTATTGGTGTAAATATTGAGTTGCGCTCAACCCGGGGCTAGGGGTCATGGGCAGTAATATGCAGTTTCCATTACTTCCCATGAACCGGCTCAATCAAACCGAGCCTGCAATATTTGTCGTGTTCGGTGGCTTTCAAAGTTCCATTTTCATCTATTATGTTCATTTGATTTGGTTTTAGGAGCAGAACCTTTTCTTCTAGTATTAATTTAAAATGTCTTTTGAATGATGTTATGTTCATAATAATTGTATATTTCTGTTTAAGATTCCGCAAATCTACAAGTATTCAGTATTTGTTATTATCTGGTAACTTTTTTAAATACATAATATTATATGTTTACAACCAAAAGTTTACACGTAACCAGCATTTATACTACAGAAGCATAAACATATGTGGCACATCACGGGAAAAAAATGTTTTCGAGAAATGAACATTATTCCTTAAAATGACGTCATAAAGCTGAGCAAACTACATTTCTTATTTTGGATTGCGCGGTAGAAAAATATATCGTTATCAATATGATAACAAATGCTCTTCTCATTATCGCAAAATAGTAGGTAATTGTTAGAACCTTCCGGCGATACTAAAAACAAAAATGTCAACAAAAACACCTTTGCCTTCAATTGCCCCATATGTTAATTTCTCTTTTACAGATGCCTACAATTACATTTTCCTTTTGTGACATAAAGTCTGATTTGCCATTTTATCCAGTCAGAAAATTCCTCCTACTAATCGACTAAAGAGACCGAAAAACAACACTTATACTAATTGAGCGCAAGGCCGAATGCATCTCGGCGTAAACAGATTGAATAACAAGTAATTAGATAATTGTTAATTATCTGTCCATCAAATCATATTAACAAATGGCTGTTATTACAAATATTTTCCACTATGAGATATAATAACATAATAGTTGGGCAACATGAGAACATAAAATAATAATAATAATAATAATTATAATAATAATAATAAATACTACTACTTACCCATACGCGCGTCGAATATTTTTATCATGAAACATTTTTGGTCAATTTAAATGAATTATTCTTGACAAGTTGTGGAAATTAATTTTTCTTCTTCCAAAGTTTGTCTTCTCTTTATATTTTACCAAAAAGCGCCGTGAAAAGTCTTTATTCAGTATTCAGCAACCTTGATAAGAGCGATTAATATGCTATAAAATTAATATCTCAAATTTGAAAGAAAGACGGTCAGAATGCTTAAGTAACTCTAGATGTGATATTTAAACTGCTGTGACCTTTCCGTGCAACATTGGCAAGGCTTTATAGAGTATGCACTTATGTGGGTTGGAATATTAATTTTATGGACAAACTGTCTTACTAGCTTGAGCTCTGTTACGACCCTTTTATTTACTGTTAATATTTCATAACAACATAACTGCATGCTAAGTGGACATTTTTTCAAATCTTTAATTGACCGTCCTTGAGGGCTCAACAACGTAAACAATCTTCCCACACACTCTTCACTCAATCTCATATACCACATTGTATTAGTGAAAACAATGGTGTTCCACTGTTTTGAAACTGGGCTGTTTAAAAAAATGGCTGGAAAAGTGAAAAAATAGTGAAAAATTCTAAACTTGTTATTCTGTATTTTTTGCTTATTGAAACTGAATACAGAACTGAAAAGATTTTTGAAATCGGTCAACTGGTTGCTGAGATATTGTCATTTGGAAAATGATGATAGTGATAGATAAGCTGCTTGAGATAACTTGAATCTGATAATGAATTTGAGAACTATTTTCTATTGCTTCATCGGTTATGATTGGAAGTTATGTGGCTATTTTGGGGCCCTCCACAGGGAACAAGAAACTCTAAGTTTTAAGTTCTTTACTGATTAATTTGTCGAGAAAACATAAAAGTTGTGAACACCAGAAACCGGCTAGTGGCTAGTTGCTGGAGTTCACGCGTGAAATAAAATTGATATTTAACTGAAACAAACAAATATCCTCTTATATACTACATCCAAACTCATTCCCTTTAATTTTATTTTAAATTCATCAATCTTCTTCGTTTGCCTTTTCATTATATTACCAACTAAATACCAATCTGTATATGGAGACAGAAAACGGTACTTCTGTATGATTCGACCTTTCTTTTGAAACTTTATATAAACGTCGTGACGTCAGTTACGTCATTTACAGAGCGCAGCTTTTTGCCGCTATAAATTTACGTTGTCCGTCAGAATTCCGGACACCATCTTATCGCGATCCAGCCATTCTCCTCACTATGGTTTCTTGATTCAGCTTTTCGTGTACAAGTATATTGCCAAGTTTCTGTCTCATTTATACGCAACAATCGGTGGCTCTCTAAATATCTTTCTCATTCTTTTAAACCCGTAGTGGCAATTTTTTTAGCCACTGACCTTTCCAAGGCGGTAACCACAAGCGTTCTCTTTTTCGTTAATTGTTTGTGGCCTCTAATTTGAAATGACATACTAATAACAACATGCTCTTTTCCTCTACTCTTTTTTGCTGCATGGGGAGGCTGTGTTTTGTGAGTGTGGCGATTCCTGATAAGCATACTTCACTTTTCTATCTAATTTGTATAATGTTCTTAACGCTTCTTGACAATATTGTGCACACTGAGTATTACTAACTGCCTCCCATACGTCAATACAAGTGATACTCTCTCTAACGTCTTTTACCTCTTTTTCTGGAGCAAAATTGCTGTAAACGTACCGGGCCCAAAATCGGATTATTCTGGTACATTTGTATATTGAGGGTCATATACTAATATTTTAATAACCTTTTTAGAAGATCCAATGTAAATATTATTAATATACAAATCGATTCTGCTTCTATTTTCAAAAAGTTTATGCTTTTTGTATCGCTTAATTATCGACTGTTCAAACACTTGATACTTGTTGGAGTTGGCTAAACCTCTATTTGCATAGTTTATTGCTATTAAAACAAAGCTTTCGATGATATTTAGTTTCTGATTTCCGGATATTAAAGTAATAGTGAAACCTATTCAAACAGGCTCGATTTCGTTTGATATAACAACTTAATATTTCATGTTTTCCAGTAAACTATAGAGTTTTCTCAATGAGAATACAGACTTTGGTTAAACTATCACTACTAAATGTGTTATAAAGGCTGCGACGAAACGTTTTGACCCGCCCCTCCTATATATGAAGGTAAACGATATGGTTTTTCCTAGTGCTTAAGCACTTAAGATGCACAACAAATATTTTTCTTATACAACAGCCTTTGGAATACCGTGAAAAACATAATTGTTTTTTTCTTGTACCAAAGCACTTTGAATACACTTCAAAAGATAAATGATTTGCTAGTTCTATAGCGCATGTAAATTACTTTGGAATGCCAGTGTTTTAACGCATTTGAAATGGCTGTTTGTATTTCCTAATGATATCACTTGGAAAGAACTTGAAAAGATATATTTTTTTCTTTTACTAGTGCTTTAACACTATGAACAGTAAAAGGCTTTTTAAATGCTATATAGATGTGTATTTCCCTTTTGCTATAGCACTATAAGCGCACTTGAAATGCTATAGCTGTGTTTTTTCTAGTGCTATAACAACTGGGGATCACTCGAAATGCTAAAGTTTCTTATGTCTAGTTTATAAGCAGTTTCTTATCTCGTAATATGATTTAGTTGTTTTTTTTTTCAGATGTTAAAGCTCTTGGAATAAAGTCAAATGTAGAGTTGGTGCTAAATTTATTGTCCATCGCACTGCTTCTTTTCGTGATAACTATCTATTTAATCCACGTAATTTTAATATTTCACGCAACATCAATTTATCGAGGGATAAAAGCAAACAAAAAAGATGTAAGGGATATAAAATAAAGAAGCAAGTAGAACATATTGGCTTTCACCAGAATATATCTTTACGTTGTCTAATCTGAAATTACGTCAATAAATAATTGTGTAGACGCCATCTATCTCTTAAATAGATCTTATAATTTTAACGATTATCAAAATTATAACAAATGATACTGCACCTACTGGAGAGCGAACCCGTACGGCGGCATCGCCAAACCACGCAACGTCAATCACTCGAACTATGTAGGTCATTATCTTGGTACGTGACAAAATACTGTTTCAGCATAATACGTGACAAAGTACTTTTTCAGCATAAAAAACAAACAAAAATAAAAACAAGTAAATGTATATGTGTCATGGAAACTAGTCATAAATATTTACCCCTTACGATTTTCTCAGTAGATGATGTTTAAGGCTCAAAAACAGGTAGGAGGACGATTAAAAAAATGTCATTACATCCGGTTACAATGGAGCCGATTCCATTATCGCAGATGCTGTCTTTTGCTTAAATACAATTGCGGTAGTTTCCGATTTTACAACGTAATGAGTTTTACATTCGTACCGTTTGTAAGACAATTCTGCCACTCGTTCGTTGACTTCTGGGTCCAAGATAATAAAACTAAACTGTAGACCGGTAGCCACTTCAGCCAATCAGATGCTTGAGATTTGAGACTGGTCTTCATACTAAGATTTATGATCTTTGATTAACGATATTATTTAGGTTAAAATGTTAATATTTGGCAGTTGATTACGATGTTAACATATTCTTGAAAACAACAACAGCATCAACAGCAACAACAACAATTTAAAAATTTTATCTGTGCAAACTGCGGATTTCAAATAAATTACGTTGTAAAATCAGAAACTTCCGCAATAATATTTTAAGCAATACTATATATTATATTAAATTTGGGGAATAATTATGATCTCTCGTTTCCTTAGCAGTGATAAAAGCAGACGTTTTCACGAGAAAGTACAGATGGCTGCCTACAGTGATATTTTAGTCTCAGAAAAATGAAATAAATTTATTTGCAAACTTTTAAGTTAATTATCCTTTAAGTAAATTATCCCGATATTGACATGTCACTCCGTTACTTTTATAATTAGTTACATGTATGTGCCTTAACTGAGAATCGAACTCTTATAGCGAACACGACAAGCCACATAACGCCGAGCACAAACAGACTATGCTGACCGGTAAAATAGATGAAAAGTGAACTTTGCAAGTAACCGAACACGAAAAGTATGAAAATATTGCAGACTCGGTTTGATTGAGCCTGTTCATGAGCAGTACTGAAATGCATTTTACAGCCCACGCCGCCTAGCACCAGGTTGAGCGCAAATCTATATTTACAATAATAAACAGTAACATTTTGATCCAAAAAAATCATTGGATGAACACTGACATATATTTGTCGACGTTTCATGTCTATGAGCAGAGGTAGAGTGGTATTCATGTCGGACAACTAATCTGCATGTTTCGGGTTCGAATGCAGGAGAACAGTATCTCGAATTGTGATCTTAAAACGGATTTTAAATCTTGATCTGTTATCTGGTTCTCAATCCTTACCAGGTGCATGGAATTAACTACCAATTTGCATGCACCTCATGTATTATTTATTTATCTTCCGTGCAATGTACTTGACATGCATGAGATTAACAATATGCATGCAAGTTATAAACTGCATTAAATCGACCTTAATTATTTTCTTTTGTTTTAAAGAGACTACTGATCACATTTTTTCACGTGGTTCGTACATGTGACAGACAGGTTAAATAAATGAAAAAGGAATTTCGATAGCCACCTTACACGACCAATATAATAATATAGCTGCAGGCTGGGTTTGAAGGAGTCTGTTCATGAGCACTAATGAAATGCCTAAGCGAATACAAGATGAACAATCCTTATCGTTTTACTGTTGTTTAGAAATTGTATGAACCCATCCATCTGACAAGGAACAGCTTTAGGCATGGTCTCCCATGGTTCCACCTTTTTAAGGATTGAAATAAGATGCAATTATACATCCGAGGTGGAGCCAATGTTTACAGGCCGTGAGAAAGGTTATTGATAAAAAACTGTAAAGACCGCATTGGTATTTAGAGAAATTGGTAGAATTTACTGTAAATGCACGTGTATTCATTTGCATTAAAAATGTGTAGAATTCGGTTAAATAGCATTTACGATGTCTCCTATTTGGTGTTTTTGAATTGTCTTCAAATGTTTATGTTAAATAATGTAATTTCTTGAATGTTAGATTTCGGGATCGATTTGATTTTCGTCCGCAGCTGTTGCTTTAAAGGCGATTCAGAATCACAAAAGGGTGACTCAGTACACCAGTTAAAACAGTATGATGCTGTGGAGTTTAATTTTATTTTTAGTGATTATTACTCATAAATTGAACATAACCACAATAACGATGATAAACATTTTCCAATAATAAAACAGATGCGTTTATTACAGATGTAGCAATGAGTTCAGATAAGGTAATGTGTTCACTAGATGTAGCAATGAGTTCAGATAAGGCAATGTGTTCACTAGATGTAGCAATGAGTTCAGATAAGGCAATGTGTTCACTTTAATCGCCAGTAACAGAAAACCGTTCTGTGTACATTACATTAGGCACGTAAAGTGTCTTTATGTGTATTTACTGTTTGTTTTTCTTTCTGAGATTTTATATTTTGCTATAAAAGTCCATTTTTTTTTGGTAGGGAAACTCATAACAGTCAATGTTTTTATTTGTTGGTAAACATTGTGAATATAGAGAATATTTGTTTTTATTAGTGTGAGAGAGCAATATATTTCACCAAGTGAGCTTCGGAATTCGTATTTTCACGAATGGCGAGCCACAAGTAAAAAACATAATTCCGGAGTTCACGAGTGAAATATATTTCTATCTCTCATTGGTTAAAACAAATTTCCTTTCCATTTTATGCTTTTTAGTGCACAATTTGAGTTTATTTGAAAAAAAAAATCATGAAATGGTTCCAAAAACGTTTATTTGAAGACGTCATATACTTAAACTTGAGCCCGTTTTCTTAACGTTCTCATTCGGAATGTTATTTACGTTTGGGTAACAGCGTGAATAAAAAGTGAAAATAAAAATGATATTCCACTTTTTGAAAACAGTGAAATACCACTTTTATTTCACCGGGAAAATTCTATAATTTACAGAAAAGCACAGAAAAGCATAAAATAAAATAGGCGAAAAGGCTGTTTAACTCATCCAGTAACATGTATTTTACACCCCATTGCCGTAACAGTCCCAAGGAGGTACCCTACCAAGTTTATTATTATTTTTATATTAAATATTGGGTATGAGACGGGGAAAGGCTGCACGCTTCGAAATGTTTAACCACTAAAGTAACCGGATTCTATTGGCTTTGATCGTTCCAAGCCGATACCTTACCCAAGTCCAATTTGTTTTTTGATATTAAATATTGGTTATAATAGGCGGGAAGGCTAAACACTGTCAAGTGTTTTAATCCCATCAGTGACATAGATTTCATTGCCTCTGATCGATTGCGGTATTTAACCCGAGTTTATTGTGTCTTATCTGTTTCCCACATGGGTTTTCTACACTAAAGTTGCAAAATTACAAATAATAAGTAAATCCAACACGTTGAACCCGGCATTCTTCAAAGCGTTATCTTTTGGAATTCACCAAAAGACGAATTTTCATTTGTGGAATTAGGTTCCATTCATGCACAGGAATACCTGGTAGATCAACTAGCTGACCTACTGCACGTGCTCTATCCTCTCTAGAAAGACGTCTAGGTGGCGTGGATGGTCCGACATTTGCAATGACGGTCAAAATTTACAATGAAAATCTTCCTTGGTGACCGTGAGAAATACATTGATTCGAATTACAAACAATGCAGTTGTGTTTTGGTCAAATAAGATTGGATGTTGATTTCATTTATTAGTTGTTCTTATACACTTAATTCAAATGATGCCATGACTCAAATACGGTAATGAAACTGTTCGAATCATCACAAAACTGTCATGACATACCTTTAGGTCAGTGAGTGAGACAATGTGATAATTTAATTAATAAATACTTAAGTTTGAGTGTTATCCCGGAAATAGCCTGGAATCAACTATTGATAACAGGTACGTCCTGTTGCTAGCATCAAATTGTATTCTAATAATTGCTATAATGATTGCTAAATCAGTCAATAAGGACTGCATAGAAATTTACACCTCTACCTTGATTCAGCAAATTTTGAAACTTTTGACTGTTGACCCCTGTTATGCTCAAACTGGTATTTCTCGGTTATTTACCAACAAATTTTTATTCCGTTTTCGTCATTAACTCTACAAATAATTATTCGTGATATAAAAATGTAAGTATTTATACCAGTTTTTGCTAAATAATAAAATAAACGCAAAAGTACACTTGTCTGCAGAACTTTTTCGTTGGGTATATATTGTTCAGTCACCCCTAGGATATACCTCCTGTTTCTTTTTGCCTTAGGCGTTCTATGTGCTTCATGTAGGGCCTCTAAGCAGGATTTATATTCTATCATCTCCTGTCTAAATTCCTGTTTAGTTCCGCAGATTGATGTCTCGTTTTGGGCAAACACATTATTTATCCGTTAACAATACGCCACAGTTCACGAAATGGTAATAATATGAAAATACTGCATCGAAGGTTCCATGTTTATCATAGTATGCAAACAATCGTTCGTGCTTGGTTAAATTTGGTACTGTTTATATTGAGCTGCCTTCCTAAGCGGCGTGAATAATAATATAATTTCTATGCATTTCCATTACTGCCAAAGAACATGCTCAATCAATCAGAGCACGCAATATTTTGATTTTTTTATGTGTTCGGTGGATTTCAAAGTTCCGGTTTTATCTTTCAATATATATGTATGAACACCCATTTACAGTATCAAAACTATATACAAATATCTCGGATTATCATTGTTTGTTACTTTCCACTTTATTGCTGTCATAAATCAGTGGATACTAATTATGTAAAGTATGCTTCTGTTATTTACTTTTAACATTTAATCGTTCTTTTATCTTATTGATGCAATTTTCGTGAAACAAACAAACGTGTTAATTTTACCCCTCACTATTTTAGTACATTTCAAGTGTGTACAAAGAACTCATGCGAATGTTTACGAATGTTTAATGATGGTGTTGGCCCATTTCTATTTATACGTAGCGTAATAAAGTTATAAACATAAGTTTGCTGCACTAAGTATTTTATAGCTTTTATTTCAGGGGCAGAAGCTATCGTGCGGGTTCATTATAATTATTGTGGGGGATTCGTTTCGGGGTCACGCCCCCACACCCCTACTATTTTATAACAATGATGGAGTCCGGTATATTCTTGGCATTCTGATGTTAATCATGTGAATTTAGCCGCGTAAAGGATTATGGGATACTACCCGTCTGTCTTTACATTTAGCAAAACGATTCCATAGCTTTACGGAGGCTGAATAAAAGTATAAAAAGATTATTAAAAGCAAACAATGCATTCTGATAAGCAATAAATAAGAACCACTTTTCATATTTCTAGAAGTAGTAAGGTAAACATTTTATGATAACTATGTTTCAGAACTTCAAAGTGAATACTGTTTTAAAAGACTTATGGGTAGCCACATATTTAATTACATACCTCTTCACGCAGACCAGCAGGAAGAGAATTTATAATAATATAAGAATAAAACAAAACAACAAAGATAATTGATTAAGAACAAAAAAGAGAAAAGACTTAGCCAAAACAAACAATATTTACATACACATGTTGTTCGGTAGCTTTCAAGGCTCCATTTTCTCCATTAATGTTTTTAATGAATGAATAATTTTATCAAACATTTATCATAAAATAAAAAAGCACAAGGACAAAGCAAACAATATTTTTATATGTGTGGTTTTCGGTGGCTTCCAAAGCTCCCTTGTCTTCTATTAAATTGTTTAATATTGAATTATTATTATCAAAAAAGAGAAATATGCATATCCGGAATTACCACATCCCCCCCCCCCTCAGCTAAAAAGTAAAGAGGAGAAGAGACGTTTATCATTAAACAGAAAGCACATAATCCAAACGAACAATGTTTTTATATGTCTGGTATTCGGTGACGTATTGCTGGCCCCTTTGATTGAGCATATTCATATTCAAAGCTCCATTTTCCTATTTTAAACTGTTTAATCATTGAATTAATTTTATCAAACGATTATCATAAAACAGAAATGGAACACAATGAGAAAAAACTACCGAAAAGTGTTGTTTGCATCCTGTCAGTTTGTACTCTAAAGAACATTAATCATACATTTTTATTGATGACACAATAACTAATCAGACATTATCAGGATAAAAGTCTCTAAAGTTTTTGCAATAATATTGAAAATATTGTTTGAATGGTTGCTTATTCAGTTGCAAAATATACCTTCCATAGTTTGACTTTTGTTTGCGGAATGTTTCGAAAGCTGCATTCAGATAACACAGTAGAATTAGAAAAGAAAAACATGTAGATAGTAAATATACTAAAAATATAGATGAAAATGAAACTTTTAAAGCCACCGAACAAGACAAATATCAAAATATTGCAGACTCGGTTTGATTAGGCCTGTTCATGAACAGTAATGGAAATGCATACATTGCTCAATTTAACTGACCATCTGAATAGGCGCAATTTGGACATGATCTGTCACATTTCGGAAACAGGAAAAGCAACGACTGCAATAAACTTTATAGCAATTTCAGGGCGAGATGTTCGTGAATTATGTATTGTGTATGATATTTTTATAATCACAGTAAGTATAATCGATCAGCATGCGTCCCTAGAAAGGGACACTTATAAGTGATCTGGACTGGTCAGCTAATTTAAAAAATAAGACACTTCGCGCGAGGTTAGGGGAAGGGGGGGGGGGGGGGGGGGCTACCGTTTGGAAGCATAACATTCAATGATTGTTTAAGCTAGGTTCACGAGTGCATCAACCCCTTTATGATTATGATCATATTATCATCCATTAATCTTTTATTATATAGAATATTATCATCCTTTAATCTTTGATTATATAGAAAAGCTCGTAAAATGAAACGTGGGTTACATTGCATAGTGAATACCTATTTGAAACTAGAGTATAACTAGCTTGTTAGGCTAATCTTTAGTCATTTCATGGGGAAATATATGTAGTGCAAAGTGTTTTTATTTTGTATTTTTAAGTGCATGTTCTTTCCAAGAGCACTATACATTACAAAACCAGCCAGCGCGCGTTCTGTTTCACGCTTTTTGAGAGCATACATAATCAAACCATCTTGAAAGCGTAATGGTTGTTTTGTCTGGAATTAAGACACCGACTTATCTAAGACAATCTTATTTATCAAATAGATCTCACATCAATCATCTTAAAAAGCTCATGAAGATAAAGTGTGTTCCTTATGTTTAGGATAAATATCGAACTTTATCGAATTTTATGATGCTTCACCAGTTTTAACCACTTATCAGTCGGACGTTTTCAAGTGAAATTAAATGGTGTATTGTACCAGCAGTAAAGTTACAACAGTGACTCGAAGAACAAATGTACGGGATGATATTTCAAGGCCGAACAGTTTTCAATGTCATTTAAGAGAACTTATATAAATGCTTGATAATAGCCACATAAAACCCACAAATAGTATTTTGATGTGCTTACATAATCCTGCTGACCTACGGCGTTGTTCATGCTACACGAAATCATCTTTGTTTATCTTGCTAACAGACAACTTTTTTAATTCTGGTAACAGACAATTTTGTTAATCTTCCTGTGAAAAAGATTAGCATACCTCTCATTGGCATATGCAAGAAATCTTTCTGTTTCAGCCGTCTGTAACCAATCGATAAACATAATACAAGACGTATGTCAGAGTAAACATTTATAAAAACGAGTAACTAGATGATGATGGATAATCAGTCAAATTCAATCAATCGAAACTGAGTTAACCTGAGTGAAAAACTAGTTCAGTTGTTAAACCCTAACGATCCCCTTATTTACACCATAAGCAGGCACTTTTTGGGTTGATTTCTATTTAACTTTCGAAGCTTGCGTTACAGACCAGTTAGTCAATTGGTCTTTTGAGATCAATAATAAGGTCACTAGGTCAAAACAAATAAAAATTGTATATGAATTAAAAGAGATAGAGTTGCACTCGTCCGTACGTCCCCAAATCTTGTGGCTTCTAATCCTCCTAAACTATAAGGCGGATATCTTTCAAACTTGCACAGATGATTAAGCAGGATGTGTAGATGATCGTAAAGAAAGGGTTTTTTTTCCGGCGACCATTTTTACCATTTTTATTGCCCTTTGTTATTAAAATTTATGTTTCAGCAGTGGGGGCATCAGCGTCCGAGGACACATTCTAGTTTTTAAATATGCTTCTTGTTAAAGATATATTTGATTCCGTTTGTTTTCAAACAGTTGCTCGTGCACTATAATTCCCTTTTTACATAATTATACTAACATTAATATCTAAATCAACCTCTGTATATGTTTTAAATGATATTTCTTGTTCTAGTTAAATTTGATTTCCTTATGTTTTTAAATACTTGCCCATGCTCGCCTCGCCTACACGAACCATTAAAAATCACTTAAGCTAAAAATAATAGATAATAAATATATGATAGAGGAAAAACAGCTGGTTGTTACTACTTGTACTTTAGCACTTAGACAAAGGTGAAGTAGTGTAAATATGATATAATAAAATGTAAATATAATAAAACAACCTTGTTTGCGATGTAAATGTCCAAGCTGGTTTTTGACCTAGTTTTTGTTCAATGTGAAATCTTAGATTTATATGAGAAATTATTTCGTTTGATGGTTGGGTGTTGTTTTCGATTTCTTGAAGAAGTGAAATAGTTTAAAACGACGTAGATATTACCAATATTTCCAGTTTAATGAGATTCTTTCTTGCATCCGAATAAATATTTTCTTCAACACCGATATAACTTGTGGTTGAATCATAAATGCCGATATACAGATTTAACCGAAATTAAACCAATTCTAAAATAGTTATAACTTATAAATTTCAACAGCCGTAGAAATATTTTTCGCAACATCGATATGTCTTTAATTATTGTTGAATCTTAAATGCTGCTGATTAACAGATTTTGCCGGAATTTCAACGGTCGCCAAAAAATTGGAAAGACAGTGATCACAATGATGGACAAATGTACATGTTTTTCTTGCAAACAGATCAGGATATCTGGTGTTTTCAACCGTGTAGGAAATTTTGATTCTACACCCCCCATGTAGAATGAGTCACGCGCCTTATATGACGTCACGACGTCTGACGCATTTATGAATGAACGATGGAATGTCTGGTATATCACTCCGCTACTATAAAAAAGTAGTGCAAAGAAACATTTACAGGAAAACACCCCAAAATGCGCAAAATAAATACGGTATGCAAGAAAAAGTATTCAATTATGTAGGGTTAAGATCGCGTAATCCAGCCCTCGTGAAATATGCACTTAGGCGGTAACTCGGCAGAGCCTCGTTACCGCCCTTGTGCATATTTCACTCGGGCTGGATCACGCGATCTTTACCCAACACACGTGAATGATACTTATAGTGTCAACTGTAAAGGAGCCATATGCCTCCCTGAATGTAATTAGGACTAGCACGGTAGGTACAGATTAAGCCAATCGCGTGATAGAATGTGTGACAATTCCATGTGAATTTGGACATTATAGAAACTGACCATTTGAGATCATTAAGAAGGCAAAGTTTCAGGAAACGATCTGTAAGACGGGTTTGGTAATTACGCTCGACTAACACTTGATTAGTGACGTAATATTTTTAAGTGGCTGTGCTTTTACAAAGCGCAGAAAGTAGATAACACTTTTAGATGACAAGTCAAATGTCGTCGTAAATATACCACAGAACAATATGCTCCAGGTTTTTTCATATAAGACGGGCGACCTTTGACGTCCTTTATACTCACGATTTAAATAGTTCTAGAGAAAACCCAGAAAGACATCGCATTTTTTAAGATATCAATTTTTTTATTTTGCTGCCTGTTGATCTTGCGCATTTTCCCTTACACAAAATACGCACAAAATAAAATAATGCGACACAAAATAATATAATTGTAAAAGATCTCTGGCATCCGTTCTATGATCTTAAGTTCTGCGTATTAATGTTCTTTTGTCAAAATATAGTTGATAATTAGTGGAGGCTAAACATAAAACATCAAACGTTTCACACTGATGAATGATTTAAAACATTCTGAAAAAAATTATAAAAGTATGTCCCAGACAACAGTGACACGAACTTTCTGAATTTATTATGCATCTTTTAAAGAAAAAAAAACAACAACAAATCATAAAATAAACAAATTGCAAATTTTAAAGGGTGGTCTATTCTTACTTTCTCAATATTTTGTTTTGTTACGTATCATAGATACTTGTGTATGTTTCTTCCCTTTGGGAAATCAACATTGTTTATTTTTAATTGCCTTTAGAACGTTTTCTTATCCGAAGAATTTCTGGCAAACCACACGCGGATTACCAAGGAAATAAGATGGAATGGCTTAGGGTATGTCTCGTCGCCTTTAATCCGTCTAGATTTGATCCAATATAATTATATTGCCATTAAATACCAAGACATGATTATGTTCAGCTGAGTTTGTGGAGGTCATTTGATTTTGTCTACAAAAGCCATGCCATGGTGCATTTGTTGCGCCGGGTGACGATGGCGCAAACACCCAAAGACAAATTGAAAGCCACGTTCAGAAGTTAAGCTGAACAGAACAGTTTGCAGTTTTACATGTATGCACTCTGCAGCTTAATATGTGTGGCATCGGATGATTCGAGTGAACACTGTACAAAATATGAGTCGTAATGTTTCTGCGAATAACAAACGTGAACGGAGACTTTTTGGGCAAGTCTCGTTTTTTAGTATAACGCTTAGGACAGTGTTAAGGTAAGGCCTTCCTAATGAATACCTATATCCAGAAGAGTATCCAAGGGAGGTAACTATAGTAGTAAATTAGGGTAGATTTCTGTCATGCAAGAGGACCAGGGTTCAAATCCCACTGGAAGCTTTTTTTTTTGTAAGCCTAGAGCTTAAATAATTGGCATATTTCTTTTTTTCCTGTGTAATTCTGTCATTGAATATAAAATTCTCATGATTTAAACTAAAATAAGCAAAATAATCAAGATTAAAGGGGTTTTCGCTATCAGAATAGTGTTTATTGAAGTCATCAATTTGAAAATTTCTAAAACTGGACGGTAAACTTCTCTGAAATTTTGTTTAAATTTTGTTTAAGGTATATAGTTAAAAAATGGTAAATTTTTGTATATTGCACCAATCAGGATTTTGCACAATTTTCATTAATTTAGTCTCGTGAAATATAAAAAATGCATTTTTTAAATTTATTTGGTCAAAAAATGTCATTTTAAGATAAATTCTGTATTTATATATTATATCTTACATTGGTTTAGTAAAATATAACATATTTTGGATAAACTGTAAAAAATTAGGGTTGAATTTATCAATAACAAAAAATTTTGTCACCGATTAAAGAATTTGGATACTTTCACGTTTTTTCTCACTTTTTTAAATAAAAAAAGCTAAAAATCTCAAAAACTACACGGTGAAAATCATTAAAATTTTGCATACAAGTCAGTGGTATGAAGCAGTTGATGAAAATATAATCAGATGTTGGATATTTAATAGTGCCAGTTAGGCAGGCCTTACCTTAATTTCTAATTGTGATAATGAGGGTCAAAAGGCCTGCTTCCCCATGTGGTCACGTGTACTTCAGGTTTTTTGTTTGTTTTCAGCAACTTAAAATTCAAAATTATATCACTTGTTGGTGTTTTTATAAACGTAACGATGGGTTCACTTCTTTTATTTTATTAGTAAGACCATGAACGTGCCCAGGTTCTGAATCTGGGGCGGACCCGTTATCTCTTCACCGGAAGGGGATACACACATTTTGCCGACCTCTTTCACATGAAAACTGGAGGGGGTGGAGGAAAGAGGGTGAAGATTAAGCTGGCATAAGGTCTCCGAAACTCCGAACAGAATCATAGGTATCTATAAAATAGTCGTATATTTTTAATTAAGTTACTTATCATCCCCCTATTAAGCCGGCTTTCGCTGAAGAGTAGTCTGATTAAATTCTCGGACTTAGCATAATAATATCTTTATTGCATCTCTCCTTTTAATTTCCTCGATTCCAACATCTTTGGTGGGTTAACGTTCGAACGAAATGCCGATGTACTTTAATGATAAGACGTCTTAGTTTATAGCGTGTGGTTAATATAATTATAAAAAAGAAATCAAGAAGAAAAGCGGTGGGATATCACGTGTTAACTTCGAAATGGTACATTGCCACGGGAGCATACACCACAGTTTTATCAGAACAATGAACATTTCGAAGGTCGCTTTTACGCGACGGTTTTGACGAAGCAAATAGATGAATTGTTTAAAAAATGACAGAATGTTCCTTAAAATTAATATTGTCATATTGGAAATATTGTCATTGTTTTCCTAGATCATATCTATTTCGATGATAATAATGTTTCTTAACGTAGAAATGTTATTTTGTCTTGCTATTCAGAAATTCCGTATTTATTCTTAGACTAGATCTTTCGTAGTGTGTTTCCATGGCAATTGACGTATAATATTGTACAACGAAACTTCTGTCACGGATGAAGGGGGCTGACTTTTGGACATTCTCTAATTCTTGGTAGTGTATGCATTTAGATTTCATAATGAAATCAACTCAACACGAATATTTTCAATATTTCATTATAACAACAATTTTGATACCAATAGAATGCAGCACATACAACAATATATGAAACAACCTTTAACAAGTATCTGTAGCTTAAATAATATCAATTGTTAAACAACTAACATATAATATCATACATGTACATTTCAACATCATAAATAAGTCAAACAATTTATCTAGCCATCAGGAAAAAAAACACAACAAAATGATAAAGACATTTTTGTAGCAATAAAAGTTGTATCTTAGCCTGAACAATCTTTTCGCTTAGCACAAATATAAACGTGATCGAATCTAACGACATTTTTCGTAAACAGTATGAGTTTGACTTCATGAAATCTCAGTCTTACAACGTTAGAACAATAACTATACTTTTTTGCCTATTTCGATACATCGTTTAACTTTATGCAAGTTTAGAAAATACAATTTTTCAAGAAATTCTTTTTTTGTTTCAACGCTACTGCATGTATATTTCAAACAAGAAAACACAGGTGTTTATGACGTTATTACGCATATAATAGTTAATAAGTAATATACAGAAGGCGTTAAATGAATAAGGCGTTAGTTTTCACTTGATCGCTTCACGTGAGAAACTCTTCTATAAACAGAGAATGATATAATTTTAAAACACTTTCCCCAATTGATTTTATTATGTAATAGACTTAATGACATTCACGTGTTAAACCATTCGGAGACTTACGATTTTTATTACAACGATTATGGGAGATTTCAATTTTTAATAAAATGAAAAAATGGCATTCAAAATTATTTAGACCAGTTTTGGATAATAATCCTTTATTTCGTAAAATAAAAAATGATATCAAATTCGTAATCCGCGCTTGTTAACCCTTTTTAAAGTTGACTTTTATGTCACGTGGCTGTAAAATGACCGATAATGTACTGAATGCATGTATGTTGCTTGTTTGCAATTAACAGGATTATAGTTTTTAACTTTGATATTGATAAGGTACCGGGTACATAAATCAAATCTCAAAATGGTTTTTCTTCAATATTGTTCTTGTTTTATTCCACTAGTGTTATAGTCTACTTGCAAACAAACAGGTTATATCCGTACTTTTCATTGTAGTTGAGCATATCCCAAAATTAAATCTGTGCAAATATTGATACATGGGAATTATATCTTTGTAAATATTGAGATACTCTTAACCCGGGACTACTCGGCGTGGGCAGTACTATGCATTTTCATTACTGTCCATACCGAGCATACAGTAGTTAATATGTCGTGTTCAGCTTGTTCAGTGGTCATCAAAGTTCTTTCTTCACCTCTCTAGTACAACAGGCTTCCAATAACTAGATTGTCAAGAATATTTAAATTTGATTTCTAACAGATGTCGTTATTTTTGAGTAATATTTACTGTAATAAAATAAGGCTCGCTTGATCCTGGCCTTGTACATTTATTTGTTTCGATAAAAATGCTATCAAACGGCTGTCATTAGTATCCGTTACCACATATATATTTTTATTTTGTGAACTAAAGTGAAGCATTTGTATGAAGCTGTTATCATTATTGCTGTTAAAGCGTAATATAATTCAAAAGTTTCTAACAATGTGTTACAATGTAAAACAATTTCCTATGATAATTAAAACATTTCAAAAGAGAGAAATATCTCATTGTTATAAAACGTTCTTCTATTGCTTTTAATAAGCAATATATTAAGCCATTTACCAAATTTTGTCCTTTCATATACGGTTAATGTTGTTTTTTTTCAGACATTTTATATTGTGTTTTAATCATGTGAGGTATATAGATGACTTTAGGTTTCACAAATCGAATTGACATTATATAAAACATATATGGCATTGGTGATTTTTAGAGAAAAATAAAATCTAGCGTACACCACTTTGATAAATGCTTTGTATTTCTCGACAGAGCTCTTCAGCTTAAATTATTCAAATAATAGGTTCAGTTGATGAATATGGGAGCTTGAAAGTCCCCAACCAATATTTATAAAGGAAAAATAATAATTCAGCATCGTTTGATTTTGCCTGTTTATTGACACCGATTCAGCAATGCAATCATGTTGTCTAGTCCACATTCAATAACTGTAAATGAATAAGTATAGAGCCACGTGATATTTTTTATATATGGGCATTTATAATTTTATTTCATGTATGGGCGAGTTGAACATTTTAAGTGAGTATTTCTAATGAAAGTAACCTGATAATATCATAATTTTTTACCTTTTTGAAGTAGAACGATAGTTAAATATCACATGCCTGTCATGTGACCGTCTAGTTATCGTTAACATACTATAGTCTGTTTTAATTTATGCCTAAATGTTGATGAATATGGACTTTGAAAGTCCCCAACCAATATTTATTAAGGAAAAACAAACAATTCAGCATCGTTTGATTGTCCTGTTTATCGGCAGCGATTCAGCATTACAATCTTGCTTTCTAGTCGACATTCAATAAATATGTATGAATAAGTAGACAGTAACATGATATTCTGTTTATATAGGCAATTATAATATTATTGCATACGAGTATATGGGCGGCTTGAATATATTTCCTGTAAAGAAAATATGAGTTGTCTAGTTGACATTCAAGAACTCTTTATGGATAAGTAGACAGGCACGTGATACTCTGATTACATGTTAAGCAATTATAATCTTATTGCAAAAATGGGGGAGTTGGGTATTTGTCCAGTTAATAATTCTATTGAAAGAAACACAACAATATCATATTTGTAAACGTGTTTGCTGATGAATTAAAATTTATTCCCATGTCTGTCACGTGACAGTCTAGTTATCGTGAATATACTATTGTCTTTTTTATTTAAGTATTACAGTTCGTTATCGGTAAGTCGAGAGTCATGTGATCTACACTTGCATTTTCAAAAAATAAATGCTTGGCCCTAAGAATATTGATTGTTTTCCGATTGCACTAGTTAAAATTGTCTTAAATGAATCGTGAACCACCAATCACCTAATCGGCGATACCCTACGATAAATTTCGATTTTAAACCAAGTCCGACCAGTGTATCCGGGATGTGTAAGTAAGAAGTGAATTCTAACCTAAAAATTGATAAGAATGCGATACATGTACCATTATGATCATTGTATTAATTCTAAAATAGTCTGCATTCTTCTTAATGACATAACGTGACAATTATTTGAATACGATGCACCTCGTCATGTTTGTAACCATGTCTAAGATTCGCCGTTTTGTTTTTTGAAAACTTTTTAAAATGTAGTGTAAAATTATATACAATCCTTTTAGGTGAGTTTTAACTGTGACATTCACGTTTTTAAAACTATAACTGTTTATATATATATATTATAATTGGGGCGCGTCACGGGAAAAGGTACATTCGGTCATTTTAGTGATATTTTAGTTTTCAATAAATTTAGAAAGAACTTACAACTATAAATCCATTTCTTATAACTAAAATGTGATTTTGTTACACATTTCGACAATAAAATAATAATTTACCGCAAAAATCCATTATAATAACATCGTCTGCTCACATTTATGACGTCATTTCAAAGATTGACGTCAACTGTCCGAAGGTACCTTTTCCCGTGACGCGCCCAATATCTTACAACTTAAAACTTCGTTTCAATGTCGGATGAAATGTTAAACGTACGTTACCAAAAAATAACAGTATATTTTTCTATAGATTATAAAAAGGAAATTATCTAATTATAAAAGCTAAAACCTGCGTTTAAAGGTCGTTTGACATGTTAAGTTTTCAATTAAAAGTGTAATAACGATAAACTGTCCTATAGACATGTTAAGTGTTAAATCAAAATTATAATAACGATAAACTCTCTTTTAGACATGTAAAGTGTTCAATCAAAAGTATAAAGATTAACTCTCTTAATAATATACATGTTAAGTGTTCAATCAAAATTGTAAAAACGCTATTTAACTCTCTTATAGACGTGTTAAATGTTCAGCCTAAAGTTTAATAACGATATGTTCTCTTATAGACATGTTAAATGTTCAACCTAAAGTATAATAAAGATAAACCATTTTATAGACGCATTAAAGAAAATTATTTTATTATATCTTACAAATAAAAACGGCGTTTCGACTTCGGATGACATCCTTAATGAACAACCAATAGCAAAAATATAACATTATTCTCTTAATATATGAACTCTTCAAAGAAAATTCTCTTATCATCTCTTTCCTGCCTTTTCAGACGAAGCGATACGTCATTTAGCATTAATCTCAACTCATGACATACTCTTGGTGATTGTTTCGAAAATCACACGCTTGGGAGGCAGTTTGTCTAAGAATAAAGGAATCTTGGACTGAAATAACCTGATATATTGTAAAAGTAGCTAAATCTGATTCCCAACGGTGTTTTATGGGATTATACTTCAGTCTTTGATTACTAACATATGGGGAGCGTCACGGCTAAACGATGTCTTTTGTGATATTTATTTTGTTTTGAAATTTCAGTTGTTAGTTTATTTTAATACAATAAGATCTACCTATTATTTCTTCATAACTAATCCGTTATCCTGTTTAACGACTATATCGTGCATTTTTACTGCAAAATGCATAGCAAGCAATGTGGTTAACTTTATGACGTCGTTTCATAGTAAACGCCAATTTTCCTTGTATAGACTTTTTTTGTGTCACCCATTCGGAGAAATGGCGATACATAGGAATCATTTTGTCTGTCTGGCGGTCCGTCCGTCACGAACACTTTACGGTGGATATAACTTTGACATTTCGTATTTTTTTAATCAAACTTTCAAATTGTATTGCTAATGACAACAAGGTCATGATGATGCCAAATTCTTAACGTCGTCACATGTGAAGGAGTATATCCCTTTTTGTACTTGTATTTCGTGAAGAAATCTTAACGATGGCTAAGTAGTTGGTTAGTAATATTTCTTTATCAAACTTTCAAATTACAAATGTAAGAGGTCAGAGACCGTCGGATGCTTAAAACTATACCGCTTTTACGCTTACCCAGAAATGAATTTTCAGTTAAATTAAAAGAAGTTCGTCTGTGCAATTTTTCTTTCAACTAAATCTGTTTTCCACAATTTCATCGAAGAATATCGTATCGCCGAAATAATTAAATTACATTATAGGGTGATTATTATAATCATATCAGGATAACCAAACTTTAGCTACGGTTCATTTAATCAGCGAACAAAAGAGCGTGCCACCGATCCCTGAAGTTTAAACAATAAATCAGTGTCCTTGTTTACTGCCAAGCCTCAAAAACATGGTTAAACAAATCGCAAAACATACGCCAAATGTTTGGAATAACCGTACATCTCACTGAAATATTTTCTTACAAACTACAGGTCGTTATGTAAAAGCAGATGTTTTAAGCAACAGTGCGTTAAAACAATTAGGTGTACAAGTGGTTAAGCGTGTGGCATGGTTGCCAAATGATTTTTTCTAAACTTTTGATGATACCTGGCAAGAATCTTGATTTTTGTTTTACTAGAATGAATCATAAAGAACTTCTAGGATACATTTCCGTATGTTTCGAATTAGTTTCGGTATATTTTTTCTAAAGTGGTACAGAACACAGTAGTCATTAAATCAAAAGTTATGTCAATTAAACGAGACGTTAAAATAACAAATGCCGAAAATTCGAATATCGTGGCTGAAATATGAGTTCCATGATTTACTGAAAAGTGTCTAAAGTCAAACCAACAGTGATTTCGTCCTATTAAGCATGATCAGTTAAGTTGTCGAATGATTCACATGTTAAACTTTATAAGCGCTTACTTTTAAAACAATCCAACCATTTTTAATATGTTGATGAGAGCAATATTTAAAAACAATACTTCGGTTTTATCCAAATAATGTGTTATCATTCTGACATTTCATAGAACGGCGAATCGGAGAAAAAATCGAAATAAAATCTAAATCCTTATGAAAGGTGAATGTAAATATTGTTTTGAAAGAAGCTATATTTTGATCTGTATTTGCCTTTGACACTATTGCAAAATATTATGTAATAAATGGGAGGCGAACATGTCCCTTCATTGGCTTAATGCATAAACTTTGAAGGAGTTTCTTTAAGAAAGATAAATTAGTTTTAAAAAAATTTAACCATTATCACAATTAACACAATATTGATAAATAAATTTCATATGTTGCAAAAAATAGCGCACAACTCAAAAAACAAAACAAAATAAGACAAATGAGTTTTACAGGAATAAGCATTTGAAGCCATTGACAATAATGAATATCATAATTAGCAAACGAACGTGTACAGAAGCATAACAAAAATCAATATATTTAAAAGATGCTGATCAAAGTAAAAAGTTTTTTCTATATTCTTGTTTCGTTACAATAAAGTACAACTGGTGATCGTCATAAATCAGCATTAAATTTTCTAAATAATCGAAAAGTAAATATTTTGTTTTATTCAATCTTTATAAAAATGAAATTGTTCTACGAAATGTTTTTGTTGCATGTACGTTCTTGACATCCGACCTATATTGTAGGAAATGCCCATTTCTTGCACGATCCCTACAGGAAAAAATGTTGTAGGCAAGACAATTTATAATTTATTTGAACTAATTGGCAATTTAGTGATGCAAAATCAACACATTCTCTTACAGTATTTGTGCGAAAAAGAAACATAATATCTAGCGACCTTAACCATTTACTTCATAGTTAAAACAGAGGTGATACAGAGGTATAAAGGTAAATGAGTTGTAATATTCAATTACCGTATAATGGGTCTTTTTCGCGAGCATAATATTTTCGCTATTTTCGCGACCGACGTGAATTCGCTAAAATAAAAAACGCCAAAAATTCCCAACAACATTCGCGTTAATTTCTGGTAGCGCATTTTTCGCTAAAATTACAACCGCGAAAATTAAAATTACGACAAAATCGCGAAAATTTTCTATCGCGAAAATAACCTATTATACGGTAATATCACCCAAAAATATCACAGTTGTGAACCCGACATTTAATGTCACTACAAGATGAACTACTGATTTAACATGTATATGCGAACATCTAACAAGAAAGATCAAAGGAACACCGCCTCCACTACATGTAGGCAATACATACAACTACAGGTTTGTACCGTGTGATGATTTTATCTAAGTGTTATCATATATCGAATGTAATTACCTATAACTTTTAAAATATTTTCACCATATGTTCTAGTTGCGAAATACTTGCGAAATTTTCTGCATGAGATAAGACATTTAATGTATTCTCTTATTTCATCATGCAATCAATGTTTTGTTTTTATCATTTGGCGCACGCCACGGGAAAAAAGTGTATGCGGTAATTTATTGAGAGACTTTAATTGAAAGTTTATTTAGAAAAAAACCTTTGAATTATACATTATTTTCTTTTAACTCGTTGGTTTAAAAAACACATTTTGACAACAAAAATGCTAGTTTTATGCCTAATAAGCAGTCTCGTCTGCTCATCCTTTTGGCGTCATTTAATTTTCCCGTGACGCCCCAATCATAATCGATGTTTTCATTATTCAAGAACTGTTTTAACAATTAATTATAAGTGTAATATAAAATGCTAGTCTTGCAATTTAGATCTATTTTCAAGCAACAAAGTTATAATGATAATAAACAAACAACAATAAAACCCACAACATTTTAGTGCGGCGCTAAAACGCAAGTATTATACAATTATTTACTTATTAGCTGGGAAATATGCTGTGATATTGACCTAAAAAATCGTTATTGACCGAGGCGATAGCCGAGGTCAATAACGATTTTTGCGGTCAATATCAACAGCATATTTCCCAGCTAATAAGTAAATAACTGTTTTATTACATGAACTATAAATAATATAAAAGATGGAAACTTTCGGATTCTATTTATAGACAGGTCAATATCAGCGAAATCGGGTCAATATCTAGATTTATTGACTCGGTTATTTTTGAGGTGTGACCAATCGCGTTGCGTCTATTTATAGTTCATGTAATAAACGTTGATAATTGCCACCTGTTAACATACCCCTTGTGACGATCTATACCGTGTATGTCAAAATTGTAATTTTGGTATTGCGCAATACATCCGTGAAACTATTATGGATAAGTAGGCAGTCACATGATCTAATAATAATCTGTGTATATTACAAGGATTGATTTAATGGCAATTATCGTCAAATTAAACATCACTTCTCTGATCTTTACCTTCAAGAAAACAAGGCGATATTGTTTGCAGATAAATCATATTTGAATTAACTTATCTGTCACGTGACTGTCATGTTATCGATAACGTTCTATATCAATTAAGTACAGTATCTGCATTAACACTAAATTACTATTACACTTTTAGCACTATTTCTCATACTGATTACGTCATAAGTGACACCGCGAGAATGTATGGAGAAAATAGTATACATGTATAGCGATGGTCTAGTCATCATATACATATACAACAGTTTTCTGTTAATCTCCTATTTTTATTCGTATCATATTTGTGTACATTTAGAATTGACACTCGTAAACAAAACATTAATTTTATCTGCATTATACTCATTCATATAATTTAAAAACTGAAGTGCCTAAATAGATACAATGCTCAACAATTTCAGTTTAGCATACTGCATGTACCACAATTTGCTACATTCTGAGGAAGCTTACTTATAAATTTATTTTAAACTGCTAATTACTTATTTATACAACCTAAAAATCAATTGCACAAGTAAATGAATGCTAAACAATCTGAGTTCATCTTACTGCATGTACCGCAATTTTCTACATTCTGAGGAAACATACTAAATAATACAT
This sequence comes from Corbicula japonica, assembly GCA_038501625.1. Taxonomy (NCBI): domain Eukaryota; kingdom Metazoa; phylum Mollusca; class Bivalvia; order Venerida; family Cyrenidae; genus Corbicula; species Corbicula japonica. Next base: position 3,169,679 of record JAZAYU010000038.1, on the reverse strand, counting down.
TTATTTTTAAACTGCTATTTACTTTTTCATAAAACCTACAATGGAATTGTCCAAATAAATGAAATGCTAAACAATTCAAGTTCAGCTTACTGGATGTATCACAATTTTCTACATTTAATTGACATAAATACAACATGAAAATGTCTTTACTGTACCATATAACACAGTATGACATGTAGTATTGAGTATTACACATTTTATGACATGAACATGCTATTTCTGTGCCATTCAAACATTTTACTATAAAGTATTACCCACAATATGATATAACAATGTCTTTACTGTATCATTCAAACATCGTCTTCATCAATGTCAGGTATATCGGATATGTTAAAATGAATATCTTCCTTTTCAAAATTGTCCTCTGACTTGCTATCACTCTGGGAGTTCTTGTTTGGATTTAAAGCATCGAAGGAATGAGGTCTCACAAACGGCTCTTCCGGTATAGTTAACACACCGTTTTGTTTACTGTATGCCACGCGTGCATTGCGCGTAAGAGCGCGTGACCCTCGCACCGGAAACGATTGTGTTCTTCGAAGTCCTGATGTTTCGCCATTTTGCTGACGTCGGTTTAGAATATTCGCTTTAAATGAAGCTGATCTAAATGATTTGAAAGATTTTATACTATTTTTTCGTTTATCTTTGTAACAGTAATACCTGATCTTTCGTCTTACGTATCGAAGGAAAGAATGTCTTAGAAGTTTGTTGCGTAATCCATACACTGAACTGTGTACCAATGGTGCAGAAAAGAAAAGCATAATACAAGTCGATGAAAGGACATTGTTAACTTCAAAGTCATCTGGAGTGAATATTTCTGTCAACAGAATCACAGACACTGGTACGTAAACAATAATGAACGAACCAATTAACTGAAATATAGTACACATGGCTTTAGTTCCTTTGATGGATAAACTCGTTGGTGGACTATTGGGTGTTATTGCAGCGTGAATTACACACGTCATTTGGACCATTGTGGCAGCAATCCGACTTGATTGAGTTCTTGCTATTCGATAAATGTGCGTGTAACAGAATAGCATAATTCCCAATGGAATGAAAATCGCAGCAAGTAAAAATGACAATGTGTATATTTTTCCTGTTAAAGAATTCGTGCAGACGAAGCAAATGCCTTTACCCGCATGATAGACGTAACGATTACCCCCTAAAAGTGGTGGTAAAGATAGACTGCACGCCACAGTCCAGAAGACTGAAAAATATACGAACATTTTAACTGCGGTGGCTGTAAACGAATGATGCAAAGGGCTTGCAATGGTTTGGTATTTATCCCAACTCAATGCTGTTATTGTCCATGTAGTCACAAACGTCAGAACTGACAATAAAAATCCGTAAATTTGGCAAACAACTAACCCACCGAACCATTTTCCTGTAAAACTCACAACCGCGGAGGATAAATTAATGAACAATGATAACGCAATACCTGTACATCCTAAATGGACTAAAAGTATATTCCTTACTGTTCGAAGCTTCCTATTCGGTACAATGGCTACTATCATAAATGTGTTCAATACAAATCCAAACGTCACTATTATCACCAACGACACCCCACGAGCCATGTGTGGCACTTCCGGTTGCTTGATCTCCGAATTCGAATAATAATCCATATCGAATAATCGGTATGAGTCATTCCGCTCTTGTAAAATGGTGATGTTCTCAGTAAAACCGCCGCCCCTGTGTTGTTTGATATACATTTCATATTCAGTAACTGGAAATTCAGTTTGTACATGCATTTGGGGTATACCGCAATCCCGAGTTCATTATCCGAAATTACGTTGTCTGTAATGCATGCACTGAGTAGCATCGTTTCTGACAATGGTTTATCAAGTACTCCACATGTAATCTATATACCTCCTTTAAATCATCCAAGTTTTTCCGTTTAACATCCATTACGTATAAAAACGTTAATAGTTTAATTTCTTTAAATATCCAATTCATTTAAAACATCGCCGTTGCTGGGTAATTATTATTTTGGTTTTTAAATATCGATTTCATTTATAGCAATCGCCGTTGCTAAACAAAATTATTATTTTTATTATTCCTTGTTTCTTTATTTTTCTTAATCCGTCTTAATATCCTATAATCTGTCTACATTAAGGTCCTTACGCAAGATACATTTTTATTAATCCACATCTATATCACCAAACTATTTTCGAGCTCTTCACGATTCAAACTGAATGTACATATTGTTTTATTTTTCTAAGCAATTACATTTTCCATAAATTATTCTCTCCTCTAAAGATACATTCAAACTCGATCGGAATATACAGTATGTTATTCATCTGATTTCAAACACGCGCAATTGATAAGCGCAGATGATAAGATATTTAACGTTTATTTTAAGCTTCCTGAATCCTTGTTATATACTGCAAGTCAAAACATATAACTTTTGATGCAGCACTTTATTTTTCCCAAATAATTTATTTCTATGAATAACACTTTGAAAAGGTAATTGTGTTTTTATTATTTCCTCCACATAACTTATTTCCAAAAATAACACCATGAAATTATATGTGTTGAAATGTTTGTTTAATATTTTCCACACACAATTTATTTCTATAAATAACACTTGATGTGATACACATTTGAAATATGTGTTTATTTTTTACCACACATAATGTATTTCTATAAATAACACGTTCAAGTTGTATGCTATAAAATGTTTGTTTATTATTTTCCACACACAATTTATTTCTATAAATAACACTTTGAAATCGTTTGTTCTAAAATATTTGTTTATTCTTCTGTTCTGTTTTCCGACTACGCTTCTAAATCTAGCCTTTACTAAGAAACATTGGAGAACCTTTCATCACGTTAAACTCTTCCAATTGCGTTACTATAAATAGCCGCTGTTAATTCATCAGCGCGTCTATTGGGATATCTCATCTGCGGTTATCACGCTAAGAACGATATCGCCGCCAGGCCCCCGAGATTTTGATGGTATCAAACAAAATTCGCTGATTTACTGCACGAAGCATTTGAAACATAATTCTCCTTTGTCTTGTATTAGGCGTACATCTGATGCGTTTAAAATCCAAATTGAATATTCACAGATTTCTACAATACATGTAGGATGTTTATAAATAATCAAAACGAAAAAGAATTTGTATCGTTTTTGTTGATAGAGTTCCGACTATCAGTTTAAATAGTTAAATACTATGTGCGTCTCTCGTTTGGATATTTCGTCGAATTAGTGTCAAGATTTCCGATGTTATATTTTTTCGGACTTAGTTTCCTATTTACTTTTCGCAATGTTTTCCCAATAGTTATATAGCTATTCTAATTATTTTTTTATTTGTCACTGTATAAAAGTATATAAATCATAAAAACGCGACTTCAGTTATTCCGCGATAACCAGCTTTTCTAATTATTTTTCTTCGACACTGTATAAAAGTATATAAGTCATATAACACGTGACTCTAGTTATTCCGCGATAGCTAATTGCTTGTAATCCAAACACTTTAATTAATTATTGTTCTGTAAAGTTAAGCCCCAATCTCTGTTTCTAACAGATGCTGGACTATCTTTGCGAAGCCATTCGTATTTGTAAACTAGTCTTCCCCTAATCACCAGTTATAATATTACATGAAGAAGTAGTAACTCCTTGTTCTTTCTGTAACCTGTCAGTCCCTAAACTTCCTGACTAGATTACAAATCTATATAATCCAGTGCAATGAGAACTAATACATTCATTAACCACCGCACATTAACGTTGTTGGTAATTATATTACCAATTAGTTCTCCAGTTTCCATCAGGAAAACGTATATCTCTACTAGAAGGAAGACTCTAGCATTTAATCCACGTACACCGCTAGCACAAGGTTCTGTATGAGAACATTTTTTCCGTTAGCTATACACAGTGTCCTATACATAGAACGTACCTTTACTTTGGTATACATGTGAAAATAATAATTCAATTTTCTTATCAAAATTCTGAAAGCCTTCGCCATATGCTTTTCCAGCAATTTAATCTCCAACTGGCGAATTTCCAAACTAAACGATTATTATATCTGTTGAAATTGAAGTTTGTTCTAATTGATTCTGCGTGTAAATGTTTTATCTTCACTGTAATAGTTTGAACTGTCTGTTCCGCAGGTACTTAAAATTATTATTACCTAACTATTAACCAGACTTAATGGCAATGATTTGCAAGTTTAGGTTAAATAGATTAAAATTACACTATTATTATTTTGGACGCTAGTTTGATGAACTTTTAAAAAAAATCAAAGTTTTTCATAGTTTATGCCGTTTAAGAAGCAAAACATTTCTTAAATTTTTCCCACAAATTTAATTAAATCTGTTTTTAATGTCATTGATGACGCCATTAAGCAGTGAGATTCTTAAATATAAAACTAATGTTATTTAACTGTAATATTACCGTCTCCTTTCATCTTTTCATCTCCATATTACAGCTTCGGAATTCCAACTTTTACTTTTGTCTCGTTGTTCTTCAATAACTCAGAATAAGCTCTCTAAAATCCAGCAGAGATTTTTTATAATCTAAAATGGAAGATTTTTCTATTTAAGACATCAAATTACTTAAAAGCATCCTTCGCAAACTTTATCATATTTCATCTCAGATAAGTCTACGTAATAATATTGTCTGCAAATCTTCATTCATTTCTAGGTTGTTAAGTCTCTTTAAAATACTTTTTTGTTAAATCCACTATTTTTCCTTTTAAATAAACCATCTGGTAAGTCTGAATAAGGTTTATTTCCGTAAAGATAATTGAATTTGTTTCATTTTGTAGATTTCGCCTGATTTGTCGAACATCTTTCTCTAAAAACTCTTAAAGATATCAAATTACACGAGAATGTATGTTATTCATGCTTGTTTTTTCATGTAGAGCCATGCTAGCACACCAGTAAACATCTTCAACAAATGTTTGTTCGTAGATATTTATGCAGTTGTGATATTTTTACATAAAATTTCTACAATTTAAATGTCGTAGAAAAGGTTATCGTGGAGTTATTTCCTTGTTTTATTTAGCTTCATTTGATGAAAAAGTGCAAACTATTTAAATTGTATCCTCCAACAATCACTTGATACTGATTAAACAATATAATATTAATTGGAGTCTAGTTTCATGTGCGTGTAATCCAATATGGCGCATTCTGTTTAAGCTGCCTATTCACAGTTCAGAGTGGAATGCGAGCACTACCATGTCTCAATATGAGTTAACATATAAAATTCCAAAAGAAAGTGTTCGGTGAAATTCGCTGAGCCTCTTACGTCATTTATAGGCGTTATATAGTGGCAAATTATTACCTTTTCCAAAATAAAGTTTGCAATTTGTTTTCGGTGATTTTTAATTAACTGTTTTTCCTAATGCCTACATATTTTGTATCAAAATTGAAATTAGATCATACATGTTTATAGTTTTACTCGAGAATTAAAATGTTCTACTTTTAATTTTGATACCAATTACAAGTATTTTAAATAAAAGAACACCATAAACTATATGCACATTTTCTTTTGGAATAAAGTATATATAAAAAGTGCCACTTAATAACTGATATAAATGCTTGAAAAGGTGCAAGTTTCGCCGAAATATTGGACAAATCAGTGCATTTTAGGATATGTTGAGTTAATTTTACTGCGTCAGTTACGCTTTAACTAGTTTGACTTTAAAAATATCTACCTGTATGTCGACTATGTAATAATGTAACATCACACTAAGCTTGTTAACAGATCTTCTACATGATTACGTTTTATATTTTTTATTATATATCTAATAAATGTAACCAATCGACAATCTGCATTTGTACCACGTGACCGTCCAATATATTCCCGTATTGGGTCCAAAAAATATATATTAATTTCATATTGGACGGTTGGGTAAATGTGCACTAAACGATGCTAGTCTGGTTCCGATTTTAATCTCTCACGAATTAAAGACCGGGAACCATGCGTGCATAAAGATGCTTGTTAGTATATGTTTAAATGTTTATTCCGTATTGTACAGTTAAATGTATAATAACCTATAAATATTTGAACACACTTAATAGTTTCATTCAGAAACGCGATCAAGCACCTTTAAGTAGAAATAACTATTAAATGTTTATATCGATTTCAGCCTAGCTCATAAATGCAAGCTGGTTTATCATAATTTCGATATTTACTGAAACGCATTAGCTTTCATGATCAAACCAGTAAACCTCCCCCACTTGTTCTCTCTAACTTAAAACATTGACATATGCCTCTTCACTGTTTATTACCTGGCGTTTTAGCTACTCTAAACGTTTTGTCTAAAGAGAGTCAATTGTTTACTCTACCGGATGGTTGTTTACCTATACCCTCTCCAACGTGTAAGTAGGCTATGAATATATTTATCTGAACGGGCTATAAAATTCATGCTACCTATAAACAAGGATATATTAGAAACAAAGTCTAATTTGCTTTCAAGTTCAATGATGCTAATTAGACGCTCTTTCCTCTAATTTTCCCCGGGGAGATCATCCGAATGTTCACAGCGTTTCAGTTTTGGCCCCCTAGGCATATTAAGAAACACAATTTTATCATTAGGATATGATAATATTGTTAATAATTAAATCTGTTTGATAATAAAACAGCTTTGGAGCTTCATCGGAAAAATTTGACCTTATTCATAACCTTGAAACATGAAATTAACATCTATCTAATAATGTTATTAATAATTTAATAATTATGATCATAAAATCAGATTGATTTCAAGCAGAGCAGGTAATTTACCATACCCTCATCTGAAAGTTGAAAAGTTGAAAGTTGTAATATCATGTTGATTGATCGTTAATACATATCAAATATGGGAAGAGGAATATAGTTAGAAGCGTACATAAACTGTAATTATATGAAGCAAATTATGAAATTACCTCAAAGAATCTTGATGGCATGAGCAATTAATCACTAGTTTTTAGGAAATTCTACCGAAGTGTATGCATTTCCGAAAAAGAAAACAACAGTGTTTTCTCAGATCATATAAAACGTTTAGTAAATGTTGAGTTAGATGATGCCTAGGCGGCGAGAGACGTATCAAGCATTACAATTACTTCCATCAAACAGAGTTTGCGTTATTTAGGTATTGCAGAATATTTAGAGGCAAGTGAAAGTATTTGAACTACACGTTTTGAATCTTTGTAACAGTTCAATAGCATCTTACTTGAAATTGATTCAGTTATAACACTGAGAAAACAGAGCCTCTCCACAAAGCAAAAAAAGCAGAGGAGAAAAGCGAGATGTTTTTTAATTAAGGTACTTTTAAATTGCAAAGTTGTTCAATGCATGTCACAAGAAGCCATGATAGCTTAATAGATGGATCGGACGACGAGGAAGCCTGTAGTGAGATAAGTAGAAGTCATTTATCGCTCAGCTCTGTCTTTCAAAATTAGACATTAAATGACGTCAATGATATCAATACAAATGTGATGACAGAGATGTACCCGGCGGGAAACCTAACAAAAGATTAAAGTCATTGACCCTCCGTACATAAGTAATAGACTCGTCTGGTAATAAATAGCTACAAGATTACGTCTAATAAACACAAACAAACTTAATATACACATGCAAGCAGACATATAAACAATAAAGAAATACTGCCTATATATGATATTTGGTTATCACATTAATGAAGTAAGAATCAAATATGTTATTTAATAAGATGTTATCCTTTATGCCAAAGATTAAAACATTGGTTTGGTATCAATAACGACAGAGATGCACCCGATGGGAAACCTAACAAAACTTTTAAGGGCATTGACCCTACGTACATAGGTTATAGACTGGTAATAAATAGCTGCAAGATTAAGTATAACAAAAGGAACACGAACTATGCAAAATATACACACGCAGGCAGAGAAATAAACAATAACTACTTATGATATTGCATTATTGTATCTCATAAATCAACTAAGAATTAAATATGTTGATTTTTAACGTGTTAACTTTATGCTTAAGATTAAAACATTGATTTAATATCAAATATGGCAGACATAGGTCTTAGACTGGTATAAGAAGTCGATTATTAATAGCTGTACACTGAAAACTGAACACAAACAACGCAAAATATACACACTCATGCAAGCAGACAAATAAACAATAAATAACTTATATATCATATGTTTATTTTAGATCATTTATTTAAAAAATAATCAAAGCTGTTGTTTTTTGTTGAAAGCTTTTGTACAAACGATAAAAGCAACTTTTTGATATCAGTAATGACAGAAAAAAACTGAAATATGCATATCAGGTATTACCACTCCAAGAAAACACAGCCAAAAGCCAAAAAGTAGAGAGGAAAAGAGACCATGGGTTTATCAAATGATCAATTACGATGCACATCTGAGTTTCACTAAATTAATCAGATCAGTATGAAATGCATATTGCTTAATCTATTTGGGGCACGTCACGGGAAAAGGTACCTTCGGTCATTTTTAGCGATATTTTAGTTTTTACTAAATTTAAAAAGAACTTACAATTATAAATCAATTTCTTTTAACTAAAATGTGATTTTGTTACACATTTAGACAATAAAATGGTATTTTTACCGCGAAATGTATAATAAGTAATGTCGTCTGCTCAAAGATATGACGTCATATCAAAGATTGACGTCAACTGTCCGAAGGTACTTTTTCCCGTGACGCGCCCCATTTGAGACTTTGATATTTTAGATCCTGAAATGTTAACTTAATAAATCTATGAAAATAAAAGAACATTATACCATTTACAGACACAAAAGTATAATAAATAATAATAGAAAACAATTGTGGATTTAGATCTAACATCACTGACTTGGTGCAAACCGATCGGTAACGTAATTTACAGACACATTCAAATATATAAAGTGCAAAGCGAAACCATCACGAACAGCATGCAGTTAAAAAATTAAAAAAAACAATTTGAGAATATCACATTGCTGATAAATATTATCTTTAGGTGTCTTATAAAACTAATATTAAGTCGCTTACAATGGATATTGTCCAGATGATTTCTAACAAAAGGAAGCCATATTAAAAGTTCTCGATTTGCCTTGGAAATCGTATCGCTCTTTATGATGAATAAAACTTCCTATAAAACTTCACGGATATCAATTTCCTTTCATAGAGCGGAAATTGCGATCACGTGAATTATCAAAATTGTGAAATAAAACTCGGACAAATCTAGAAAATCAGCCAATCGAACACAATATCTCAATTTCGCTACGACTTTTATAATTATTCGCCCTCCGTGAAAAAAAGTCAGACTTCCTTAATTGGACATTGTACTGTCCTAGATATTTAATAAAACGGCTATTCTTTTATATATCATGCATGGGCCTTTTTATATAATAAATATTTTTTATGTCTGCATCAGTAAATAGAACATTTCTGAAAATTTGAGGCGTAGCGTTTTTTTTTGTCCAAATGTGACCGTGAGTGTTGACTATTAGAAAGTCTATTTTCTTCTATTATTGCCTTGTTTGGGTGAAATTCGAAGAACTGTTTTTCAGACACATTATTCCATTCATATATGTTCGCCGATGATAAGACGCAAAATCATAGTTTATATTACAATTCTTTAGAAACACAATTTAAAAACCGTTCACTAAAATACAAAATTAAATTTAATCCATCCCAACGTTTCAGTGGGATAAACCCCCTGTCTTCAAGGGGCTTTTACATGGATATACTTAATGTTTACATATTATCACGTTGTAAATGCAACATCAGCCTATAGTTTATATTGAACACGCAATATGCAGGTCAGGATTGTGTCAATTTAGATTTATGTATCGTTGCTAACGGAAACTATATAGGTCCGCGACGCATCCGGCGGTGTTAGTAAGTTTAGGTTTTTGGAGGATAGTGCAAGATACTCTCAAGATCTAGAATCGTCCCTGTTCTTTTAAATGCCCGTTTCATAGAAAAATTACGCGGGATCTCGGTTTAAAGTCTCATATTTTACGTGATTTTTTCGAGGCCTCGTAAGTAACAATTGGACGAATGCTGTACTCTCCCGCGAAAATACGACGATATTTGCACTCTGCGGAAAAAAGCGGTTATAATTATGCCCAGATTCCCTATATGCATGGGAATATAGTAATACCTTTAAGCTAAAATATCGATATCAATGTGTAAAGACGTTTTTTTAAAAAAAAAACTGACTGACTTTTTGTTCCAATTGTAACTGTAATTTATAATCTCTTGTCTGGTAATTCCTGATCAAGACTTTAGAGGGATTTTCTGCAGGAAGTGAGGAAGATCAAGGGTAATCCACGTTTTGAACATTAATGTTGTTATTATGATGAAGGTTATGAAGTCTAATAGCTATTAAGATGTTGTTTTTTAACTATGCTTATACTTTTGAATTAGCGTTAAAAACAATCCCGATATCATTTAGTTCCAGATTCTACCAGAAATGAGATTTCTTTCACAGATGGTAATTAAAGGGATTTTTAGAAGAAATTTACTGTTTGCATGTTTGCAGTATGTCATAAAGCAGAGTTGACAAAAAATAACGCAATTGTTACATAAGCGGTTTAAAAACCAAAGGAACATATGAAAACTGTGACCATGTATTTTTAAATGTTATTAAAGATTTAACATATTAATTATGTTAACCAACGCTTTCTGACAGGATGTAGAATATATACCAAACAAAAAAGAAAACTTCCACAAAAACATGGGAAATCCTATTACCTTACTGATGCCAGTTTATGCAAAAAGTCTATAGAAAGTTGATCACATATGGGTGAAAATTTTGTAATTTATCGGTTTAGTATTTCACGATTTGAAAACAAAAATTTTCAAACAACTTGTGTGGCTGTGGATAATTAAGAGTTGGATATTGTTTCTACCGTAATTATATGGGAGGTAATTTCCGAATAAGGATATTTATTTAAATGTATTTTATTTCTGTTTATTACTTGACTTTAATCATTGTGATTATTTCTTCTGTTAATGTCATAGACTTCTTAATTAGACAGTAAAATAAGCGGTTTGGGATTTTTTGTGAAAATATTGGTTTTCGTCATTGTTAAGGAAAGAAGAGATAGGAATAGATTCATTCAGAACACACTAACTCCTCACACAGCGAAAAAGTAATAATGATATATGAACACACAGTATTTTTCTACTTTTGGAGAAATGCCTTTCTGCAATGGTTGGAAAAAGGGCGTTCGAACGAACTAAATGGGGAACACTTAGCTGTGCTCGATTGAGCTAAATATGGAGCACTTTTAAGGATAGATGCTGTTTAGTTGTTCACAATAAGAAATATGTTGATATGACATTTTTATTTCATTTTCAGAAAACAAATTACGTACTTCATGTAGTCAATTGTCTCATATTTTACTTTGATGGAAAAAAGTGCCAGAAAGTTGGAGAGAAATATATACGTCGCGAGATGGGGAAAAAAAATTGCGTGAAAAAAAAACTGAAATGGATTTAAAATATGGTCAGTGTTGGAACAGAGAACACAAATGAGAAACTGAAGGGTAAACGCCTTCGAACTTTAGGTGACTAAACAATAAGCTACATGGTTTTTCAACCAGGTTCTAGGGGGCACCGGCCTCATACTTGCGCCCTCCCTCCCTCCCCACAACCAACAAATATTATAAAGCAATGTAATGCGCGACATAAGGGATTATCTCAGGCCTTTGATTGTTTATTGTTTGGAGTGATTTCCTGAATCGAACGTTCCCTTTCTTATCTTTGGTTGAATTGATATGCTGCGACTGCTGAATGTCGCTATGTATGATGTGCCTTTTTTACTTATGTTTACCAAGTATATATTATAAAAGCATCCGTTTTTATTTAAGGATTGAATCTATATTAAATTTTGATGGTTTTCATTTGTGTTTGGAACACAGTTGGGTTGTTTAAAGTACTTTAAACAATCCAACTATTTTTCATACCCAAACGAAAACCATCAACAATATATTTGCACTCATAAATATTTTCATTAATACAAAAACGTATTAGAAATCAAAGCACTGAAAGAACTGATGGGTGGCGTTTTAGAGTGATTGTCATAATGTCACATCATCTGTACATGTAGATTGTGTAAGGTTTCCTATTGGAGGAGTGTGAAGGAACTTTCGGATGGCAGAGCAAAAGTTTGCATGTCCGACTTCTGCTTTATCAAGTTTTTATCTACCACGGATATTCGAATGGGCGGATGCTAATATCCAAGACTGAAGTCATATTGTGCCAGGAAAAATAAATAATAAGTCAACATTTGATTTGAAACTTTTAATTGACAAGAAAGACATGAAACACATGGAAATATAAAAATACTTTAACTATGATATAGTTGCTATTTGCACAATGATTTGAAACAATATTAATTTATTGACTAGAAGGAAATAAAAGATATGCAAAAATAAAGATAATATGACTATAACGCAATTTAAAAAAAAATAGTCAGAGCACTGCATCGAGTCTTTTTAAATTAAAACGCTTTAAACGATTTAAAGTTTCGGCTAAAGTTTACACGTCAGAGCCGTATTTTTGTTAAAATGTCATGCTAATTACCGACTAGCTTTTTAGAAACTAAAACATTTTTAAAAATGTACCGTGTGCAAAAAAGTTGAATCATGGTTAATGGATGATTTTATTTTTTTTTGTTCTTTTCGAATAATATGACTATAAAGCAATTTTATAAAAATGAGTCAGAGCACTGCATCAAATCTAATTAAATTTAAACAATTTAAAGTTTCGCCTAAAGTTTACACTTCAAAGCCGTATTTTTGTTAAACCCCCAACTTGACTATTTAATATTTAAGCCACTAGATGGCGCTGGGGCAGGTTTTCATGGTACTTTTGACACGCTTCACATCTAAGGGCCCTTTTTCAAATAGCGCAATAACCAAGAAGTATTTTCCTTAAAACCTTTTTATATAACTTTTTTTGCAACATTTCAAATGCATTTTAATGTAATTTTTGAGAAAAAAAATATGTTAATTGTCAAAATTTGAAAATCCCGGGAATGAGATTCTAAAATCATGAGCTGCAGATAGTAAACAAATACACCTGGCAGTGTAGCTTGAAATACTACTCTTGGCAACTGTTCGGCTAATATTATGTGAAGCTGATCAGTAATAATACAGTTAAATGTAAACCCACATACCCTGTTGCAGATTATTTTTTATTCCAATATTCCCTTTAAAATGTTGCTTAGTGTTTATGAAACAACTTAATCCATTTCATAGTGAATGACAAGTGTGTGGATTGTTATTAAATTATGTCACTTTTCATCTCTATTTAGTATACTGTAAACATTATTATTTTTGTTATATCATGTTTATTTCTTACTGCTTTTAGCAGTCATTTGAACAATATCATTAATATCCATGCTTATTGAATAATCAAATTTCCCTCCAAATTCTGCATGAATGAAATTCCACACCAAGTTTGAGATAAGCTATCATCACCCCATTATTATTCTTGCTATTATCACTGGTAAATGTCCAACTGGCCTACTAGATTGTGCAAAACAATTGAATGAAAGATGGCATGAAATCTTTCATCATTACCATCTTCCCTTTATGAGATTTTTATAAAAAGACCCTACATGTAATAAATAAATTATGGCAACAGTATGAATTGTTCACTGTTAACTGCAACAGCAATTTATGTACATCTTTATGTGAACTATACATGCTCCTAATTCTTGCTGAAAAGTGACACAACTGTTGAAATTTCATTTACTTTTTCTACATACAAATACAGGATTGGCTTGGCCATATTAGACTGGAAAGAACGGTTTAATAGGGATTTTACATTTGAAAGAATTGTTAGAAGAAATTCAGAAATTAGAAAGTTTTACAATGCATAACCTGGTGAGTAAATGTTATCGTCTGCTCTGGTGTTACTTTACTTCAAGTATCACATTAATGTTTTTGTCCACTCTATTGAACTTGAAGATGCCTTCTTACTTTAGTTTTAAACAAAACTGCAAAGAATAAATGCACAGAGTACTGCATGGTAAACATGTGTTATAAATTAATGTTCATGTGCTAATTGTTTATTTATTATTGTCCCTATATTGGCTTATCAGTACTAATTACAAGCAAAGCCCTCTGTTGAAAGCTGATCAGTGTATTGCTATTTGAAAACACACAAGCTGCTGCGAGAAAACCTGTTTACCTGGAACAGACCACGTGATCGCTTGTTGATACGGCAAGATTTAGCACAGTACAGCACCGTCTACCGTCTCATAAACTCATTGAACCTACATATACTGTATACGTTATTCAAGGGAACTAATCCACTGGAGGTAAATTGGTCATGTCAAGGGTTGCATGCAAGTCTAGTGTAACTCCTTCTTTATTTCAATGTAGTTAAGACAATCTTGCGTGCAACCCTCGATGTGATCGAAATTCACATGCAATCACATTGGGGGGACAACGCCCCCCAAAAATCATGATATTACGACTTTTTCGAATGGCTGTTGGAACAGCCACGTTCGCGTCAAAGTGAACGAAGGCACGCTTTTTCGTAGCAACTCGTGGCAAAACGTGCATGCTTGTTGATATCATACGTCGATACATTGTGCACAGTCCAATAAATTGTGAGCGGCTTTTATTCTTACAGTAACGTCTCTTAAAGTAATACGTCACACTGTATACCATCAGAAATTATGATTTGTTAGGTGAATAAGACTTCATCGTACAGTGTGAAGTTTTAAAATTAAAAACAAGCGAAGGTGAAATACAATTAAAGTGCAATACAATACAAGGGCATTTTCAATATCAAACTGCACTTTAGGCCTTATGTGCATATGAACTGGTAGAATACAGATCTATTAGGACCATTTAGTACGAGAGATAAGAAATGGTATAGCATAACTACTCCCAGATTAAAATCTTAATTAACCAGTTAATGGAACATTGTAGAAACGTTATCTCTATATTCAAACAAACAATCACAAAATGTTGTTCTGGTGAAATATTTTTTGGCATGTTTTTTTCGATCGCCTGTGCAATAAATTATTTTAATGCATTCTTAATCAGGAAAACCAACATTTCCCTTCTTTGAGAATTTAATTAATGATCTAAATGTTAATTATTATTTATTTAAATGTCGGTACGGGTTCGATTCCCTATATGGGTAATATCATTAAAATGAGGCACAACACGGGGAAAAGTACCTTCGGTCATTTTAGTGATATTTTAGTTTTCACGAAATTTAGAAAGAACTTACAACTATAAATCAATTTCTTATAACTTAAATGTGATTTTGTTACACATTTCCAGAATAAAATAGTATTTTTACTGCGCAATGCATAATAAATAATGTCGTCTGCTCAAATTTATGACGTCATTTCAAAGATTGACGTCGCCTGTCCGAAGGTACCTTTTTCCTTGACGCGCCCAATAATTGTGTAACAATGTTTTAATTATTATGATTTGTTACTGTGCATTATTTGAAATAAGTTTACTACTAGGGAAAATAATACATGATTGTGTTAGAAAAAATGATCATTTAAAAAAGACGCATGCAATGTGTTGTTGTTATGATGTGATATAGGGTATGTCATAGGAACAGATACAAACCATTAAATGACGTCATAAAAAGGCGCATGCAATGTGTTTTTGTTATGATGTGATATAGGGTATGCCATAGGAACAGATAAAATCCATAAAATGACGTCACAAAAAAGACTGTTATGATGTGATATAGGGTATGTCATAGGAACAGATAAAATCAATAAAATGACGTCATAAAAATAAACAGATGTATTTCTTTTCAGTTGTGTTTAGTATAACTTATCCTTTTAGATTAAACTGAAACTTGCAAAAAAAGATTCAAAAATAATTTGTAACGATTTAAAATGATATGAGAACATTTTGGGTGTTATGATTATTTTTTATATTTATGTGAAAAAGTTAAATATGCATATCAGGAATTGCCTCGCCCAGAAAATACAGCCTCCCTACGCAGCGAAAAGGGAAAGAGAGCACGTGTTTATAACAATATTAATTCCAAATTAGACACCGTAAACGAAAAAGAGAACCCTTGGGGTAACCGCCTTGGAACGGTCGTGTTGCCATACTTAAAAAGGAGTTATAAATATATTTTTCTCAAAGCTAACAATTGATTACTCATTTGGATTACAAATGATGTTTTTTGCGATATGAAATGATAGACACTAGACAAACGTCATTTCAAGGATTGCCATACGTCTTTCGATTTTTCCTTGTCGAATTCCAAAATCATTTTGCACTTATAACACACCGCCAAATATACCGGATACAATATGAAAAATAAACTAGCACTTAAGATGAAAGTTTAGTTAGAGCTCAATCGTTCTTAAATGGGAGTGAGTTCGAGTGCGTTTCTAAAGCCTTATCGTCCTCACGTGCTTAAGGTTCAGGTCAAGGTCGATAATTAATAAAACGATTGAAATCTTAATACCAAAAGATCTCATTGCTTGTCTTATTATCAAAGGTATAATTCCAGTAATTACTCAAAAACAACTTATAAAATTATTATCGGTAATTCTAAATGATAAGATATCAACTTTGAGTCTAGTCGCAAGATAGCGTGCGATTAAATACAAACGTTTTTCCAGTAATTTTCGATATATAATACAACTGAAGGTTTCATTGCTGGCTTTTATGATTCTGAACTATATTACATAGGATAATGATTGCAGTTGCCGACGTATATGAGGGGAAAGTTTGACAATCAAAATTGTTTGGGGATTGTTCTCTGGGTCTAAATTTAGCAGAAGCGCCGTTAGCTGACAAGTCTAATTACTGGTGAATTATAAATGGCAAAGAGAAGAAATTCCTATTAGAAACCCTACAAAGATTTCAGCATTCTTAGAAGGTCAGGACTGATATATTAAATCATACTTATGTGATAAAAATGCAAACAATTGTCATTATAACTAGCGGAAGGTCAGGTGCTTATCCAAGATAAAATGTCTAAATTGGTAAGTTTCGCATTATGAGAGACACAGCTACTATAAATCCACAAAATCCGAATATGTGATCTATCCGAATGAATATATTAGATACACTAATAAATTTTTCAGTTTCTCACTTATGTAACATAATTACCAATGTTTTGATTGAGAAATAATTAGGTGGTTGAACAAAGCTACACAAATTGCATGTTTCGGAAATTTTTACTTAGTATTAAGTATTTAAGAATGTCTAAAAAGATTCAAGATTTTCGTGATTAACAAACATTATTGGCAAAAAGAGTTTTACAGGGCCGCTGCTGTTGTACCAATTGCTTTTTAATTCGGGAAGAGTTTTAAAATAACAAAATGCAATAGAAGTGTAGACACCCCATTAAATCATTAAAAAACGAAGATTATGGAAAATTTATTTAATATAATAACAACAACAAAACATTTCTTTAATATCTGTGTTTTATTAGCAGAATTATTAGCTTGTTTTAATGGTCCGATAATTCTTTATAATATATTAAATGTTTCTTCAGACACAATCTAACAATAATTTAAAACGGATAAGTCGACCGATTTTAACAATGATAATTATTAAGATAGCTTAAAGTCATACACGTAGCAAATTTTCTCATTTGATGTTTTACAAAATTAGCACCAATGGGAATGTTTTAATTTGACTTTCAGTAAACTTGAAGTTATTTCGATACTGTATATTTCCAGGATTAAAAAGTTACTCTTCTAGGCGCCTGATGACAATTTGTGAAAAAAAGTTTAACGAGAATAAAGTAGTAATCTTCCATCAAATCGATCCTTTTTAGATGTTCAGCTCTGGTTTCAAATTGTGTTGCCATTGACCATTCCAAGGCGGTAATAAAACAACGTTTAGATATAATGTTGATTAGTCTTGGTTCATGACCCGTCAGTTTTTTTATTTTATTTTTAAAACCTGGGACTATTCTAGAATGGGAAAGTCTGTGCCTTGAACTATCCTTCCAACTTTAAAAGCCTTAAAATCTTCTGAGGGAGTCGATCATATCGGTTTCTGCATGCAAAGATATAAAAAATTTTAATACGCAAAACAAAATTAAAATAAAGGATTGTGTGCGTGTAACTTAAAACTTTAATTGTAAAAGTCTGTTTTAAATTTTGTCAAGAATATCTGTGAATGTGGGCTTAAATGTGAAGTTAATGTAAATGGGAAGGAGTGAAGATGACAACTGTGTAATCGATGTTGACGTCAAAACTAAAAATAGTTTAATGAGGGTTTGGAACAATGTTGTGCTGGATAAACTTGTTTTGTCAGTGTTATATCTAAAATAAGAAGAGAGGAGTCAGCACAACCTTAAGCTATTTTTAGAAAAGTCAACAAATTAAATCTTATAGTAAACATGAGATATGTATGTCAACATGAATATTCCCATGTCATTACTATAAATTAGCCGTAGACAAAGCTATAAAAGTACATGTTACGATGATTGGTCATCCTTTTTTGTTCACGCTTGAACTTTTTGAGACATGTTTCACCTTCAGCTACACATTTAGAGAAGAACGAAACATTCAGGCAGACATGTTATTTAAAATTAGTGTAAATTTCAATTACTAAATTGGTGAAAGCCACTGAACATGGCAAATATAAGCTCGGTTTGATTGAGTCTGTTCATGAGCAGTATTGGAAATGCTTTCTATTGTCCACGCCGCCTAACCTAGTTCCGGGTTCAATATAAACATAGATATACATGTATTTATCGTGCTTAAAGCTTTCAAAGGCGTAATTGACAACATCACTGATTGAATGTACGGGGGACATTTAACAGCCGCCACCAAAGCCATATATAAAAGCGTTTAGTAAAGAAACATGTATATAACTTAATACAAGTCTAACTGGTGAAATAACATTACATTGTTTTTATCACTCTATTTTCGACGTTTCGGCATTAAACCTTTTTTCAAGATTGTATACTATATTGTATACTGGTAGAATATTTTCTGCTAAAATTATAATTCATACAATTTTGCTTGTATAAAATATAAGTACATCGCCGTATCGCATCTTAATATTGCGAGTTAAAGCCAAAATCTTCATGCTTTTGTATGATGTCGATAAACAATTAACCCCAACACTTAAGAAACTTCGTTATTCGTAATAAGAAAATTGTTATTATTGAGTAGTGACATTCTCTGAAGTAATATAAAGTCAGCTGACATGTACACCTAGGTTTCAGTTGCTTCAGCATTTCAGTCGTTTAGGATGATTCTTATGTCTGTTAATGGTACTCCGAAACTACATTTGTTTCAATACCAGGTATGTTTAAAAATGATGATTACCCAAGGCAATATAGATGTTGATATTACTCAATAATTCCAAGAACATAATAATGTTTTTTAAGTTTTGCAATGGTATGACATTGTGACTTTATATCATAAAGTGACTAGTTAGCAAGAATCTATCAAAGTTTATTGTTTTTTGTTGGACTAATAATATTTTCACCGTTGACAGATATCTCTTTGACAGTGCTGATAAAAACATAAATCAAAAACTTAGCAATAAAAATAGCATATGCCTTTATATTTTGAATTATTTATGTCCTGGAAATCAATTACTGTTTGTCTTTTAATTGCCTGATTGATGTTGTCGTGGCATGTTAGAATAAATCGCAATTCACTTATTTGCTAAATGGATTTTAATTAGACCCTATCATCAGTTAAATATTGTTGTGAATACAGAAACCATGCGTCCGAAATTAAAATAATTCCACAGCTTTTCAGTTTAAAGACCTAATCTAATTCTTTATTTAACTAAAAGAAGTGTTGACACACAAACTTGGCAATTAAAGTCATGCCTTTTTGAAAAAAAAAACAACAGGAATGCCATTAATTGCTCTTTTTTCATACGCGCAGTTATAGAACGTACGTTACAGGTTCATTGCAAAGAATTTCAGTTTAAAGATATTGCAAAAACTTTCACTAGGAAGACAGGCGTGACAAAACAACAGGCAGCCTTCCTCAATGCAGCTGTTATAGCAGTATATAACTATTAATATCTGTTCGAATGGAATGAAAACAGTTGAACTTTATTGTAAAAATAGAACAGGCCCAGTCAAACTGAACCTTTACAATGTCATTTTTGTCGTGTCCGATGACTTTACAATTAAATTTTCATCTATTTCAAGTATGTAAGAAAATTAAAAATGATTTATATCATTAACATTTCAAACTTATGTCAAATACAGAAACTAAAAAGTCGCATGTATATTATTCATTGTATAAGAAAAAGACTAATTGCAAATCTTAGGGTAAATAACGAATACACCAAGGTCTTATCTTGAATGAATACACGTTTAGAATGTTAAACATAGAAGTATTTCTATTTTTCTCCACTATTTAATCTTTTTTAGAATGACACACGTATTGTTTATATACCCATAGCTGTTAAAATTTATCTTTTCGTAGACTAGAATTACCTAGAGTCTGTTAATGGCATTTGAAATTTTATAAAAGAGAAGTTGTTTAATATATCACATTGTTATTCAAAATAATTTACAAGGGCTCACATATTTGTTATAGATGTTTTGGATTTTAAAATTACTGACTTAACAGGCAGTTTACTCAAGAAAGTCGTTTGTTATATAATCACACTTTTGAGATTTAGAACATTTTGTCGTAGCTTGAAATTTGACATATATTAATGGATTTCAAAGAATGTTTTTGAAACGATTGCGGTAGTTTCTTATTTCACAACATTATACATTTCTAGTACTCACCGTTTACATAGATGACGTATTTTTCAGTTTGTTTCTCCTCGAGGAAATGTTAAAAGTGTTTCAAATGGTAACTTAGGGAAAACGTTTATATAAAAGTACTTTTTAATAATCTAATTTCGGTCTGGAGACCATATTGCGATCTTGTCGTTCAAACGGTGTCAAGGTAATTTCGGATGCTACCGAAATCGTCTAACTTAAGTATGAGAAATGGAAAACTACTTATCCATTACTTCCCACTTAACACAGCGATCTATAGACTAAGGCCTTTGATCTCGGTGTTACTATTTATGTACCAAGAAACCTCATCAACTTCATCTTTATGTATTTGCTTGCTCCGACTGACTTCAATTATGATTAACAAATGACGTACACCAGCTCAAGCGAAGTGGTTTTGGAAAGAAAGTTAATTACAGAAGTTAAAATGGATAAGGTGTTATAATTACCTACATCGATTTATTTAAAGACGCTAGTTTGTATCAAGGCTGGGAATAATTAGTAGAGGATTATACCAAGTCCTCACGGTAATGGGAAGATGTGACATTGGTGATAATCTATCATCTTACTATGTATTGCTAGGTGCTATCGTTAAAATAGTGGTTTGCTCCCCAGTGGGAGCAATATCATTTGTTATGTTTGGAAAGAACATTGAATTTTATTCAATATATTTTATTTAAAACTAAACATTTCACAATCGTGTTAACATTTTAATTGCACACAATCTATTTACATTTTCAACTCCCAAAGACACGTCTCAACAAGAAAAGTACTCATTTTGCCGATTCCGTTCCGGTCCGCCCAAGACACTCAAAGGACTCATTTTGCCGATTCCGTTCCGGTCCGCCCAAGACACTCAAAGGACTCATTTTGCCGATTCCGTTCCTGTCCGCCCAAGACACTTATAGGACTCATTTTGCCGATTCCGTTGCGGTCCGCCCAAGACACTTATAGGACTCATTTTGCCGATTCCGTTCCGGTCCGCCCAAGACACTCAACGGACTCATTTTGCCGATTCCGTTCCGGTCCGTCCAAGACACTCAAAGGACTCATTTTGCCGATTCCGTTCCGGTCCGCCCAAGACACTTATATGACTCATTTTGCCGATTCCGTTCCGGTCCGCCCAAGACACTTATATGACTCATTTTGCCGATTCCGTTCCGGTCCGCCCAAGACACTCAAAGGACTCATTTTGCCGATTCCGTTCCGGTCCGCCCAAGACACTTATATGACTCATTTTGCCGATTCCGGTCCGGTCCGCCCAAGACACTTATATGACTCATTTTGCCGATTCCGGTTCCGGTCCGCCCAAGACACTTATATGACTCATTTTGCCGATTCCGGTTCCGGTCCGCCCAAGACACTTATATGACTCATTTTGCCGATTCCGTTCCGGTCCGCCCAAGACACTCAAAGGACTCATTTTGCCGATTCCGTTCCGGTCCGCCCAAGACACTTATATGACTCATTTTGCCGATTCCGTTCCGGTCCGCCCAAGACACTCATAGGACTCATTTTGCCGATTCTGTATCTGTCCACTTCCAATCCTCTTAACACTTCTTACTACTCTGATTCCATTCCAATCCAATGTCACCTCGACTGCACACATTTCTTTCGCTCCTTTCGATGCGCTGCAGATGATTTTTCGATCCAATTCGTTTATTCTGCTCCAATTCTTTGCCAGGTATTTTGCTTCGCATAATTATAAAACGAGCAGTTGCGAATGCTTCATTATATTATTCTCAGATACATACCAGTCCATGATCAGATTCGAATGATCCCCAGAAAACGGACAACGGTTGCCCTAACGAGAAAAATGCGGAATTGGAAAGTTAAACAAAAGAAATTCTTGACAGTGGAATCCGAAATTACCAATACGCCTCTTGCTGATTTTTCTGAACTGGAAGTCAGGATCTGCGATTAAGTAAGCCAGGAACCGATAATCAGTCATTTTAATTGGCCGAGACGTCTGTCCTTTATATTTTACGTATTTAACTATTTACGGAAAATCTTGGCATTTATAGCTGGAACTTTCTCCCGTAATGGTCTCCGTTCAAATTAAAATGTCTTGCACTTCATATTTTTCTTCTTGCGTTTGAAATACCATCAAGCAACTTTTCTTGACTACCATTCAATTAAAAAAACACGAGACCGGCAACTCTGAGTTGTTTATATTTGACAGAACTTTAATAGGCTGTTACGATACATCATACAGCTGGAAAGACATCATTAAACGAACAAGGTGAAGCTTCAATACAATCCTGTTTTTTATCGTCAGCTGAATCGGAAATAGCATGTACCTTGTCAAGTTAAAATGTAAGATTGAAAATAAAAATCTGTTAGCGTGTCTTATAGTAGCTTATAAGTTCATGCGAGTGTTACAAACATTAAGTTCGCAACCTTTTCGGCAATAAAGTTAAGTATGTCAACTTTTTCTACGACATCATATCTAACACGATAACATGCAAACGAGCTTCTTTCACGATGGGAGGTTATTTTAAGAATGAACTCCAACGTCAGTTCAGAGTTGTTTAGTGTAACTTTTTAAAAGGCTGTATTAATTGCATTTTATTGAGCAGTACAAAGCATCACTAAGTAAGAAACGTAAACGAAATGTCTATGCAGGGCTGCGGCACCTACTGCGGTTCAAAATTGGACACGCCCGGTGTAACTGATGTTATTTTTCGATATTTGAGATGTTTTCTTTTCGACATTTGAGATGTTTACTTTATTTAGGCACAACTAACAATCATACCTTCATTTTCTTCTTAATATATTATAAGTGATATTTTGATAAATTTTGGCTATAAATGTTACTTTTACTTCGAATTTGCATGATAAGCAATATCGTCTGCTCCTTACTAAGAGACGTCGCAGTTATTTATAGTATCATATATCTAGTTATCATTCATTATAGATGCATATCGTCTGACATTTACTGCCATTGCTCCGAACGCTTGATGTTTTGAATAAGAAGAGAACAAATAAACAATAAGTACAATATGCAAATACTCCTTACGCATGCTACCTGCATATTATTTATGATACACATATATCACGAACAGTTATTTCGGTTAACCGTAAACTTAATTTTATTATCCTGTTTTAGAACTTGATTCATAAATAAGGCTCAAAATAAAGAATAATGTTCCATATTATTCGGATTAATTTTATCATGCATAGTTGATTAGGCGTGTTTGTCTTTATAAGAGTGATTGTTTAGAAGCTGCAATGCAAATGCTGACATATACACAGTAAATAAAAAACCCTGACTCTTGTTAAATACATTAATTTGATACATATAACACAAAATATATTTTTACACCCTCTAATAAGAACTAACGGCCTATTTACTTGCATTATTTACCAGAAATTCGAGAATGCAAAGCCATGTTTTAAATACTTTTAATTTTTATTTTCAACCACAGGAACAAGTAACATAGGTCGTCAACTTGACTCCGGGAAGTTTAAGTCAAACATGAAAATGTGCTGTATCAGAGCTGAAGGTTATAAAGCTGAGATTGGAAACCAGTCTCAAATCTCAATCATCTGATTGGCTGAAATGGCGACCAGTCGCCATTTCAGCCAATCAGATGCTTGAGATTTGAGACTGGTTTCCATGCTCAGTTTTATAACATTGGACACAGGTTTTAATTGAGCATTGCTTGCAGCTTACCACAGATTCTGTACAATTTTCTAGTTATGCTATTTAATTTTCTATAGTGGATCTACGTTTTTTTCCGGATGGATATTTTTAACAACATGTTTCTTTTAATCACGTCATAGTAATATTTTTTAATATGTTCTTGGTTCGGTCGTTGAGTACCCACCTTTTTGCTTGACAGTGCTATAAGTTTCTTATGTTTAATATGTTTGTGTGCTTTGGCATGCTGAATGGTCGAGCAGATGGGAAGGCTGGACCAAAATCACAAAGACAACTTGCACTTGTTTGTTTATATGAGAAACTGTGGAGGAGTTTGAGGTTGGTGCACCCTGTAACCAGGTTTAAACCCCTATTGGGGGTGTTTTTCCACCAATTTCATGGCGGTTACCCATAGGGTTGTTATTTTCGTTAATTGTTTGTCATGTCTAGATCTAAGTCAAGAGGTTGTTGGTAAAATTAGTTAAATAACCAAGTCAAATTGTGATTGTTGTGTCTTTATAGAAAATGAGGTTAAAGCATCATAGTACCGTCAGAAAAATAGCATTTTTTTTCTAAAAGTGCATTTTTACAATATTAATATTGTTTATAGATTTGTAAACATAGAAGACAATTGCGTATTGCGTCAAACTATAGAGACCTAGCTTAACCATTTGAACGATAGAAAGATGTTAGGACTTAAATGCATGTAATCATTATTACTGAACTCTGTCCTAACCTTCACTGAGTTGCTTTTCTTTTTCATAATTCATCTTGACATTAATTGATTTGAACGCACAATGACTGCGTGCATGAACAATTCTGAGTGTAGCAAAAATATGCAGTCACTTATTACGAAAGCATTGATTCGTATGCCACCCGGTGGGCAATATATTTCAGTCCTTGGCTTTTACCCAGTTACCTATTTTGCCTGCGTGCATAAACCCGGAGTCGAGGTTGATTTGGTTCAAATATAAGTAAAAACAAGTAATACGATTATGTTGTAATGCAAGAATGAATTTCTTTATTTGACTCCAACATAGCTTATGAGGTCTCGGAAAGTTCTCCGGATACCTAAAGAATTTGTTTTATTTGACATTGGCATTAGTTATTTATGATTTTTAGTTGTTGTCATGCCATTTCAAGTAACATTTTCGAGTGATTGGGTGCGCTGTTTTGTTCTTAATTGGAATCTTTATCTTAAAAGATTTTACCCGTCCAAATTCTAGAGCATTATTCGTTACAACGTAAACTGAACTTCATATTTGCTTAGTTCAATTACTTTCAAAGTCAGCCTTTTCATCTATTTCTGAATTCAAAAATAGTTCTTAAGCATATGATATGACATATACGAAAAGTTATCATATTTGAGATAATTCTATATTATAGAAACACTATTAACAAGGATTTTCAAAATAAATAAAAAAGTATGATTTTTTTCATTGCACTACCTCACGATTATTGCACTAAATTACGTACGTTAGTCGGCAGAGTTATGCTTCTTTGCATTTCTTCTGTGTGGTTTTATTTGAAAGAAATTTAGCAAACATGATCTGATATTATTAGTTACTTATTGTCGGTCATCCTAATAATTAATAATTTACTTGACAGTACCATAATTGTTAGGTTCGTCAAACTCTACTACTTCGTCTAACACAATTTTTGTCAGAATGTAAAAGCAAGGACAATCAAGTTCCAATTGTATTCAAAAATCTAGATTTTATGTTCAACAACAAAATGTTGTCACTGTCCTTGGGCGGGTTTGGGGGTGGGGGTGAGAAGCATGACAAGGACGCAAAAATATTATATTTACTATTCTGATCTTCAACAATTTTGTTAGAACTTCAACATTCAATATATTGCTGGTTCTTGTTTTTGTTTGTTTGTTTTAATGATGTCAATTTCAGTGTATTCCATGTTAGATGAAATAATGCGGGTTTAAAAAAAAACTCATGTCCATGCGTTCATTTTGAAAATTGATGAAAACTTCTATCCATGCGTTACCATTAATTTTTTCTTTCTTGTGGTATAAATCACAAACATACGGTCGTGAAAAAGTGGAGGCTTATGGCACGACAGAAGATGTTTTAAACAAGCATTTAGGACGAAACGAACGCTCAGAACTGTGCCTAATTGTCAAAATATTGTCTTTAAAGAAGGATTTTTTACGATTTCCTGTGCAAATGTTGTGAATGTTCTCAGAAGTTACCGGAAGTTTAGCGAATGTGCGATGACAGTTGTTAAAAGTGAACAAAGGAGGTCAGCGAGTTTGCAATTTGTTTGCGATTTCCAGTGCAATTTTGGTGAATTTTCTCAAAAGTTACCGGATGTTTAGCGAATGTGACATGACCATTGTATAAAGTAAACATAGGAGATCGGCATGGGCAATATTTTTTATCTAATATCATAAGCGTAGTCAATGGGGCGGCGGAACGCTAAAAGACAATCATCAATACGCTCAATTAGCTGCAAACGACAGAGATTAACGACTAGGGTGGCCACAGGAGGTTAATTGCACTTTATGGTTACACGTTCAGAGTGCCACGGTAGCATCAATAATGATTTTGTTTATTGTATTCGTCTAATATCAATTTATAGGATAAATGGTGACATGTTTCCTAAGTTTTAATGTCCAATATTGACAAGTACTTCGTTAGTCAAGTATGTTTAAAAATCATTTCAATCCATCATTAGTTGTTATCAGCTAATCAACCTCATAATTTTGCTTTTCCCGAGCGCACTTTTGGAATGTTAAAAGCCGAGCTGCGAGCGTTTAAACCTAGTTGGTTTAATGACTAACCATCTCTTCATTAGTTATTAGTTATGAACATTACATTTGACATTTTTTCGCAATTACTCATTCAGAGGGACATTTATATACAAAGCTCTTTCTCAAAGATTTGCATAAAAGTGATTAGTTTTGAGCTTGTTGTGCAAAAACTGCATGTTTTTGAGATCTATCTATTTCTCTGTTCTTTTGATATCCAAGTTGGAGCACCAATTACGATGAGGTATTTTATGTTTTTGAAATGCTTAAAAGTCTTTAACAGACTCAACCAAACCGAGCCTGCAATATTTTAATATTTGTCGTGTTTAGTGGTTTTCAAAGTGACCTTTTCATCTATTTTAAGAAAAAAATTAAACGATTGTTTTAAAATTCAAACTTGGTAACCATTCTGTACGTGCATCTGTAATTTTATCATTTTAACTTTGACTATTTAATTTATGTTACAAATTTCCCGTCGCCCCAATATTCAAAACTTGCCCTTGCATTTTCAAAGAAATACGAATTGATATATTTTGATTCTCCGATTCCCTCTCAAAACCACATCTATCCATGCGTTCTCTTCTTGAAATCTATAGTGAACGGCTGGACTAGTCGCAGTTGCAATCCAAATTGAGTTTAACTTGTAAAAGATATCCGGGGATACCCTTAACCCCAATGTCTGCTTCCCCATACACATGCAATATAACGGATCTGGATTCGGTCTTTTGTCGATCCTAAACAATACCATTATTTTGACAAGTACAGTAAGATAGACAACACAAGCACTATCAGTTCTATTGTTTATGTATTGTACATACAGAGAAATGTAAATGAAAAAAAAAACAACTTGAAACTAGAAACTTCAACTAAATTCACAAATGGTTTGTCAGATACATTCTACGTGACATTGGTCGACTGAAAACTGGACAAATCCTTGACTTCCATTGGTCCAAAAAATAAATGCAAACACGAATACATATTTATTCTATTAATTTATCTGCTAATGACCGACTAGCTTTTTGGAAAGCTAAAACTTGTTATAAGTATCCTGCATGAGTGTAAGCTGAAAATGGAAAAATCGAGGCTCTGCCCACTTCCCGCCAAAAAGGTCAAAACGGGGTTTAAATGTGTTTAATCTTTACCACTAGCATGCCAGATACCTTTCCGTGTATTTTTCTTGTTACTTAGATTTGTGAATAAAGATATTTTACATGAATTTCTGACGTTCATAAAAGTGTTTTCTTACGGTAGGAATGAATCCACATTACAAAAACTACCAATATTGTCAGGAAATAACAATTTTTACGTTGTTTTTTCGCAACCATTATCAGTACTGACTGTATTTATTGACTTCTAAACATAAATAATCAAACCAGCTAATATTCAATCATTTTGTTTGTTTTTCAAATCAATAAATTTGAAGACAGAACCGATATGCACTAACATAATTCAGTTTCCCAATTATGTAACAGCAAGAAACCGTGCTTAATTGCGTATGTTTCGTTCAATAAATAATTTGGTAGGCGTTTGAATCTGCACACAGCGCATGCTTGTTGTTGGGTTTTATGTCATCGGCATCTAGCGATTGCACCGTCCGTACAAATAGCAGATGCATGAACGTTTACACAAATACTAAACATTGCACAGGTCATACATGTATTTCTCAATTCTACAAATAACGGTGCCATGAACATGAAAGTTTACAAACTCAGCTGTGAACAGGTCGTGACCTAACAAGTTATATAACTGCAGCTACCTTACATTTACTTACAGGGTAATCTCGATCAATTTGCACTTAGAGAAATGGTTTACCAGTTTCTGCAAATTTGATATTTCGCAATGTCTACATATTGGTTTATGTAAATGTTTGTTCATATTAACAACATTATTCAAGAGCAATTGATCAATTAAGTACTAAAATTTTTTTATACAATAATACTTTTACTAACTACTTAAGCGAGACTGAAATGAAAATGAGAAAAAAAAACTTTTTATTTGACAGCTAACATCAATGAATAAGTTAAGGGTTTATTACTTTTTTATTTATAAATAATATAATAAGAAGACAAACTGACACAATTTTAGAGCATATAAGTAAATCCTGGGCTGAAGGTTATAAAACTGAGTTTGGAAACCAGTTTCAAATCTCAAGCATCCGATTGGCTGAAATGGCGACCAGTCGCCATTTCAGCCAATCAGATGCTTGAGATTTGAGACTGGTTTCCATACTCAGTTTTATAACCTTGGGCACAGATTTGTGCAGTATATTCAGGGTTTATTATGGTCGCCATTAAATAAGCGAGGCATTCCTTTTGGGAACGTGTACTTGCAAGCCCGCAATGTGATCTGGATCTATTCTTATCGCAAAGTCAAAACGTCTCCTTTTTTAATGTTGTGTCACAAATTAGTGCGATAAGCGCTCGGTCAGTACTACAAATCTGAACACTCTAAGAGTATGATCTTAATCTGTTTTTGGTTAGAAAAAACAATTATTCTTATAGGGACTAGTAAAATTCCAGATCTTCACTTATTAGTCAGCAAATGGAAAATATGCTGTATTTATTATTCAATAAATATTAATAAAAGCCTTGATAAAAATCCCATTTAAAATAATTGTGTCTCTAGTGCATGCTAAAACTATTGCAGGCTATCTAAATTAATGGTATTCGGTTCTATAAATCAAACAGCAAAACATATAAGTGAGGTTATATTTAGCTAAAAATAGAAAGCTAGAATGTTTATTGGGTCATAAATACCCAGTTTGCTTCATATATTGCGCTTGACTTTAAGTTGTTGTCAGTTTCCATGTTAACGGAGAATGTTTTGCTTAAATAATATTCCTTCTGTGCTAATTTTTGTAATTTGTAATAATTAAATTTGACTTTAATATACGTTAACACGTATTCAGGAAGATTTCTGAGATATAGTTTATTATGTTGTTTATGAGCTGTTAAAACAAATTGCTTTTGGTAAGTTCAGATATGAAATTGTTACTGCCACTTGGGATAAGAAACCTCAATAACCCAACAATGTACATTTAATTGGACTTTTACGACTCGCCGGGATTATTTTAAATTTCTGTTATTTGT
Source organism: Corbicula japonica (assembly GCA_038501625.1). Taxonomy (NCBI): domain Eukaryota; kingdom Metazoa; phylum Mollusca; class Bivalvia; order Venerida; family Cyrenidae; genus Corbicula; species Corbicula japonica. The sequence goes on along the minus strand of JAZAYU010000038.1, from coordinate 3,139,537 downwards.
CTCGTACATTTTCGTGATAATATTGTTTGGTAACTTATTGTAAGAAACTTTGTGATTTTTCCATTCATTAACTGATGTTTGTTACAATAAAAAAGTAATATATTCATATCATGAATCGCCACACTCACAAAACACAGCCTACTAACGCAGCGAAAAAGAAGAGAGGAAGAAGAATTCACCAACCTCACATTTGTCCCAACAGGTTCTCATATCACAACACAAGTACAAGTTGTCCTGGTAAAATAACTCCAAACAACCCATCGGCTCAACAATGTTGCATGCAAACGCACACAAACATATAAAAATAAGAAGCTAATAGCATTGCAAAGCCAAGACTTTTGCACTTTATTTTCCGTAAACAAAGGACCATTTTCAACCATTCGCACTTACTTCGATAAAAAGTTGTTAACAAAGCTAATGTGCTGAAATACGGCATGGAACATTTTGCTGATTCATATTAAGGCAGCACATTGCATGATAATTGCATTACATTGTATAAATTGGGGCGCTTCGTAGAGCGTAATGTCAAAAACGGCTTAAGGTACGTGTTCCCTTGATTTGCCCCAATAAAACAATGTACGGTAAATATCGCAGTGAGTCTCAACATCCTATGTGGGTTTTGAGCAAATGGGTCTATTCGATTGAACGACAATACCCACAAGCAAGACTATTCCTCTTATTATTAATAAGTATTAAAAAACTCAGGGAAAAAAGAATGGCTGCAAAAGGATTTAGATACGAGATAATAATTAACCAGCATAAACACTGAGAACTACCGGTAGACATTTTGGTAAAGTAAAATGCGACTTGTTCAATGTTTTTTTAAAGATAATGTTTCCTTGAATGCTGCAAAAGTGTAGCGGACTTCTTCTTCTTCTTGGCGTTCGCTCTACACGACCACTCCAGCATCCGCGATGAAAGTTGTGGTCCTCCGTAGGTCGTCAACATCTCCATACAGTTTCTGCTGGATTGTTGCACCTTGTGGCCACATTGCTTCTCGCTCTTGGTCATATCGTTTACATCGTTGGAGGATGTGCTCTGCAGTCTTGTCCTCTTCTCCGCAGGGACATATTTGGGATGGCACCAATTTATACTTCCTACACATGTGTGCATTCAGTCTGTTATGCCCTGAGCGTAACCTCACCATCATCACCTGCTCTGGTCTGTTTAACATGTGGTAGGCATCTGCTTCCTGTCTGGTCTTTGTGAGAGCCTTAATGATGGTGGCTTTCTCCTTGTAAGTCACCTGGTTATCTGGTTGCTCTAACTGGGCTCCTAACCTAGCCAGCTTGTCAGCCTCCTCATTTCCGGGCACTCCACAGTGAGATGGTATCCACTGAAGGGCAACATTGCGGGAAGACCCAAGCTTGTTCACGGCTTGTGCTAGTTCAGGAACATTGTTGCTTTGCAGAGCCTCCAGAACTGATCTTGCGTCTGTGAGGAAGACTACAGAGGTTACCTCTTCTGCTGAGTCTTCAATCAGAGAGACTGCCTTCATGAGCGCTTCAGTCTCTGCTCTGTAGTTGCTACAGTGCTTTCCAGTGGCATTGTAATGGGCCGATTTCTGGCCTGACGGGAATGTTATATGAAAACCAGCGCCTCCATCCTTTATAGCTCTAGTGGCTGACCCATCTGTATATACATAGGTCCATCTGTCTAAAGGATAGTCTGCGTAGATAGTCGCAAGTGTCAGACTTCTACGGATGGTCTCATTTTCTTGTTTGCCGATGTCAAGTCCAGGAATAGCAAGTGCCACTTTCACTGCAGACAGGTCATTGGCTGTAGGGTTGGTGATGTCTGCTCGGCCCAAGGGAATTGTCTGTATGTTTAGTTCAGAGGCGTACTCTCTATTCAGCTTCTTTGCTTCATGTACAAAGCTGGAGCGCTTAAGGCGGTTCTTGGTGAATCCCTCAAGCCTGTTCCTCATGGGGTGATCTGGGAGCGACTTGTACTTGTTTGCCTGGAGAAGGACTTTGGTTTGTCTTCTTTCATGAAGTGGTTGAATTCCAGTCAGTTTCTCCATGAAGGCAATTGGTGTAGACTTGGTGGCCCCTGTGATAATGCGCAATGCCTGATTTTGTACTTTGTCTAAGGCTTGCTGGTTCGTCTTGGCTGTTGTGGACCATGTGGCTGAGCTATATTCCATTGTGGGTCGTACTGTTCCCTGATAGATGGTCTTCAATATTTGCTCATTCGCACCCCAGGTTGTTCCAGCAAGTTTGCGCATCATGGCTAGTTTTCTTCGTGCCTTCCCTTCTACACGGTTGATGTGTGGTTTCCAAGTCTGCCGCTTATCAAACGTGACCCCAAGGTATGTGGCTTCGTCTTCCTCCTTCAGTAGTGTTCCAGCCAGCATAACCTTCCCAGCTTTCTGTTTTGTTGACAAGGTGAACAGTGTGGTAGACGACTTCTCCCTGTTGATCGTAACGCACCAGTCTTCGGCCCATGCTGCAAGTGTGTCCATAGCTCCTTGCATTCTGTACGTGGCTTTAGAGGCGTGTTCTTCTTTGCACCATAGCATCAGGTCATCAGCATAGAGAGCAGCAGAAACTCCCTTTGGCAATTCAGACACCAGGTCATTGATGAAGACCAGGAAGAGTGCCGGGGACAGGACTCCACCTTGTGGGACACCATGGCGTAGCAGCTACTTCCTACTGTTGGCTTGGCTCAGGCTGACTCTGGCTCTTCTATTGAATAGATACGAGTTGATCCATTGCAGCATGGCCCCACCAACTCCATTCCTCAAGAGCTTCACTTGTAGCCCTTCTGTCCAGACTTTGTCGAATGCTTTCTGTAGGTCGATCCATGTTGTAAGGACCACCTTGTTTTCTTGAAAGGCATCTTCGACTTCCTGTGCTAGGTATGTAGTCTGGTCTTCTGTGGAACGAAATTGTCGGAAACCAGCCTGTTCAGATGCCAGCAGGTCGTTGGTCTCCAGGTACCACTTCAGGCGTGCATTTACAATCCTCTCCATTGTCTTTACTACCCAGCTGGTGAGGCTGATCGGACGGTAGCTGGCTGCCTTCTTTGGGTCCTTCCCTTTCTTGAGTATAGGGATCATTGTCGCCTCTCTCCAGATCTGAGGTAGCTGCCCTTGTTTCCAGATGTAGTTGTAGATGTCCAGGAGTTTGCACATTGCTGTATTGCCCAAGTGTGACAGCATCTCGTTGGTGATACCGTCTGGACCTGGAGATTTTTTGGTCGTCAGCTGTCTGAGAGCTGTCTGTAGCTCGTGTAGTGTCAGGCGCGAGTCCATACACTCTGACGTACCCTTAGCTGTTTTCCTGTCCCTTTGTTCTCTTCTGGCTTCTCTCTGTCGTTCTCTGTTGATGGGGATGTCACTGACATCTCTGTAGTTTCTGCAAAGACATTTGCCGCTTGTTTGCCCATTAACACTCTCCTTCCTCTTCCAGGGTGACTGGGCCTCTCGCTTTGTCTTGGTCGTCGTTCAGTTGTTTCGTTAACCTCCACAACTTACGGCCATCTCTCTCGAGGTTAAGTGAAGCTGTCTTGTTTCTCCAGCACTTTGGTATGGAGCTCCTCTAACTGCTCACTCCAGTATGGCTTGTGGTCTTTCCTCGCACCTCTAGGGATGGACTGCTGTGCTGACTTGAGGATACATTGATTGAAGTCTCTGACTATGTTGTTTATGTCTCTGCCTTCAACTCTGATGTCTTTGCAGAGTTCATCACTCACAGACTGGAAAAGGGACCAATCGGCCTTCTTGTAGTTCCATCTGGGTAGGCTAGATGACGTAGAGACAGTGTGGTCCAATATGAGGTGGATTGGGCGATGATCACTGCCTCCGAGCTGTTCAGAGACTTCCCTCTGGACATGTCCATGTATGTCGTCAGTACAGAAGGCAAGGTCAGGCGTTGATGTTGTGTGCCATCTTCTGGAGTAAAAAGTTGGGGGATCCTCCGGCTGATTGATGAGGTTCAGCCTGTTGTCATCCTGCCAGGTTTCCACTTCCTCTCCACGGCTGTCCTAGTGGTTATATCCCCAGCTTTGTAAGTGACTATTGAAGTCTCCAAAAACCATGAAGTTTGTTGCCTCTGTTGGAATATGGTCTAGGGATAGAGCTTTGTCGTTTGGAGAGTACATGTTCACAAGAGTCAGTTCGAAGTCATTCTTTCTGAGGCTCAGTACTTGGAATTCCGAGTCATCCATATGCATTTTAGTCTGGATAGCATTGATGTTGTTCCTGACTAATGTCATGATGCCTCCTTTCTTTCTACCAGCCCTGTCGCTTCGGAAGCACTGGTATCCTCTGACCTTAAAGGATTTCGCTGGTTGCAGGTGTGTTTCCTGAATGCAACAGACATTAATGTCATTCTAATGAAGGAAGTGCTGTAGTTCAGTCTTTTTGTTGAAGACTCCTTCTGCGTTCCAATGTATCACTTTGAAGTGTTGCTGTTGGACTTTCCTCCTCCTTGGCTTGTTGTAGCCCTTTGTTCTCCTCTTGGTATGATAGAAGGAGTGACCCCCAGTAGCTTTGGGTGGACTCTGTCGAGACTCAGAGCCCGGCACTGTATCTCCTTGGAGGGATTCCAAAGATCCAGCACCACATCGATGAATACCATATGATCGTGTAGTCATAGCGTAGTTACGTGAGGTCCGCCTTCGCCCCTTCTCCTGTTAGTAATAGCAGGTCCGCCGGGCTAGTTACAAGCCACGCGTGCAGGCCAGGAGCTGGACTTGGTAGTCAGAGGCTATATTTTACGCAAGCCATTGGGAGCACTTTTAAGCAATGGGAGCTTATCCAACATTGCCACCCCCGGCGATGACAACCCTTGGAACCCAGTGTAGCGGACGACCTCAACGATTTTAAATAGTCGAGGTAGTCCGCTATAAATTTTTGCAATTTTATTGAATATTTATGCTAATAGCATAAATGTTCAATATAATTGCAATAATTTGTCGTAAACTTATTAACTTACGTAATGTTAAGTAAAAACACGAAAAACACAAAATCCCGAAGACATGTTTAAGCACTCATGGGACTCATATTGCGGATTTAGTTCGCACCTGATGCGATTAACATCTTGAATCTCTCTCATTTCATGACAATTCTAATCGGATTCCACCTCGACTGCATTCCATTTCTTTCGTTCCTTACGATGCGCTCCATATTATCTTTTCAAGCCACTTTGTTCCCCCCTGTCCCTTTCTTTTTCGCCATTAACAAGCAGATTTCACAAGCAGTTGCGAAAGAGATTTAAAGGGAATTTTGAAAGCCATCGAGCACGACAAATATGATAGTTTTGCACGCTCGGTTTGATTAAGCATGTTTAATGGGCATTAACACATTGCATACCTATGACATTCAAAGAACGTAACTGATAATAGCACTGATTGTATTATTCCCAGATAAAAACAACTCCATGATCAAATGCGTATGATCTCCAGATTAAATAATACGGTTGCCCTCAACGAGAAAAATGGGGATTTGAAAAGTTAAACTAAAGACTTCTTGACAGAGGAGCCCGAAATTACCAATACACCTCATGCTGATTTTGCTGAACTGGTTGTCAGAATCTGCAATTAAGTAAGCCATGAACCAATAATCAGTCACTCTAATTAACCGAGACGTCTGTCTAATATATTTTACGTATTTAACTATTTACGGAAATACTTGGCATTTACAGCTGGAACTTGTCCCGGTAATGGTCTTCTTTTTAATTAAAATGTCTAACACTCCACGGTTTCTTCTTACGTTTGAAACTTCATCACGCAACCTTTCCTGACTACCATTCAATTACACAGACACGGGGCCAGCAAATTTTTTATGTTTAGCAGAAATTAAATATGTATAGACTGTTGTGATACAACAAACATTTAAGAAGATAACACTTAACGTACAAGGTCATGCCTCTTCATCGGCCATTTTTTTCTCGTCGACTGGTTTAAAAATAATGTGTTTACTGTCAACATAAATGGTAGATGTAAATAAAAATATGTGTTAGCGTTTCTAAAAAGGTCTATAAGTTCATGCGAGTGTTACAACCATTAAGTTCGCAACCTGTTCGGCAATAAAGTTAAGTATGTCAACTTTTTCCACATTATATCTAACACAAGAACATGCATCTTGTACTCATAAAACAAGCTTTTTGTTAAGTGTAAATATTAGAAAAAAGTACCATTTACTACTTTTGAGTTGTGTTTTGGAATCGAACATTATAGACAGTAAAGTGCAAGCAAAACTGCCCTTTAAATGTATTATTGACAACAACTGGATTAACAAAATCCGTATATACAGTCATTTATTCTACATCTAATAAATTCATCCAATTAGCGTCCTTTAATTGTACCACGTGACCGTCCAATATTTTCCCGTATTGGATCCAAAAAAGTCCGTATTTTTTCATATTGGATGATTAAGTGCAAATGCACTTTACCATTGTTTTACAACGATAAAAGCCGTTGACCGTAAAAATGATCTGAATGAAAAAAACAAACTTAAGAGAAATGTAGAACTTAATAAAATATTGGACCGTACAATATGGAATATATATGGAATAGTCTTTAAACGCTTGAAAAGCCATGCTTCATTTATTTGATGTAGAATAAAAAGGTTATTAGACGTTTTACTGTACAATACGGGATATATTTGGACTCGTACACAGCTTGAAAAGTCATATTGGACTCGCCTAACGGCTCGTCCAATATGACTTTCCAAGCTGTGTACTCGTCCAAATATATTCCCGTATTGTACAGTAAAACGTCTAATAACCTATAAGTATTGTACAGTTTACAAGCTTGCAGGCTTAACAATGAAATTGAAACATTGTTTTTATAATGGTTTTCGGCGTCAAAGCCTAAGGGGCAAGTACTCAGTGATCTTACCGAGACAAGAGCCCCTGAGTCAAATGTAGTAAGAACACGATGACAGGGCTAAAGAAAACAAATCGAACTTCTGGTTTCTTTAAAAATATATAGTTGTAATTTTACTCGTCTTCTCATTTCTAAAAGACGTCATTTCGAGAATGGACACCAACTGTGGGGAGACACATTTTTCCATGGCATGTCCCAAATATACGACACCGGGTTGTTCGTATAAATGCTACACAGTCTCGACTTTTCTAGTTTCTTCAGTTATTTATAGTATCATATGTCTAGTTATCATTCATTATAGATGCATATCGTCTGATATTTACTGCCATTTCTCTGAACGCTTGATGTTTTGAATGAGAAGAGAACAAATAAACAACTATTACATAATGCAAATACTCCTAACGCATGCTAACTGCATGTCATTCATGATACACATATATCACTAAAAGTTTATTCGGTTAACCGTAAACGTTATTTTATTATCTTGCGAACGAGCTTATAGAACTTGATTCATAAATAAGGCTCGAAATAAAGAATAATGTTCCAGACGTGTTTTAGACGTGTGTCTAAATAAGGGTGAGTGTTTAGAAGCTGCAATGACATATACACAGTAAATAAAAAAACCCTGGCTTGATTAATATACTAATGAGATACATATTATACAAAATATATATTTTAACCCAGTCCTCTCATAAAAACTAACGGCATAAACACTTGGTTGTTGGTAGATTAAGTAAGCATCATAGAACCGCAATGAAAATAGTTTTCTTCGGATTAAACATATTTTTAAGATTGCAATATCATTTTTATAGATTTGTAAACGAAGAAGATGATTGCGTATTGCGGCAAACTAAAGAAATGCAGCTTCACCATTGGAACGAAAAAGCGATGTTTAGATTTAAATGCATTTGATCATTATTACTAAACTCTTAACTTACCTTGACTGTGCTGAATTTCTTATTCATAATCCATCTCGACATTAATTGATTTGAACGCACAATGACTTCGCGCATGAACAATGCTGAGTGTAGCAAAAATACACAGTTACTAATTACGCAAGCACTGATTCTTACGACACCCACTGGGCAATATTTTTTTATCTATGGTTTTTGCCCAGTTATCTATTTTGTGTGCATGCATAATCCCGGCGTTAAATTGCATTCTGTTCAAATATATAAATAGACACCTAAAAAGATTTTGTTGTTACAATGCAAAAAAAATAAGGCCGAAACTTGAAAAACAAAAGTCTTAGAGTGAACAAAGTAACTGTTTTTTGTTGGTTGAATTGTTGGTCTTCCTGCAACAAAACAATCTGAAGATCTGTTCTTTTAAAGACGAATAAAATGCATATTTTAAGAGTGAAATGGACAGAAATTTATCGATCTGGCAAACAGAGAAAAGAGATAATCTATTAAAATAAAATGAATAGATAACCCAAAAGCCTTACAAATACCGCATGCCCAGCGTCGAGCCAACCATGCAAAGTCCAGACTCAATACATACCATCTGTATCCCCCAGTAAAGAATAGTTCAAGCATCCCTTTATACTGCTACCCACAACGAGACATTGAGTACCCAACATTTTGTTTGACAATACTTTTAACTTCTAATGTTTGAAATATTTGTGTGCTATTGCTTGCAACATTATAGAGTTAATGGACGGGAAGAAGCTGATACACCAAGACAATTTGTTCTTGTTTGTTCATATGAGAATCAGTTGCAATAAGAAAGAGGTTGGTGTACCCTAGAACTTTTTGTTAATACAGTTTCAAGGCGGTAAACCTCTTCTTTGTTTGATCATTTTATAAACGCTTGCTTTGCTATTTGTTAGCTGCATGGCTGGAAAGGATAGGGGCTGTGTACTTTGGTAATGGCTATTTCTTTTGTGCATATTTCACTTTTCTTATATTGCCCATTTTGTTTGGAAATTTCGCCTTTCAATGAAGCCAAAAGAACTTTGCGGTGTCTGTTTCATTTCAAAGAAAGGAAGTTAAGATCACATGAAATACTGCTATTGTTGCATTTAAGTCTGACAAATCTAAAACATGATGTCAAGTTAAGAAGAAATAATGAACTAACTCTCTTGAACTTGTCAAGTATTCTACATATTTTTGCGATTCTGCGTTTTTCAAATCCGATTCTTTGGCAAACGGAATTTTGTTTGCCGTAAGCGGAATTATTTGGTTAATTGCAAAGATATGTCCAAATACTGGCCTAATCAGCGTTGATTATTTAGTTATTGATTAATGACTTAATGCCAAGAAATGTTTTGAAGGAGTATGAAGAACTGCATGCAGGAAAAGTTATTATGTAGTAAATTGGTTTCTTGACCGAGTGTAAATTGCATGTCGAGATGACGTTACCAGAGCTACGACACAGGATAGATAATATGGCATCGATCCGGAATGAATTAATCGTAGGCTTGTTCTCCGGATGATGATACTATATAAATGTAGCCTGCTCAAATCAAAACTTGTTGTTTCGATAGACCATATTCGTTAGTTTTAGACTACATGTTTTCGTCATTGGCCACTGCAGCTAAGCAATAATGACACGAATACACGCAGTATCCAAATCTTACACTTTACTGCAGCCTGCTTATATCAACAATATCATGGGGTGCATCAACTTCGTCTTTGTGAGATTACATGTATTCTTCATTGACCATACAACCCCTTAGCTAAGACATCATTACATGTACCACAGTAACAGTTCCATGTACGCTAGCTTATGCATACTCGCTTGGGATGGATCAAAAGTGATTGTACCGTTTACTAGTGTAAATATTTAGTTGCGCTAAACCCGGGGCTACGTGGCGTTGGCAGTTTTATTAATATGCATTTCCATAACTGCCGATGATCAAGCTCTTTGAGCTCCATCAAACCGAGTCTGCAATAATTTCATATGTGTCGTGTTTGGTGGTTTTCAAAGTTCCCTTTTTATCTTTTTTTTTACATCAATGATAAGAAAGGAAACACTCTAGACACTCTTCGACTAGTAAATAACGAATCTCAGTAAGTGAGAATATACTTGATATTATTGTAAAGACGCATCTCAACCTGTCTTGGATGGCAGTTTTTTTCTAAACTTTTTTTACGTTTCTATAGTTTGATAATTAGCTTCATGGTTTTACAGGTTGAAAATCAAGCTCAGAAATTTTCTTCAAGATTGGAATCTTTATCTTAAAAGATTTTTTACTTGTCTTAATTCTAGATGAATCCGAAAATAATTATTAATTACAACGTTAACTGAATACTTCTACAATATTTTCATATTTGTTTAGTCCAATTACGTACAAAGCCCCCCACCTCCCTTTTCATCTATTTGTGAATTCAAAAATAGTTATTAGGCGTATGATATGACATACACAAATAATTATCATATATGAGATAATTCTGTACGGAAACAACATTACCAAGGATTTTCAAAATAAACAAGTGTGCATTTGTATTGCTCTACCTCACGATTTTGCACTTAATTTCATAATTTAGTGCTTTGAGTTAAATTCGGCAGGTTTTGCTTCTTTACATTTGTTCTTTGTGGCTTAATTTGAAAGAATTTTTATAAACAAACATGATCTGATATTATCAGTTACTTATTATAGTTACTTATTATAGGTATCCTGCATGAGTTTCAGCTGAAAATGGAAAACATCAAGGCTCTACCGACTTCTCGCCAAACACTCTAACCGGGGTTAAAATGTGCTCTATCTTTACATATTAGTAGTAATTAAAATGCCAGATACTTTTTCTTGTATTTTTTTCTTGTTACTGGGATTTGTGAACCTGTTTTTGTAGATCAGGAAGTAAAGTAGACACATTGTACCAAAAAAAAGAGGAGATAAAAACTTGCTAAACATCTCAACCACATAAAGTGTATTATTTAATAATAATTATAGAAAATCCACTTAAGAAATAAAACTACTAAATATGGACATGAACAATAGTTCAAAACAATAACTTTCTCAACCATAACAATTATCAAAAGTATTTGTATTTACTTTTTATCACATACAAACCAGCTAAATACACTAATATAGCGTTTTAAAATTTTCTGTTAATCTGAAGACAGAACCAATATGCACTAATACATTATTCAGTTTCCCAATTATGTCACAGTAGGAAACTGTGCTAAATTGAGAATGTCTCGTTCAATAAATAATTTGGAAGCCGATCGAAGCTGCATATTTGGCATGTTTGTTGTTGGTTTTTAGCTCGAATATTCGAAGAATAGGGGAGCTATCCTACTCGCCTTGGTGTCGGCGTCGGCGTCGGCGTCCGTTAAACAAATGCGTTAAACAAAAAATGCACTTTGGTCCATAACTTGAAAACTACTTATGATATCAACTTGAAACTTGGAATATATATTCACCATCAAATTCTACATCATTACCAACAACACCCATAACTCTGTTACAAATATTTTTCAAGTTATGCCCCTTTTTCACTTAAATTTTGCATTAAGGAAAATATGCACTTTGGTCCATAACTTATAAACTACTTGAAATATCAACTTGAAACTTGGAATATATATTCACCATCAAATTCTACATCATTACCAACAAGACCCATAACTCTGCTGTCAATATATTTCAAGTTATGCCCCTTTTGTCTTATATTTTGCGTTAAGCAAAATATGCATTTTGCCCATAACTTTAAAACTACTTGAGATATTGCATTGAAACTTGAAATTTATTTTCACCATCAAAATCTACATCATAACCAACAAGACCCATAACCCTGCTTCCAATATTTTTCAAATTATGCCCCTTTTTCACTTACATTTTGTGTTAAGCAAAACATACACTTGGCATTTAACTTCGTTATGAATGGAGTGATTTCAAAATAACTTGGCACAAATGTTCACCATGACAAGGCGGTGTGTCCGCACAATACCCATGCCTGTAGATCCAAGGTCAAGGTCGCTGTTACTAAAAATAGACTTTTCTCGTCCAGGCTGTAACTTCGTTATGAATGGAGGGATTTCAAAATAACTTGACACAAATGTTCACCATGACAGGGCGGTGTGTCGCGTACCATGCCCATGCCTGTAGGTCAAAGGTCAAGGTCAATGTTACTAAAAATAGAATTTTCTTGTCCGGGCTGTTACTTTGTTATGAATGGAGGGATTTCAAAATAACTTTGCACAAATTTTCACTATGACAAGGCAGTGTGTCCGCACAATACCCAAGCCTGAAGGTCCAAGGTCAAGGTCACTGTTACTAAAATAGAATTTTCTTGTCCGGGCTGTAACTTCATTATAAATGAAGGGATTTCAAAATAACTTGACACAAATGTTCACCATGACAGGGCGGTGTATCGCGTACCATGCCCATGCCTGTAGGTCAAGGTCACTGTTACTAAAAATAGAATTTTCTTGTCCGGGCTGTAACTTCATTATAAATGGAGGGATTTCAAAATAACCCGACACAAATGTTCACCATGACAGGCCGGTGTATCGCGTACCATGCCCATGCCTGTAGGTCAAGGTCACTGTTACTAAAAATAGAATTCTCTTGTCCGGGCTGTAACTTCGTAAGGAATAGAGTGATTTCAAAATAACTTGATTCAAATGTTCATCATGACAAGGTGGTGTGTCCCGTACCATGCCCATGCATGTAGGTCCAAGGTCAAGGTCACTGTTACTTAAATAGAATTTTCTTGTCAGGGTTGTAACTACGTTAGGAATAGAGTAATTTCAAAATAACTTGGCAGAAATGTTCACCATGACAAGGTGATGAGTCGTGTACCATGTCCATGCCTGTAGGTCATTGTCACTGTTACTTAAAATAGAATTTTCTTGTCCGGGCTATAACTTTGTTTTGAATGGAGGGTTTTCAAAATAACTTGGCACAAATGTTCACCATGACAAGGCGGTGTGTTGCGTACATTACCCATGACTGTAAGTCCAAGGTCAATGTCACAGTTACTAAAACTTGAATTTACTTGTTCGGGCTATAACTTCTTTATGAATGAAGGGATTTCAAAATAACTTGGCACAAATGTTCACTATGATATTGCATTGCATTACCACCAACTTCTTCACAGACATTTCGGTAATGGGAAGACAACAGTGCCACAAATACAAATAATTTACTTGATCTTCAAGTTTATGCATATTCTTATAATTACTCGAACATCACTGTCTTTGAAATGCTATTATTCCCATCATTGCACTTGAGTGTCTGAAAACAATGCATAGCGGGGGCATCCGTGTCCCATATACACATTTCTAGTTTCACTTATATTTTCACTTAAGTGCACTTCATCGATAACTTTGCAAATACTTAAGGTATCAACTTCCAACTTCCATTATATTTTCATTTCAGTTCTTTTTCTATAACATTACTGAAGTGATTGATATTTGACTAAAAGTAAATGTCTCTAATAAAAAATTACTAACAAGTTTTCTAACAAATTCAGAAATATTTCATAGTTATTCCCCTATTCAGTGTAATATTTATGGTACATTAAGGAATTATTTCTGTTATTTTTGAAATGAATTTCTCCCTTACATTTCACTTGTTAATATTTTTCCTGATTGCACATGAATTTATGGCCATAGTTGTTATTGTTTTAATCTTCAAATTTCATTTGTTTCAAATGATTCGAATAGTCGAGCATGCTGTCTCCTCTGACAGCTCTTGTTATTAACCTGGTATCAGACGATCGACCATCAGCCCGAACCTCCTCTGGTTAAATTGTTTCGGCAAGTTAATTATTTCTCATTTTCTAAAAAATTACTTACATGGAAGTTTAAACAATAAACAGTACACAAGTCATAATCCTAACAAGTTACATAATTGTAACAACCTTACTTCTTTGGTACAATGAAATCTCAACCGTTTTGCACTAAGTCTTATAGAAGTGGTTATCCAGTTCCGGCAAGTTGGATTGTTTCTCAATGTCTACATTTTGTTTTATATATATCTTAAAGTTTGTTCACATTAGCAACATTGTTCAAGATCAATGGATCAATTCTAAGTTCCAAAATATTCCAAAACATTGCATTGTACAATACATTTAATAACTATTCCAGTGTAAATGACAAAATTTTGTAAAAGAGAATGAACAAATAAAAATGTTTATTTGAGAGGTTATGCTAATGTGGTTAACAAAGTTTAGTTGCACCTGCCGCAAGAATTGCTACAGGTGCAACTAAACTTTGTAATATCGATAAACTTTATAATGAACTTAAATGGGGAAAGTTAGAGACCCGTCGTAAGAATCACAAACTTATTACATTCTATAAAATGAGCAATAATTTATCTCCCCAGTATTTAGTTGACCTTATACCAGAGCCTATTCAAAATCGATATAGTTTGCGCGATAATAATAATAATCCTCTTATTCACTGTCGCTCTCAATTATATAAAGATTCATTCTTGCCTAGCGTTATTGGCGATTGGAATTCTTTACCAAACAGCACGAAAACTAGCCAGAGCCTATCTTGCTTCAAACAAAATCTTAGATCTAATTACTTAAAACCTCGTTCATATTACTCCATCGGTAGCCGAATGGGCGAGTTACTTCACATCCGTCTTCGTTTAAATTTCAGTTCATTAAACTAAGATTTATTCCGAAAATCAATAATTGAACATTCTTTGTGTTCTTGTGGTGAAATAGAGACCATTAATCGCTTTCTCCTTGTCTGTCGGAACTATAGCATCATAAGACAACGTTATATGTCAAATTTACCTTGCGTTCTGACGTATCAAAACTTAATTTACGGAAATGAACACTTGAGCGATGACGCAAACGCATACGTATTCATAAAAGTACAAGAATTCATTATTGCCACTAGACGTTTCGCCTCATGAGCCCCTGGACCGGATTTTGCTGCTTTACTGACGGACGTGATGGTCGTCGTGCAAAGAGAAAAAACAACAATGAATAACACATTAAGATAATTATTTTCGTTTTGTTAAAACAAATACCCGTAGGTAAAAACTCTACTATTAATAGTTTAATTTTTGAACATAAAGAATAATCCTTACCAAACACAACTTAAAATCGATGTTCAAATTTTACGCTTCATTTTTATATCTTGAACATTAAATGTATGTAACCGCCTATATTTTTCTAACCGAGAAAATGGATTAACATAAGATTCCTTCGGAAACTTGTTTCCAGATTCTCATACCTTATTGTAATTATATACGTTTATGTACTTGTAACATGCTATATGGTAAATCTATATTGTTTAAACTAATGTGGTTTACGGTTAATTAAATTTTCGTATTTAATGTAATAAATAATTAAAATGACGAACCGACTTAATAGAGTAATTAAGTAAGCGAGGCATTCCTTTTCGGAACGTGTACTTGTTATACGCTATCTGATCGGGATCTACCCTCATAGCAAAGTCAAAAGTTGTGTTTTTTTTCTCACGGTGCGTAAAAAAAAAACTCATAAGTGCGATAAGCGCTAGGTCATTAATCCAAACCTGTACATTCATACAGTTTGGTCTGAATCTTAACTGTTCAATATTTGGTCAGAAAAAAGAATATTATAAAGATTGTATTAAAAGCGACTACCGTAGTTACATTTCAGATCTACACCTATTAGTTTGCACATGAAAATAGGTTGTATTTATTCAATAAATATTAACAAAACCCTTGATGAAAAATTCCCCTTAAAATTATTGTGTCTCTAGTGCATGCTGGATAATATTGCATGCTATCTAAAATAATGGTAATCGGTTCTATAAATTAAACAGAAAAAAATATAAGCGAGGAAATATTTAGCTCAAAATGGAAAGCTAGAATGTTTATGGGGTCATATATTGCGTTTGACTTAAAGTTGTTGTGAGTTTCCATGTAAACGGAGTATGCTTTGTTTTAATAATATTCCTTCTGTGCTAACTATGTAATTTGCAATGATTGTAGAGCTATTAGATTTGAATGCACGAAAACACATTTCAAGAAGATTTCTAAGATACACATGTAGTTGGTCATGTAATTTATGTGCGGTTAAAACAATTTTTATTTCTCATTTGAGGCCCCTTGCGCGTAGCCAAGTTTGTGGGCCTCAAACATATCAAATGAGAAAAAGAAATTGTTTTAACCGCACATAAATAACATGACCAACTACATGTATATCTTTAAAACAAATTGATTATGGTTAGTTCAGATATGTACCATTATTGTCCATCCAATAACCGTATCGGAATTTCAAACATTCGGCTCTTAAATGTTAAAACTACGCGCCTCAACCATTCTAAAAGAAACATATCGGGTCTGTAGGTTCTGAATAGTCACCCTATGCAAAAACTTAATCAGAATGAAGTGCTTGCCGGTGACACAAAACTATAATTATATTTATAATCGTTATTCACGGATGTGCTTGTTAACTAACGCAGCGGGTAGCTTGCTCGGCAATATTTGACTTGGCGCTATAGCCGGAGTGGTTCGATTCCCGGTATGGACATACATTTTTTTTTCTTTTAATCAAGTCAATGCATGTATTTTTTGTGTGTCCTTTAAAAGTTTCAAGTCTGCTGCTAGGTCAAAAATTCTAGAAAAAACTTCTTGCTTTATGCAGTTGTCGTAGACTTACTCTTATAAGTTTATATAACTACCCATGAACAGGCTCAATAAAACAGTCTGCAATATTTTGATTATGCGTCGTGAAAGGTAACTTTCAATGTTCACTTTAATCTGTTTGCTTAGAAAATAGGATTTTGTAAACGAATTGACATAACTACTTCGTGTTTTACGACTTTCAATAATTTTTCAATTAGACCAGTAATTGGACTTTGAATTCATGACTAGTCGAGAATATGTTAATTTTCTCTTATTTGTCTCCTACATTTCCGTGTTAATAATCATTATAATGGTAGCTTGTTTGGAAACATATTGAAAGAAATGTTACATGTTTTCAAATTTGTGATATTGCCATTCATGGACTGATGTTTATTAGAATACTGATTTTTGCACTTTATTATTCATAAACAAAGGACTATTTCTGCCATTCGCACTTACTGCTATAACAGGTTGTTAAATAACGGAGAGTGCTGAAATAAGGCAACGAAAAATGAGATCTTTTGCTGATTCATTTAAAAGCAGCACATTACCTGATAATTACGTGACGTTGTATATATTTAGGCACTATCTGGGAAAATGAGTCTACAAACAGCCGATGTCAATTCTTGAAATGACGTCATAAAATTCTCAAATTGTGCAAAGAAATCGCCTATTTGTAATAACCAAACAATATAAAAATACAAGTCTTTCCAAATATCTCCATGTAGAAATGTCCAAAAATAGGATTGAAGATACAATTTCCCTTAATGTCCCCCCAATTTACCCAAATCCTTATAATATGAGGCACGCCATGGGAAAAGGTACCTTCGGTCATTTTTCGTGTCATTTTTGTTGTTACTATACTATTACCAGGGAAAGTCTTAACACCCAGTTAGGGTTTTGAGAAAATGGGTCTTTAAAATTGACAGACAATACCCATGATTAACCTTTTACCTCTAAATATGTATTGAAGAAAGGCCACAGTCGGGAAAAATAATGGTTGCAAATAGAGCTAGGATCCAGATAATATTTAACTGACACACACTGAGAACTTTACATTTTGGTAATTTACAAGTAAAACGCAAATGAATGTGTACATGTATTCTAAAAGAAGTTACTTTTTTCATGAATTCCGTGAAAGAGTGTAGCAGACGACAACGGCTACAGAAATGTACATTGCATTATGGAACAATTCGTGTTTCTTTTTATAATGTGCTTTGACATTTTATTTTGCATATCCATACATGGCTTCTAGTTTGTTAGCTGCCTTGATACTACTGAAGGAATAAATTTTAATACAAAATTACAATATTAAAGTTTGTTTTAAAACAACTTTTCAATAAAGTTAAACGCACAATTATGAATAACATGTGCAAATAGCATTTCATTTGCAATAAGCGCATTGAAATGCAAGAGGTTTAATTGAGCGACGACATAATTTACTTAAAGCAGAGTAATCATATTAGAAAAGTACAATTTAGTTTTCGAATCGCTAATGGAATATTCATGTTCTCGAAGTGTCTGAAACACTCATTTAGCTCAGGACTGAACATTACATTACATTAGTACATTATCCCCATGGGCAAATCACAGATACATGTAACTACATTGTTAGCCATCGACGAAAGATTCTCTCTTACAACACCTGCTGCCGCGGTGTTTAGGTTTTGGTCATTTTGAGCAGTTAATAGACATTCATTTATTGCATTTCTTAGTAAATCATATGATTTATGTAATATAAAACGCAGTTAATTTGATGATCTTGACATTTGTTTACTTTAGTTATTCGTTCAACAAGTATTAACTTATAATATATTATACACAAGTACATTGGTCATATACTTTGGAAATGGAGTACATTTTTTTACATTTGGTTTTACATTTTTCCTTAAAATTATTATTCTGAGGGACTGTCGCTCTTTTTCTTCTTGATTTTTTTTCGGAAATCACTGCTTTTTGTCGCTGTGTGCGGTTTAATTTCACCAGCCTTCTTTTTTGTCAGTGTGTTTCTTTATTGTATTTGTTTTTGCTTGTTTTATGTTTCAATGTTAAGTGGGTGCTTGTTTGATATTTTAATGATCAGTGGGTGACTTAGCCGCTTTTGTTTTTGTTTTTATGTATGTAATTAACTTGCAACCGTTATTCCGGCCGAAATAATTAATGCATCTTTAACTTTTTTTTAAATTTAAATCTTCCCAATTTAATTTAATTATGTAAGGAGTCAAAAAGTCTGAAAGCCACACAAGCGTGAGTGGCTTTTGAGACCGTGGTCAGATGTCTTAGGTTTCCAAAGGAAAATAAGGATTTTAATGGCAATTTCATTAAACGAAGTGAAAGTGGAATATATCTCGTAACATATCAAGTTCAAAGACAAAAAGGATAAAGAAACAAAAAAGTGATAAACAGATGTAGTTTAAAATTGGTTAATTACATTTGATGTCGTCTTTAAACGTATTTTTGTATGTAAATTGTTGATGGGTTATTGATGACATGGCAACTAAATGATATTGAGGCGGATACAATTAAAAGAAACTTAGGACATTCTTCAAATGAATGATATTTTCTCTACATGGCACCGTCACGCCGACAGCGATTAGCCCTGCAATTCTGACAACGCAACCAATTGAGCTAACCGGGACAACCCCTTAAAAAATGTTGATCGGATAGCCGTGATATACGTTATCATCACTGCACACCATCGGTAACGGGTTACTTTACTGACAACAGTAGTCTGACTATATATCGAGATTTTGTTGGATGTTTAGTCTTTCAATTGGCAAACAGCAGAAAGAAACACATCATTCTGAAAACCGTTTTTGATAAGAGGGTGTTACTTGCTTTGACCTACTTATAGCAATCTTTTTAAAGCTACTGACCGCTTTTGTCTTTGTTTTGCGTGTTGTTCGCTCGTTAAATCGATTATGGTTTAGTCATTTACCAGAAATAAAAGAATTTTGCTCATGATATTATGGTCCAAATATTACAAAAGCAACATAAAGTATCTCTTTATATTTGTATTTATAAATAATTACTATTTGACCATATACGTCGTTAAAATTGTTATATTCGTCCATGGTTATTCTACAACCTTGCTTTTTTTGGTTGCACTAATTTCGTATCATCATAGGAAAGACACTACGTGACTGTTCGACCACTGTTAATTGCACATTAATTTAATCTTTATTTAAGTTATACACACATTTATCATGTTTTTAAAAAGTAATAATATTTGATTCAATGTGGCTTTTTGTTTGATATTATTATATAAATGTTGTGTAATAATGATTTGAAAAAAATCGGTGTCTGTTTGTAATCAACTTGGCCATTACATCATGACGTATAATATCAAAAACCATATTGCCCCCTTGCGCAATGCAGAATAGTTAGACGATAAAAATGTTAACACAAAACAATAAACGTTCATGTTTACACGAAAAATCTCATGTCTTCACAGATATAATTTTATGTAGCCAAAGTAATTAAATACATTTTACAATTATTGGTCTGCTTTAAATTTGTTTTTAACACATGAACCTTTCACTTTTCATTCCTAATTCTCTTCAAATGCAACGAATTCAGAGCGTTCGACTATTTCTGCATTTGATATGTTAAATACATGCACTTGTTTCATTTATAAGCAAACTGTAAAAAAAGCATAATGATTGATCAGTTGATTACATTCTGATAATAAGCATAAACATCAAGGTCTAAGCCCAATGTTATAACACTAAGAATTGAAACCAGTCTCAAATCTCAAGCATCTAATTGGCTGAAATGGAGACTTATTCTGAAACTGTTTTTAATCTCAATTTTATAATTTTCGGTTCTTACATGTATGTTTTATTGTATAGTTCTTTCATTATCGACTTAATAGCTGGGTTAAAGCTAATTCACAAAGAAAACTTGCTCTTGTATTTTTAATCAAGAACCTGTTGGGACAAGTTTGTTGTTAGTTCTCATATACTTTCCTCTATTGTTTTTTAACTGGGAGAAAGCTACGTCTCTTGGATGTGGTCACGCCAGACACGCATAATTCACTTTTCTATGATAAAATGAATCACACTCATGCATCAGAATACACAAAACAAACCACCCGCCAAAACACTGATTCCTGAAATAAGTCAACACCAAGCAAGGTCTGGAGGTTATAAAGCTGAGATTGGAAACCAGTCTCAAATCTCAAGCATCTGATTGGCTGAAATGGCGACCAGTCGCCATTTCAACAAAGCAGAGGCTTGAGATTTGAGACTGGTTTCCATGCTCAGTTTTATAACCTTGGGCACAGGTTCTTGTGACGATTCGTATCAAGGCATTATCTGTCTTTTATTATTCGTAATTGTTTCACGTGTATGAGACGCGTAACTGATTGTGCCTTTTCACGGGAACATGTCAGTTACCCGTAAATGTTTCGGTCTTGAAAAATCACCACACAGATTCTAATCTAGCAAAAAAGAAGCAAATGTCTCTAAAGCTTGAATTATTTATACTCTTAAATTAAATTAGATTTAAATTAGACTTTCACAAAACATAGCGTACGCTAGAATGTCTGCTTTGTAGCCCTCAAATCCAATAAAACACGTAATTAAAATTATGGGAGAGAAGACAGTGTTTTCTCGGCCTCTCTGCAGAGCGGCATGTGAATTTATTTATGTTAAACTAAATACTAAAAATAATAAATATAATTAGATTTGCACAGATTCCACCAAGCTAACACTTTTTAAAGTAAAAAAACCCGCTTATTTGTTTATACCACGTCTTTTCTCTATGTAAAAATTTTAAGTAGTTTGTTCATTTCTGTATTTTCAATGTATGCCATGGTTATATTTTCTCTAATTGTAAATGGCCAGTGGAATTGTTTACTTATCCTCAATGTAAAAGATTTTTTGCTTGCCTTGAGCAGAATCTTGTTACGAACAAGCGTCTAAATAAAGCAGAGTAGGTAATTATGTTACGTGTATATAATCCATTTGAACTCGTTATTATCTCCATCTCTCTTTGACATTTTTGTTAATCATAAGGGTGTTCTAGTGAAGGCAGTATCTAGATGAGGATGAAGTTGATGAGGCTTTTGTCATAAATAGAAACATATTGATCAATGGCCACAGTCAATTGTTCATTATTTTTCTTGGATTATATAAATACATTGTTATTACATGTACCAGACTTATAGTAATGACTGATTTCAATTGAATTTACTTTTAAAGCATCGAAGTCCATTTAAACACATTCTGTTATTGTCAATGTTTACAAAGGCCTTATATTGCCCTAAAGGTGCCCAAACGTAATACAAAATTCAAAGTATCATTGACGACAACAACATTTTACTGTTATTGAGACATTGATAATTTTCTTTTTATCGATGAATGTGCAGGGGAGGAGTATAGTGGGCCCTTAACGATCGTTATTTTCGTTACCTATACTGTAACAACCGTTTTCTTCTATAATGAAGCCGAAATTTTCAATACGCCTCTTCATTGATTTCCGAAACTGATTGTTGGCTGGAATCCTAATTGTGTAAGCCAGACGCCGATAATCACTCACGTCAATAGACTGAGACTGTTGTCTAATAAAGTTTATGCGTTTTCGCTCTTGGATATTTAAAGTAAGTGTCACATGTAAATAGCAAAATTGAATTTAAATAACACTCTAGTTAACAATTGAAAATATATCGCTTTCTGTTTTTTGTTGAAAAAAATGAAAATAATTAAATCACTATTCACTGAAAAAAGAATGGGCTAAATAATGCACTAATCGTAGCCAAATATTTTTAACTTCTTAAACATGTTCGATGTCATATTATGCCAAACAAACTAAGAGTTCACAACCTTTTATTAATACAACTATTGTATGAACCATTTGCAAGGCATTCTATCTACATTTTTAACACGATATCTTGATCAGTTTGCACATAAAACAGTAGGTTAACATTATTTTTAATTATCTATTTTTAGATGTATAGGTTAATAATGTGTCACAGTTGAAAGTTTAGTATAACTAGAGCGTTAAATCTAAGACACTTTCCATCCCTTTAATCAAACGCGATACTTCGTTCATTTCGCAATAAAACAGTATGACTCCATTATTGGAAACATTTTATCTTTTTTGATGTAAAGGTAGATAATGTGCCAAAGTTGAAAGTTCACAATAACTAGTGCTTCCGATGAAAGAGACGTTCAACCCCTTCAAACAGATACTTTTTAACTACTCATTATTAACATTAACTTTCACTTAGTTGTTAATTAAACATAATTAGGCAATCAATAATTAGCTAATATTTAGCTACAGTTATGGTTTCTGGTAAAAAGCAATTTTTCTCATTACCCTTTATTAGAATATATAATTTCATTCGATAATCATACATTGTAAGTACATTTTGCAGTTGTATATTTGTATATATGTGGTAAATAAAAACATAAACTTTGTAAGGGAAGTTATCTTGCATTTAGTACACGGTAGTTATAATGGTTCTTATTTACCTGGATTGCATATCTTCATATCGAATCAAGAATTTCTTTTCAAAAAATATTCATTGTTTTGTTTTCCATTAAGTTATTTCCAGTAGTTTTAGAGATTTTTTTTCCATAAAACAAAAGAGGAAATGATAATGCAAATACTAATGGAAGAGTTATTGTTAGTTTTTTGAAATAAATTTCTCATTGTCATTTATTATTTTTACAAAGTTCATTTATGTCCAATTCAATGTTTTAGATTATATATACTCTAAACAAGTATTCTATAGCTATAAATGGTTGTTCACTGCACATATTTTATAGATCATTAGCACTTAGTCAATTCTTTGATTTATTCAAGCCCCTCAAGCGGTAGTATGTTTATGTAGATACGCTTTTTGTGTCGCCTGCGATAGCAGGTAGACACATAGGGATGCTATTGTCCGGCGTCGTCGTCGTCGTCGTCGGTGCCGTCGTCCGGAAGTCCCCCAACTTTAATCTGAAACTTAATGTTGCCTATAACTTTAAAAGAACTTGACCTATTCACTTCATACTTGGAATATATCATCAGCATGAACAATGCCATCTGTGACGACAAGAATGATAACTCCAGTTTCAGAACATGCTGAGCCTAATGCTCTTTCAAACTGGAAAAAACAAATATTCAAAATAATTGACACTCGTATATCCTTCTATAAAAGAAACATAGCTTTACTACCACCTCGACCTCGTTTTAACTTTCGTCATTTGAAAAAAGGTATTCAAGATTTTCACAACAAATTTGTTTTAACACCTGCTGATAAGGCTTCAAATAATGTTATTATAGTGTGACGTATACACTATATAAATATTCAAACTGAAGAGCTTAATAGCACTTATGCTTATACACTGACTTCTTCATCTGAGAGTGATATTGTTACTGCACACACTCTACAAATTACAAAATTTAGAATCAGTGTTGAGCCTAAACAAGACAAAGTACCTACTATGTATTGGTTGCCTAAAATGCACAAAACACCGTACAAAGCAAGATTTATCGCTAACTCTAGTTCTTGTACTACAACAAAGTTATCCGTGCTCTTAACATCTTGTCTTACAGCTATAAAAGAACATGTAATTAGGTATTGTGAAAAAGTTTTTGAAACTACTGGCAAAAATTTATTTTGGTCTATAAAAAATTCAAAAGACGTTTTGAAGAAACTTAAATCAAATAATTTTCAGGCGTTCTGTTTGTCTACATATGATTTTTCTACCTTGTATACTTCTCTCCCTCATAATTTAATAAGAGACAAGCTAACCAGTCTCATTGAAAAAACTTTTGCTAGAGAAAATAAAACATTTATTGCTTGTAATGAACATAGGGCATTCTTTACAGATGGTTCTTATGATAATTATACTTCATGGACCTGTCAAGACCTTATCCAGGCGCTCACATTTTATTGGATAATATTTATTTGAGATTTGGTACCTCTATTTATAAACAAGTAATAGGCATTCCAATGGGTACTAATTGTGCACCCCTTGTTGCTGATCTGTTTTTATACTGTTATGAAAGAGATTTCATGTTATCTCTTTCTACCGAACATCAAGATGATATTATTACAGCTTTTAACAACACCTCGAGGTACCTTGATGATTTATTAAATATAGATAATAACCATTTTCCTACACTGGTTAATAAGATTTATCCTAAAGAACTACAGCTTAACAAAGCGAACACTTCAGAAAAGCAAGCAAACTTCCTTGATTTAAATCTATCCATCGAAAATGGTTACGTCACTACTAAAATTTATTATAAAAGAGATGATTTTAATTTTAATATAGTAAATTTTCCGTTTCTAGACGGCGATGTTCCTCGTGCAACTTCTTACGGGGTTTATATCTCACAGCTTGTTCGCTTTTCAAGAGCTTGCAACGATGTGAATGATTTCAATGAACGTAATCTTTGCATTACAGAAAAAATTTTAAAACAAGGTTATCGGTATCACAAATTAAGGAAAACCTTTTGCAAGTTTTATCGCCGATATCCAGATCTAATTCATAAATACAGCTGCAGTTTAAAATCACTATTGCAACAAGGAATTTCACAGCCAGTTTTTTATGGAGATTTAATTTATAAACTTAAGAAGATAAAAGGCGATGGAAATTTCTCCCGGTTATTCGTAAAAACCATCTGTAAATTTAAAAAGAAAGGTTACCAACATGATATTTTACAGCGCTCTGCAGGCCTGGTGATTAACCCATCTACAGTTGATCATTATGCTTACCTCTTTGGTTGCACGACGGTGGCAGGGGTGTAAGAGTTTATGAAAGTTTATGGGGAAATCTTTTCTTAAAAGAACCTAAAAGCTCGATTTGTTTCTTTTATCCCTGTCATCGTGTTCTTGCTGATTTTACTCCAGGTGCTCTGGTCTCGGAAAGATCATTGAGTACCCGCCCTTTGGCTTTGCAATGCTATTAAATTCTTATGTTTATATGTTTGTATGCTTTTGCATGCAACATTGTTGAGCTGATGGGTGGGTTGGAGTTATTTCACCAAGACAATTTGTACTTGTTTTGTGATACGAGAACCTGTTGGGGCAAGTGTGAGGTTGGTGCACCCTAGAACCTGGTTTAAAAATCCAGTGGCAATTTGTTTTGCCACTGACCGTTCCAAGGCGGTATCCCCAAAGGTTCTCTTGTTTATTAATTGTTTGTGGCGTCCTATTTGAATTGACATACATATATAAAACATGCGCTCTCTCTCTCTTCCTCTCTTCTTTTTCGCTGCGTGGGGAGGCTGTGTTTTTTGAGTGTGGCGATTCCTGATATGCATATGTTGCTTTTTTTCAATATTTTTTGAGTTATGCCCCTTTCTAATGCAACTTTAATCTGAAACTTAATGTTGCCTATAACTTTGAAAGTACTTGTCCTATTCACTTCATACTTGGAATATATCATCAGCATCAACAATGCCATCTGTGACGACAAGAATGATAACTCCAGTTTCAATATTTTTTTAGTTATGCCCCTTTCAAATGCAACTTGAATCTGAAACTTAATGTTGCCTATAACTTTGAAAGTACTTGTCCTATTCACTTCATACTTGGAATATATCATCAGCATCAACAATGCCATCTGTGACGACAAGAATGATAACTCCAGTTTCAATATTTTTTGAGTTATGCCCCTTTCAAATGCAACTTTAACATGAACTTAATGTTGCCTATAACTTTGATTATACTTGTTCTATTCAATTCATACTTGGAATATATCATCAGTATGAACAATGCCATCTACGACAACAAGAATGATAACTCCAGTTTCAATATTTTTTGAGTTATGCCCCTTTCAAATGCAACTTTAACCTGAAACTTAATGTTGCCTTAACTTTGAAAGTACTTGTCCTGTTCACTTCATACTTGGAATATATCATCAGCATGAACAACGCCATCTGTGACGACAAGAATGATAACGCCAGTTTCAATATTTTGGAGTTATGCCCCTTTCAAATGCAACTTTAACATGAAACTTAATGTTGCCTATAACTTTGAAAGTACTTGTCCTATTCACTTCATACTTGGAATACATTATCAGCATGATCAACAACATTGGTAAAAAAAAGAATCATAACTCCTGTTTGATTATACTTTGAGTTATGCCCCTTCCAAATGCAACTTTAACATGAAACTTAATGTTGACTTTAACTTTGAAAATTCACTTGATATTCGAAATAAATCATCTTCATGAAAAGCGTCATTATGAAGAACCAGAATTATAACTCCTGCTGGACTATTTTATGAGTTGTGTCCCTTTAATATACAACTTTAACATGAAACTTAATGTTGCCTATAACTTTTAAAGTACTTGTCTTATTCACTCATCGAATATATCATCTTCATGAACAACAACATGGGTTACAACAAGAATCATAACTCCTGTTTAACTTTTTTTTTTCAAATGCAAATTTCACATGAAACTTAATGTTGCGTATAATTTGAAAGTACTTGCCCTATTCATTGAATACTTGGATTGTATCATCAACATGAACAGTGCGATCGACAACTACAAAAATTATAACTCCTGTTTGAATATTTTTTGAGTTATGTCCCTTTCAAATGCAACTTTCACATGAAACTTAGTGTTGCCTGTAAAATGGAAAGTACTTGTTCAATTCACTTAATACTTTGAAAAACTCATCTCCGTGCACAAACCAATTTTTGAAGATGATAACTCGGGTTTCACCATTATTATAGTTATTCCCCTTTTAAATGCAATTGAGATGACACATGTGTTCTGTGGTCTAGTATTGAAATTAACTTAAATAAAATATTTTTATTATATATGATTAAAAATAGGCCCACATTTCAACTTTTTCCATGCAGGCGACACATGTGTTCCGCGGAACACAACATTCTAGTAATTCATTAAATACTTAGTATGGTAAAAACATTGTATTTCCTTTGATAGTTTTAGACTTTCCGAACAAGGGACATGATTATGTAAACATTTAAGGTAAAGTTATTACTTCAGTGCACTGCAATTCTCAAAGCACTTATCTTTATGCCATTGATCAATAAGTGCCCCTTTACGGTTAAATTGAAAGACAAGCTTTTAAATCAGATATAAACAACTTTAACGTGAATAACCCTACCGATACGAAAAGTAAAGGTTGTTGTGCACTGCACATCCTCATATTGCTATTTATCAATATATCAAGAATCCAATTCGGACACAAAACGAGGAAAAAGTCTTCGGTCAAAATTTTTGACATTTCAAACGTTACTTTTATTGAAAAGAACTAGGAAATTGTCTCTTATTTTCTCATAACAGATTGGAGATTTTTTTCGCATTTTGACTATTAAATTTTATTTTCTTCCGCGAAATGCATAATAAGTATGTCGTCTGCTCAACTTTATGGCGTTATATCAAGAATTGAAGTCAACTGCCCGAGAGTGCCTTTTCCCGTGACACGCCCTAATTTCATATGTCTACAACTGTAGTGATATGTTTCCGATAAGCTTTTGATTTACATGTATATTTCTTCAAAGGGACATAACTCTGGTAATACTTAAGCATGTGTAATGATTATGGTGCGATTTATCATTCGCTTAGTATTTTCTCTCAATATTCTAAGATATTCTTCAAGAATAAGTAATACATTTGAATACACAAATCCTTACTTAGCCTACGGAAAACGCGTTAATATTTCAAACTTGTTTTCGTGAAGCATAACTAAGGTCCTACATATACTGCTTATTTATCATAGGTATACTGATAATATATCTTGTTTGATATCAAGTTAGAGAATTTTTCTGTTTGGAAAAGATCATAACGAGTAAATAACAAAATTAAACAATTAACTTTCTTGGCAAATATGCGTATTTGTTTATGTTGGGTAATGGTATCCCAGGTTATGAATTTGCCTGCATTTTTCTTCTACTGCCTTAAAGATAATTAACTTGTTTTCTTTTGCAAAGTGGGCTGCGTAAGTTCATTAATATCAATATACAACGCCATCTGTGAGTACTTATGTAGCCCGGTGCATTACCTCGATCAGCTGTTGTATTTCACAATACTTGCTATCTAGATAGGTTTGCATTCATCATTACCTTAATTTCCCGGAAGAGAGCGAAATATTTTCATTAGAACACTGTTCTTCTATCTAATCTTAGACTATCTACATCTTCGTGTTCCTCTCTCAAAGGAATTTTAAGTTAATAATTTTGATAACATGTTTGTTGCGATCATTGCTTCCCTATTGAATTGTAAAGTGCACCAGTCTAGCCGCCTAAACAGTGATTATGCATTAATCGATTTCATTTCGAAGTATAAATTGGTGGTTACGATCCGTCCTTATGAATATGAGGGCAATACAATCAAGGCAATTATACAAAAAATATAGCGCTTGTTTAAAATCATTTAGGTTTTATTCCTATCATGCATGGACTGGCTTTTGTGGCTCGATTCATATTAAACTTCGCTCATTTGTGCCATGTGTCCTACATTTTGTATAAGTCTCCTTATCACCTTCCCTATTTTTATATGTGTTTATCAAGGAAACATAAAAACAAACTTATAAAATGCAACAAAAATCGTTTCTGTCAGTTTTTGTTTACTCATGAACAGCAGAAACTTATTATTTTTGTCATGGGTACGCCTCCCGTGAAAAATGTTTCTGGTGTTTACACGTGAATAAAAATCGATATTTTACAGAAATTGACAGATATCCACCACCTCCTTGAAGATATATTGGCAAATAATTACCTTAAAAGTGTCAAAAACTGTAATAGACCTGTGAAAAGATGCTAGCTCGAAAAGCTTTATTTAGAAAACGTTGTCTCCCACCATTGTCATGTGAATAAATGAATAGCAAAACACGTTTCTTGAAGCTCAATTATAAGGAAAATGTTCACTAAACACATTAATATAGCATCGATTTATTACGTAATGTGAACCTTGTAAGCATTTTGCCTCTGAGTCAGAGAGTTTTAGCTTTTCGGATTAGTTGCACGCCGAAACACCATTTCGCAATTTAATACATACACGCAAAAGTTTCAACACGTTGAAATTGGAATAAAAAATGAACGAGATTCTATCGTACCGATTTTATAGACATATCGCAACAGGAAACCTTATAAAAATATCAAATTTCTCTCTGAACTTAATTGCAAAACGTTAGCAATTTTAAGAGAATTTTATTTCTAAACAGTTGCATAGCTCATTACGAATCGCACATTGTTTTTAACAAATTTACATCAATACATAAAATTTACATAGATACATGCATATGTATAACTGATGGAAAGAGATTAACTCAAATTTAAAGGTTCGGGCGATTGGCTTCATAAAAACACTCCTTCCAGAATCTGATAGCCATGCGAACTTCCTTACATTCTTTGTATATTATTATTCTTATTATATTTTTATATTTTGCGAGTTTTGTACAAACTATTTATACAAAAGATGTATGTGTAAAGAGTATTTGTTTTGCTCATGTTTACTGTTTGTACCAAACTGCTAACTTCCTTTCAAAGTATCATAAACATTATTTCTTCTCAGCATCCGCCTACTTTCCCCATCATTGTATTCAATTATTGCCATGTGATTTTATATCAAATGTCTGTTCATGCATTTTATCGCATCATTATTCTAAAACATAAGTTTCAGAAGACATGTAAATCACGCAAAAACAGCACATTCACAAAATGTATAAAGACTTGTTAGAATAGAATTCTCATTAACGTTCCATCAGTGAGATCGAGTTAAATTTCAAAATGTTCTTCGACCACATTTACATAAAATTAAACTGTTTTGTACTGTCAATTGGCATGTGTTTAATGTTTTTGTTTTCAATCAAATGATATTGTATTACCTTGTATAAAATATGTTTGTCATTAAAATGTTCCTGGACTGTAATAATATATTTAGAAAGCATTGCTTATAACTGCTTCCTTGTTTATTTAAACTAGCATTAAAGTGAATTTTAAATATTTCTTACATTTGTCCTTATCTCTTTTGGAAATTCAACCCCCGATGCGTTTAAAGCTGCCTTTTCATAGATAATGACTCGCTTAGAAAATGTCTCGCATGTTGTTAAATTTAATTTGAAAAAGGTGAAATGTGCATAATATCAGGAATTGTCATATTCAGAATCCTAACACTTGACCCAACAGGTTCTCATGTAACAAAACAAGTACACGTTGTCATGGTGAAATAACTCCAACCCACCCATTGTTAACTAGTGAAACAATGTATTACCTATAAATGACCCAACAGTAGCGAATTTCGCGCGGACTAATCAGTACATGTTAGGACAGGTTGTTTGTAAATTCTACTGCAATTGTAACACGATAACAATTTCACAAATATAAAAAATGAAAAGAAAGATCCAGCTTAGTAAATTTTGAGATTGAAGACATTCAAATGATTTTCTCTGGCATACAGGTATTGCATGTTTTGAGAATTTCTTTATCAATCTAATGACATGTGCAATCTGCATATCTCTAACAGACACGTGGTTAGGCACGTGGTGATAATGAACAGACACGTGGTGAAGACACATGCTGAATAATGAATTTGATAAATTGGACTGAAGTTAAAATGTTAAATGATTTCGTCTGACAGATCCTTTAATTGATTTGATAAAGCTAAGCAGCTCGTTTAACTGTAAAGGTAAGCTGTTCGTTAACGCATATCGGAAGCTTTTAAGCTAAACGGCTCGTTAACACAAATCGGAAGCGTTTAAGCTGAACAGCTTGTAACACAAATCGGAAGCTGTTAAGCTAAACAGCTCGTTAACACAAATCGGAAGCGTTCAAGCTAAACAGCTTGTAACACAAATCGGAAGCTTTTAAGCTAAACGGCTCGTTAACACAAATGGGAAGCGTTTAAGCTAAACAGCTCGTTAACACTAATCGGAAGCTCTTAAGCAGTACCTTGCGTAAATTAGGACTTCCTTATTTCACGTCTGGCAGTGTCAGCTTTCTTTACATTTACGAGTGATTGTTAGTTTTTAAGTTAAAAAGCTAAAAAACAACAGACATATTACAATGTATATAGAAAAAAAATGAAATAACACAGCTTTATAATCAATATAAAAATAACTATATAAATGCGAAACTGTTTACTAAAACGTGTTACGATCTGCGTAACAAAACCGAACAAAAATAACATAAAGTATCCACTTTTTAGGCATATATCACATTACGATATTTTATTAAACACGTAACGCTTTGAATGGTATTTTATAAGTTAATATATGTTGTTTTATGTTGAATTGAAAAAAAACCTGCAATTTTCAATTAAAGTAGGCAATTAGGACTGCAGGACTGGTCTCCATTTCAAGCAGTCGTATGCTTGAGATCTATGACTGGTCTCCAATGTTAGTTTAATGATCAAGAGTCCTAAACTAAATATCCGAAGACACTGCATGAAAGGCTTTGTTTTTAATTATAATATTGCTGCCCGCTGGCATTTAGAAACCTGGCAAGCATACATATGTCAGATAGTGCATGAGTTATGAAAACCCCACGCTAAAAACCTGCCTAAAACGCCGACATTGATATTTATGTCATTTGAGATGATTTTAATCTGGATCCTTTTCGTTATTTACCCATAGTCAGGTTATTGTATTAGTGACGCACCCTATTTTAACAAGGAAATAACTTTAGCCTAGTCTAAACACTCTGATGTAAAATAACAGAAATTCACACCCATAACTGGAACAAACAACAAAACTTGTGTTGAAGTTACATTCAAATGCTGTAAACAACTCTTTTTTTTGGGGGGGGGGGGGGATTGAGAGCATTTGTGTTATTTTTTATCATCCTTTGATGAACTGCCACTAAAATGCAACGACAAGAGTTATTTTGGCTTAAGTGACATGCTCTTAACTCTCGCTTTATCTGGCGTTTTTGTATTATTAGTTTTATTACCTTTCTCTTATGACATTTATTGCTTTGAACGTTAAATGCTTTCATGAATTCAAATAATTAATACCTGGGAATGACGAATGCGCACACATGCACACTGCAGGTATCTAATGATGCAAAAACAAATCATGCCATTTGCAATATACTTACTAATAGGCAAATTTTGGCCTTTACCTATAGTAAGTTACCTACACTCACCCAAAGTTTTATTTGGTTACTTTTTATCTATATCTTTTTAGAAAGACGTTGACTTTTAAACTCTTTATTTATGATCTCTAATCAGTATCAGTCTTTACAACGTAATTAATGACTTATCCTGTAATCTTTTAATAATTGAGATAATGACATGATTGCAGGTTTGCTTGTCTGAGTCATCCTTTTTGTCTAAAATGCATTTAATGTAGATAAAGGTCTACCAGCCGAAAAACATTTCTGAATTACTTGTTCTGTATTATAAGGAACTCTCGTTGGCAAGAAAAAATATGTACAAATGTAATCATTGCCTAAGGTTATATAACTGAGCATGGAAAATAGTCTCAAATCTCAAGCATCTGATTGGCTGAACTGGTGACAGATTCTTGAGATTTGAGACTGGTTTCCAATCTCAGTTTTATAACCTTGGGGCCTTATTTATAAATCAGCATCACTTGTAGTGAAATAAACGTGTTTTCGATTCTATTCATAACACATAACACGTGTACATTCCATTACTTTTTTATTAATGATAAGAATATATTTCAACAGGTGTGATGACTGAGATCCATCGTAAAAAATTGTTGTGCGCAGCGCAAAAAATATAGTATGTTTTTTTCTATCGGATATTATTATATTTACACAGTTAAAAAGAAACAATAACATATGACAAGAGAATTTGATTATACTTTTCTCAGATTGCTTTATTCCAGGCACTTTGCATTTTTGACTTCATAAAATAATTTAACATTGAAACAGATTTTAGGCTATCACGTTTGCTCAACTTGCTGACGTCATTTCTAAGATTGACGCCAGCTGCTCGGAGACCCCTTTTTCCGTGAAGCGTCCTAAATATGAGCTTCATTAGGATAAAAGATCTTTCGTTGTAAAAGGCATATGCTTTATCTTGCATACACATATTTTGATTGTATAAATGCTTGTTTTACGTAAAACAAGATAAGAAAGAGGTCATGTCTATTCAGTTTTTCTGTTACACGCTTCTAATGCTATCGGCTAAAAATAGTAACTGGAAAGCTTACTCTTACTGGTACTTCATTTTGGTATGCGCGTTGCCACTCAAGATTAGAACACATAAGAAATGAGATTTAAATAATAGTTCTTTTTGTAAATAAATCAAGTAGACTGGTACTAGACTTCCTCAGATTTCATTCTTTAGATGATATAACGGTTGCTTTTGGAAGATGATTTGATTTATTTAATTGTTTGTGCCACAACATAATACAGTAATTAACACGTTTCCAACAGTAGGTCGTGGTTTGGCCTGTTTATTTGTTCCACTGACTTCAAGATAATTAACATGTTGTGTTCCGTGTTGTAAAATGAGGCACGTGTGTTCAATTATAATAATATCTATTTAATTGTCAGGAAACAGCAGTGAAGCAGTTCGGTGCATTACCTGTACGCCGCGCTGTTTTGAAGTCTGGCAATGCATCTCTAACTATGAACAGGTGAACTGGTTAGTTCATAGAAACCGCGAAACAAAGATACGAAGAAATGAAACATCAAACGATTATTCTTATTTCGAAACAAACGGCGCAAAAAAATCCCCACACCACTATATACATAATTAATTTGTAAAATAAGACTATGATTAGGAGGTCTCTAGTCACTGTGTCACTTTTACATTTAATAATTTTATAGGAAAAAGTATGGTATTACCCAGTGAACTAGAATTTCAGGGAGTGTTTTGACAACATAATAATCATTGTAAAATTCTCGATATATACATTCTCTGGATAAACATGTATCTGTATATATTTATATCGATTTATTAGATAGTGATATAGAAAGTGGTAAATGACTAAAGCAATGATTGTTGAACAAGGCTTATTACTCATATACAGTATACATAAAGAGATATACCTACTCGGACTAGTTAGATAATTGTTGAGTCAGACACTAAATTGTGATATATTTTATATTAGGAAGACTATAAAAAGGTCTTGCACCACAAAGTAGACAGTGTAAATCAATACTGGGATTAAGTTTCGAAAATAAATACTTTAAACCTTAATAGGAACTCTATCTGACTTTAATATGTTCAACTGTGACTTGGAAGGCACACACAAATTATACTAACTAGAAGACAAATACTGGTTTTATTGCCCCCCAAAATAATATAATCGTATTGCGTTAGGTTTTATTGCTTCAGACTACGTAAAACTGTCAACAATAAATATTAAAATAATGTAACATTGTAATAATGTTGGTTTATATTATGAAGCTTTTTAGTATGATGCGCATATTGTATATAGCGGATAAGGCGCATATTGTATATAGCGGATAAGAGAGCCTATGTTTTATTCACAAGCGATACCGTTAATTATCATGAAACATCTTATATCAATCATTTAATACTGCAATAAACACTTTACGTTGTCAATTAGCTGAAACAGAACATCGAAATCTGCAGCAACATGTAGTGCCGATTGGTTTTCCTCACTGCTACTATTTTGCAATCTACGTGTTTTATATACTTAACCGTTTAACATGGAAGTACTAGATTGTTTATTTAAAACAATACGTTTTTTCTTGTTGTGATTGCATAAAAGATATAATTCAAGAATTGTATATGCTGTTTTCGGACAAAATTATTCTACAGTAACATGACGGTTAAAGAATCCTTGGGTGTGACCAAGAATCTAATTGTGATGCCCCGAAGACTGGGAGCCTTGTGTTCTAAGATGAAGAAATCTAGCAAGTTTTTGATGTTGTTCAATGGTACGTTTCTACAAATTGCAAGACTGTTAGCATTTCACCTGCAAATATTTTCGAAATGATATATTTAGAATAAAAAAGGAGAAAAATAAGTGTAAGATGCGACTTTCAAGTGTATATCATGTACTGTACTTTTGAATTGACTATGTAACATCTTTTGAAAACTGGACTAAACAAATGAAATTTTACTTAAAAGACAATAGGAAAATTTAGAAGGCATGGGGCGAAAAGATGATTAGTTTGGCAGTTGATATATAAACATCACTCGTAAAGAAAACTAAGTTACCCGGCTATGTTTGAAATAGACGTGAACTATACTACTCAAAATTTGATAAGGAGTACTTATAAGATTTTGGTTATTTCTCACATTAGTTTGAAACGTTAAAATATTTGCTGTGATTCTGAAAATTTGTTTATTTGACATTAGCTTTGTGCCAGGTATGTCGTTAGAATAATCTAAATGTATGAAAAACACTAACCTTGGGTTTCATTTAGAAGATCTTTAAGAAATGAAAAGTGATCCCTATCAAATTTTGAGTAGTATATTTCGTTTTTATATTCCTGTAATAACAAGAAAGACGATATTATCAATATTTTCTTCTTGTGCATTTCTTCTTCACATTTGTTTGTATTAAAAGTACATTTGTCTTGTACTTAATTTGTACTTTTCGTTCAAAATTATTCTCGTCTTCCTATTTTGTCTATCTTCATATTACCTTCCCTTTATCTGTCATTAACTGTAATTGACACGTTTATATAGGTGTTCGTTCACATCGAATTTCAAAGCAATATAATAATTACTGTAAAGATGTATAACAGACGCTAAAATTAGAAAAAATAGAGAAAATAGAGTCTCAAAACATACCTATTAAGGCTTGTCGGAGTATTTTTTTTTCTTTCACGAAGCTCGTGTGAACTTTAAAAATGTTATCCGATCATATTTATAATATTATATAAATAAGCGTACATGTATTTACTGAAAACGAAGGAAATTTATCATAAAGGACAATATGAATATTTTGAAGGCATGAGGCGAAAAGATTATTTGTTTCAAATTGGCAGTTGCAATATAAACATCCCTCGCAAAAAACTAAGTTACATGTACTTGGCTATGTTTGAAATAGACCTTTACTCTTTCGTTTTCAATTTCTTTCATGCCAAATAAGGAGGAGATATTGTCAAGATTTTCATCATTGTGCAAATCATTTAACATTAGTTTTGTTTTAAGAGAACGTCATTTGTCTTGTACTTATTTTGTACCTTACGTTTGAAAGTCTTTCTATTTTGTCTTTTTTCCTCTTACCTCTCCTTTATCCGTGATTAACTCTAATTGACAAGTTCAAATAGGTGTTTGCTCATATCAATTTTCAAAGCAATAAGATAATTTAAGATATATAACAGACGCTTGAATTAGAAACAATAGAGAAAATGGAGCCTCCAAACATAATAATAATATAAAGGCTTGTCGGAGTAATTTTTCCTCTATTTTTTCTGTCATGAAGCTCGTGTGAACTTTAAAAATGTTTCCGATCATATTTATATTATTATGAAACATGCGTGCTTACTTAGAATTAAGTTGTTCTTTACTGCCAAATGAAATGTAATTGATGTTGTTTTTTAAATCTGATATTACTATGTATAAACAGATTTAGGTGGTTTGACTTCTTTATAGCTGAAGTATTTTATATGATTAGGAAAGTATGAAATATTTAATTCCTGGGGAAAGTTTTCATTTCAGCAAATTAAAAATCACAGCCAGCTTGTTTTATTGCGATAAGTTAGCAACAATGTAAAAGTGTGGAATCAATTTTCGAAACTTAATATTTATGAGTAAACACTGAAAACGAAAATGC
The DNA here is from genome assembly GCA_038501625.1 of Corbicula japonica. Lineage (NCBI taxonomy): Eukaryota > Metazoa > Mollusca > Bivalvia > Venerida > Cyrenidae > Corbicula > Corbicula japonica. The sequence continues at coordinate 3,102,534 of JAZAYU010000038.1, read as the reverse complement.
CGAGTATAAACACTATTATTTGTTCATGCCATTCACGTGGATTCCATGTTGGTTTTAGTTTAATCGATATTTGTTGAAAAAGATACGCTTGCCTATCTTTATACTTAGATTTCATCATATCTCTACTTTTGAGATCATTCCAGATATATTTTATCCTGATAAATCATTAACAACTGCTTTCCTGTGTAACGAATTATTGTTAAGTTCGGTCTGTTTTAAGTACCAAACCTTTGTTTTTTTTTATCTGTATCAGGCTCTTTACTATTAAAACAATTTTTATTCTTATAAAATATGGCGAATGATGGGGCAAATGAAGGCAGTCTGACCATTGTACTGTTAAACAGCAGAACTGCACCTACGCATATATAACGGATGGAACCCTGCCATGTATGACCCTTTTTGTTATTTTCATTAACGTTCTTTATTGACATTTTTTTTTGCTATAAGCGTGATATATCTCGTCAGATTGGCACAATACTCGTCTAACTTACATACAATCTATGAAGGATATAGCCAAGTGTTGCACCAAATCCTTGATTTGCCTTAACTTTAGGGTATCACTCAATCAATCAAAAGAATGACGCATTCAAATTGCATACTCGTTTGTTTTTCTGATGCAGCACTTAAACAGCAAATCTGCATTATACTTAGCATTTGATTTCTTCCCAAAGGGACGTTTATTTTGCAATGGAAATCCTGCAATTTTAACTAAGATTCAGGTAAATGATAAAAATAAACACTCCTATAAATGTTCGAAATGTTAATCTTAGCACGGATGCCTTATCATTGAACACAATACGTGTAAATTCCATTTTATACTTGTTATGTCTATTATATGTCTTTAATGATTTAAACATTATTGAATGTATCTGATGACGAATATCATACGTAATAAGAATTATGCAAGTCCCATTTGTATTATAGGGTGATATTTGTTTACAATATTCGAGGGTGGCAGCCCTACCCTTTCATAGGTGCACTGTATCAAAGTAAAAAGGTTTCCAACAAAAATATTAAGTATTTGGAAAACGGTTTAACGATCCACGAATTAAAAACCACCACGAAAGTAATAATTGAACTTACACTTCCTTTGAAAATGGAGAAACTTTAATTAAAAAACCAACGAAAATGGTATCACACGGAAAACCACGCAAGTTTATGCCCACGAATATATTTAGAACATCTACAGTATAGATATACGCCGAATCCACAAATTATTTTTGAACGTCGGAATTACCTGTTTTTCTATTTTTTGTTTAAACAAAAAAACAACAACATTGTTTTCGGGAGGTGTTATGGTATTTCTTATGCGCTTTAGTCTTAGGTGTATCAGTGTAAATTGAATATTTCGCAGAGTTTTAAAAAACCTCGATTATTATAATAACCAATTGACACTGGCTACGTCATGAAGGGAGAATACTTTGAATAGATGGAAAGGAATTTTAAATGCAACAAATGAGCGTCTTTAAGGCTTCAGTTGACTTGGTTGAGCATGTCCATTCGCAACAAAGGAATTGCATTGCATATTACAATTCATACCGACTAGACTCGCACTGAGTACACAGCCAAATAAACAGTATCAATTTCGATCAATCCCGAACGATTAAGGTATAAAGTGAAAAACAATATTTATATTAAAAATGTACTTTTTACGGAAGCAGTTTCATAATTTACTTCCTTCGTAAAGCACTCTAAATTATTACACCGTACGTAAAGCTGTCTAAATTACTGGGTTATGTTTGCAATAGAACAATTACATGTACTTGTATTTTGTTTTTTTTAGCATGAGAAATATTAAAAATTGTATATGCTGTTTTAGGACAAAATAAAGATTCATATTCGACAGTCACATGCCGGTTGCAGAATCAAAAAGTGACCTAGATTCGAATGATGATGCCCGTGTGTTCTAAGATTTATAAGTCGAAAAGTACTTGATGTTATTAAATCTCACGTTTCTATAAATAGCAAGGGCCGTTAGCATTTTACCTGAAAACGATTGTCAAATTGTGTAAAAATTTGAATGAAATTGAGATGAAATATGCCAGCTGCTGTATTTTTAAATTGACTTTGCTGTATTTTTAAATTGACTGATATGAAACATCTTTTGAAAAATGGATTAATCGAATGAAAGTTTTGCTAAAGGACAAACAATAATATTTTGAAGGTATAAGGAGAAATTTTGTTCAAATCATTTTACATTTCATTCGTTTTAATAGTACATTTGTAGGTACTTATGTTTGTACTACTAATTTGAACGTATTTGCATTTTCCTATTTTGTCCATTTTCCTATTACCTTCCCTCTAACTATGATTAAATGTAATTGACTTTAAAAAGGTGTTCTCAATTTTCAAAGCATTATGATTATTGATGATATATAAGAGACTCTAACATGAGAGAAAATGGACTTTTAAAACACATTATAAAGACTTGTTGGTACTTGTTGGAATATATTTTTCTGTTGTTTTTTTCTATCATTAAGAACATGTAAACTTTTAAAATGTTTTCCGACCATATTTAAGTGAAACATTATTAATCTAAAAGCAAGCTGTACTTTACTGTGAAATGATATGTTACTAGTGTTTTTTTCTAAGAACTGATATTATAATACTATGAATATAAAGATTTAGTAGTTTGACTTCTTTAAAATTAAAGTACTTATATAATCAGAAGCACTAAATATTTGACTCCTGTGGAAATTTTTCCTTTCAGCAAAGTGTATATTATTTTTTGAAACTTAAATTTTAATATTAATATACCCTAACAAAACAGCGAGTTTTAGGTAAAATATCACTTTTCCAGAAAATCACATAGATTCCATGTTTTTCCGTTAATTTTAATCAATATTTTGTTAAACTGCACACACACCTTTAAGCAAAAATTTGCATTTTTGGCATAAGTGTTCATTCATGATTTAATTAATTTTTTTCCAACATGTGTGTTATGTATCCGAGTAAACACATTCCTAAACTCGCAATTGTAAAGCTGTTTAGAAAATACTTTATTCGAAACCTCAGTGGCACCGTTATAGATTATAAGCACAGACTGATTTAATTTTGAGGTTTCTTGTATATTTGATAAAATATATCAATGATTTAAGTTTTTAAAAACAGTAACCAGAAAAAATACAAGAATATGGTATATCAGGACAAGATTTTAAATTACAACAAGAAACTTTAAGTACATATTAACATTTCATCAATGGCGCGTGAATCAAGTTTTCTCCTATCATCATCATATGTTGCATATATTGAAACTAGCATAGAACTCAAAATATAAATAGAAGAATAACGTTATTTATTGACATGTATTGCTTTAAACGTGAAATAGTTCGTCAAATTTGCGCCATTCTTGTTTAACTCATGTATAGAATATGTGAATGATATATATGTAGCTTTGCACCAAGACCTTGAATTGCCTAAAATTTAGGGTATCAATCAATATTATAAGTATCTTGCATGAGTCTGAGGTGAAGATGGAAAAATCTGTCACCGAGGGGGAACTGTTTTTGCGGGAACGAGGCTCTGCCGAATGTCTCATGCAAGATACTTTTTCTTGCATACCTTTTACTGTTCATAACATTTGTGTAAAATATTGACGTTAACGCAAACCTTATTTTCTAAATGACGTCACTAACTTGAATTATTACGTCTGATACTTGAAGACGTTACGTCACTCTTATAGTACGCGAACGTTATCTTTTCCCTAGCGAAAAGATAACGTATTCTTTCCCGGTAAATCACGCGGAAATACTTATCCGGTATGCAAGAAAAAAGAATGACGCATTCAAACTGCAGACTCGTTTATTTTAATAGCACTTAAATAGCAAATCAGCAATATTCCGAGCATTTGATTTTTTCCCAAATGGACGTTTATATTGCATTGGTAATCCTGGATTTTAACTATGATTCAGGTAAAACATATAAATAAACACTCCTTTAGATTTTCGTAATGCACGGATGCCTTATCTTCGAACATAATACGTGTAAATTCCATTTTATAACTATTATGTCTATTATACGTATTTTAATGATTTAAACATATCTGATGACGAATGTCAAGCGTAATAAGAACTATGCAAATGACATTTTTACAAAATTTTTACAAAATTTGAGCCCTACACTTTCATCGGTGCGCTGTATCAAAGTAAAACGTTTCCAACAAAATTCAGTGCTTGGAAAACGGTTGAAAAAATTAAAAGCCGCCACGAAAGATAGAATTGAACCTACACTTCCTTTGATAATTTAGATTAGTTAAGAAAATAACCCACGAAAAAGGTACCTTACGGAAATCCACGAAAGTTTATGCCCACGAAAATATTGAGAACATCTTCAGTATAACGATGTACGCCAATTCCATAAATCATTTTTGAACTTTTGATCTACCTGTATTTCAGTTTATATCTAAACTAAAAACCACTGATTGGGTAGGCGTTTATGGAATGTCATATGCGCTTTAGTCTTAGGTTTATCAGTGTAAATTGAATATTTGTTCAGAGTTTTAAAAACCTGGATTATAATAATAACCTATTGACGTAGGCTACGGCATGAAGGGGGGATACTTTGAATAGATGAAGAGGAATTTTAACCGCAACGAATGAGCGCCTTTAAAGCTTGACTTTATTGAACATGTCCATTGACAGCACTGAGTACACAGCCAACTAAACACTATCAATTTCGATCCATCACAAACGATTGAGGTATCAAGTGAAAAACAATATTTATATGAACATTTTAAAATTTTTAAATTCACAACCCTTTTAAAGTCCTTATCCCGACGCTACCAACAGCGAAACCGTTTTTATTACAAAACAGACACAAGTCAAGTGTCGAATTCTTGATTTGATTTATTACGTCTATTCTATTTAGATAATGAAAATAGTTCTCCTGCACTCCGAATACATTGAGCACTCAAAGATTATAATTCCGACCGAAAGCAATAGATTTAAGTATTTCGAAAAGTCGAAAGCTTCACAATACATGTAAGTGCATAACAATCTAAACCAGTCCCCCAAAATCCCCGAAAATATTAGAACTCCACTCTTTTCATAAGAACTTTGATGTTGAACTATTAAATCAACCTGTATACAGTTAACGCTCAGTGTCATACTACCCCAAGTATAAGTAAGCCCGTCACCATGCTAAGTGCTAATTGATGATAGCCCCCATATTTGGATTGTAGCATCATTAATCAGGAAGATTGCTCTGGGGTTGCCTCAACCCCCAGTCATGAACTAACCCTGTCATCAGATCACGCTAACTATTGAATTATAAATTTAAAAAAAATCCACAAACAGCACAAACAAGACGAAATTAATTAATGAAAATTCCAAGAAATTGAACTTTAAAAACTGTAACAAAATGTACTTTGTAGGGCAGCAGTTTCATAATTCACTTCCTTCGTAAAGCATTCTAAATTATTACACCGTACGTAAAGCTGTCTAAATTGCTCGGTTATGTTTGAAATAGAAAAATTACTTCTTCCTAAATTATATCGTTATCAACATTTACAATATGCTCTGTTACATCTAGACTTCAATCAGATCAGCTCTCTGTCTGGTTAAGAAGATTGGACTTAATTCCAGACACACGATTAATAGGTAAATAAGTCAGCAAAGTACAAATATTTGAAACCAAGTTTTTAAAATACATGTGGTCTGTCTGTCTGTCTGTCTGTCGGTCGGTCTGTCTGTTTGTCTGTTTGTGTCTATCTGTCTGTCTGTCTGTCTGTCTGTCGGTCGGTCGGTCGGTCGGTCGGTCGGTCTGTCGGTCGGTCTGTCTGACTGTCTGTCTGTCGGTCGGTCGATCTGTCTGTCTTTCTGTCTATTTAGCTCTTTGTCTCCCTCTCTTTCTCGCATTTTGTTAAAATTGTTTGCTGTGTGGAGAGGCGATGTACATATGCGACGGTTTTGCTTATTACTAATACATTAAGAACAGTAAATATTATATTTTAAATGAAAGTCAAGTCGAAAATACCGTAAACAACAATCATTTAAATAGTTTGTTATAAAAAAAATCTGTAACTTTCAAGGCCCATTTCACAGAGCCAACGAAGAGACAAAAAGGGTAAATAAAGAAAGAAATTTAAAAACCAACTGTTACAAAAGACGTCAGAATAACGAAAACACATAAAAAACGATCAGGAGAAAAGTTATTGCACATTTAGTACCGATATAAAGAAAATATATATTGCAATCAATTTGGATATATGCACAAAGAAGTACTGGCCTTAGATTTGATACATTGTGATTATTTTCTAAACATTTGTATGTTGAAATTTCTACAGCAACTGCTTGTGTAAATTAGGTTGTCAGTTATTATCAAAATTTTAGATGGTTTTAATAAGGTTTTGCTGTTGTTCAACATATAAGTTCTGTCATTTATTTTAGACTAACGGCAAAATAAACATAACACAAATGACGCAAAATGTTGGATGTGGAAGTTAAAATTTAAACAAAATTATACATCTATTTATCTTGATTTTCTTATGATATAAATAATTACAGACCGATCGTGCGACAAAACACCTATCTTGAGAGTGATACGCATCACTACGGCTATTAAATACTAGTATGTCAGCTACTTAACATCATTGTTATAACTTATAACAACGTTAAATTTTAATTTGTTTTGCTTGTTTATGACTGATTGTTAGATAGTGGATAGTTGGGCGTTAAAAAATTCAAGGAAGTGTGTGCATGTGCTTTGCTTGTTCTTACGCTCGCGACAAGGCAAGTGTAATGTATGTGCACCCTTAATATGATTTACATCCCCAGTGCCAAAAGGCTTTTCCGAGAAAGTAACACTTTATGCTCTCGTTTTCGTTGATATGACTTTGTAATGTCGTTCTGAAATTGATCATATAATTTACAGATTGCTTTTTTCCTTATTTTATGGTGTTTGTAGCTTTGTTTCCTGTTTGAAGCTTTTCCTTATATTCGTATTTCACATTTGCCATAGTTTCTACAAATAAAAGTATCATGATACTAAAGCAATACCATTAAATATATTATGCTTGTCAGAATATCAACCATCTAACTTAGGTCTTAATACTGTAACAAAAGAAATAAGTCGTAAACATGCTTCTCTAATATTTAATTATTCTATAATTGAAGGAAATATCTTAAGATTACAGCGACTGTTACCGTTATAAGCTGGTTCTATTTTCTTCGTTAATCATTTTTATTGACCAATAATATCCTAATCAGTGAATTTTACCTACACTCCGACTGACATTTATTAGACATTATGTTTTGCAAAAGCCAAGAAAATGATCATAAGATAATAATGACGGTGTCAATCCATGTTAAGAATGCAGAATTGCTGATTATTTATGATCAAATAACTCTTGTAAAATTGTCTGTGGTACTGTAATTTATAAAAAAGGTTTTCGAAAATAGACTTTCTTCTAGGCATTTGTATTATTATCTGAGTAACTATCTTAAAGATCCGTACAAGAATAAGTGAAGTGTCTAAATAGACATTACCTTAGGTACTACAATATCGCATTGGGAGGCTAATTACAAAATGTATCTGCGGAAAAATAAGGATCATTACCTCCGTCTTTTAACATTCCATTTTTTATATTGTTATCAATTTAGAAAAGAAATAACAAACAATTAACAAATGAGAAACTCGGATGAATACCCCATTGGAACTGTTAGAAGCAAAGCATGTTGAATCTGGGGATTTAAACCGGGTTCTATTGGGCATCGGCATGACACTTCAGCTTCACCTATTTCTGTCATAGACAAATGAAGCAATCGGAACGAGCCTAAAATATATTACTATTTGTCGTGTTGGTTGGCTTTTAACATTACTTTTTCATCCTTTTTAATTGGCGTTTTTTTTGGCGAGTTTTGGCTGTAAAAGTCTCCCCTAACTTCAGTAGTAGCTTTGATAAATTATCTCCCTTGAAGGTCGTTTAACATGATGCATGTTACATGTAGTAGTTTTCCTAAAATATTTATGTTTTAATATTTTGGCATGTTTAATATTCAAATTTGGCAATTTCAACAAAGTTTCCAGTTTACAGCTGTGCTTTGACTATAATTGTTCAAGAATATAACTTCTGCTCTTTTTTTATTTGTTTTGTGTTTTCTGTGGCACATATGAATTTGATTGTCAGATCCCTTATCTCGTTCAAAAAAGGTAAAATACGAATTGCCACATTCAGAAGACAAAGCCTCCCCACACAGTCAAGGGAGAGCATGGTTTGTAAAATGACCACAATTTCAAAAAGACGCCACAAACAATTAACAAAAATGAGAACCTGAGGTGTTATCGCCTTTTAACGGTCAGTTGCAAAACAATTTATTACCACGGTATTTTAAATTTACACATGAAACATGATCTGGTATAATTTTACAATGTACCTACACCAAACGAACAATTGGCGAAATAAACGTAACGCACCAGAAAAGTCACAAAAGCAATCATTTTAGTTTTTCTTTCATGAAATCAAATGGATATAAATAATGACGAGGTTTTAATTCTTTGGGTACCTGGTGTGCGTTAGCGTTATTTTGAGCGCTCTAGATTTATGCACCACATAACTCTCTATAGACCAATGCATGTTAGTATTGCAACAATAAATTTCAAGCAAAGCATTGCCATGCGGAAATGTGTCTTCGGAAAATTAAAATGACGTCCTAAAGATGCCAGACGACATTAGATAATGTGCATTTAGCAATAAACTATATTTTATAATTGTAAACATGTTTAAAATGTCTCAAACAATAATGGAAAAATGACAAAGATTTTAAAGTTGCTGCTAAAATATATCAACAATTTAAATGTCAAAAGTATCAATGAAGACAAAATTCTGCTGGCGTGGCTATATTATGTTTCGTACATAAAATTTTCTAGTGTTTATGTCATTGTTTTGTTGTATTATGGAGGTGTTATTGGTCATAATAATTCTTGCTTCTGGAACACAGGAAGGACACTCATTTTGTCTTTTTTTCGCAAAAAATGACCGGGAGTCGGACAGCTAATTCCTCAGTTTCTAGCCACAAAACGTTTAACATGCTACCAGGGCCCAAGATCATAAAACTGAGATTGGAGGCCAGACTCAAATCTCAAGCATCTGATTGGCTGATATGGCGACCAGTCGCCATGTCAGCCAATCAGATGCTTGAGATTTGAGTCTGGTCTCCAGCTTTAGTTTTATGATCTTGGGCCCAGCCATGCTAGCAAGTACAGCCTCCGAACAGGATGGCGGGAAACCCTGAACAACGCGGCCGATGTTTTGTATCACCAGTTCCGTTTTTTAAATAACAATACTGACTTGTTTGCACTGCGATCCTTTTTACGGCAGCCACACAGTACGAACAGTCTCATTATAAATTTTAAATGATTTCGGCACGGAAAGGTAATCCAGTTGTTACGGCATCGAAAAAAAACAACAAAAAACAAACGCCAAGCCCTCTTCCAAATGAGATTAAATATCTGCTTTAGTTGCTTACTTCTTTCATCTTTTACTTTGTGGAAAATCTTTATTGACAATTCAGATTGCCTTTATTCTGGTATTCTGTCACGTGTTTTGAAGGACTTTAAGCATGATTCTTATGGATGTTCAACATATTTATACTTGTTTTGCCCGGTTTAAGGATGGACGGTTTTTATCCCCTTCTCAATATAGGTTTTGAATAATTGTTGAATACCCCCAAGCATTTTCCTCCTTAGTGTCATTTATACATTTATATTAAGTCTTGAAAGAGTAACTGTGAAGCGATAAAGGTATACAATTGATGATACATGCCAGTCATAAAAGAGACCAAAGAGATTAAATGGGAATGTTTACAGCCACCGACGACAACAAATATCAAAATATAAAAATACAAATGGCTTGGTTAATTAAAGGCTGTGCGTGAGCTGAAACGGAAAAGCAAATTACTTCCCATCCGCCTAGTACCGGGTTTAGCGCAACTCGATATTTATCCATATATTAATTGTATTATTCCCAACGTCTGTTAAAATTTTTAAAGACAACAGCACAGCTCTTTTTTAGGGGGAGACGTGTGGCCACACAAACTACGCTACAGTAACTGTGTTATTTTAACAAACCGTACACGACAAATATCAAACATTTGCAGCGTATAATTAAAACATGATTAAGAAGAAAGTAATTTCTCTCATGTAAGGGTGTTAAGAGGAATATTTTTCATCCATGTGTCTAGTTGATTACGCTTTGTAAGTGTTGCTGTATCTGTGAAGCCAGTGAAATTCATAATTCATTTCCTTAAGTTTGTTACCATAACAACACGTCAGCATACACGTCAGCATGACATATTACATGTTAGTTCAAGTCAAAGCTTGCTTATAAGTTACAGACCTTTGTAATAAAATGAGATTTCCAACAGGTGGGTTAATTTAAATCAATCAGGACAAATCAAGGTAAAGAGTCTGACATGCAGTTATGAAAATCTTGTTTCTCATATTTTATTATATGAAAACCTCATAATGAGGAAATTCCTGCTGCTGTAGAGACCATTTACTTACGTCTTAAAAGCCCACGTTTCACTGTCTAAGTTCTGTCTATAACTTTCGCGTATTTTAATGCTCAAATGTTCGCGTTTCCATTTTAGGCTTCCGTCTTAAAACATTGAACTTAGTTGGTTAATGGATAATGTTTTATTGGCTAAGTACCTTTGCTGATTTTCATTAAATGACTTCCATCTAAGTAGCTTGCGGTTAATTGATTTTCTAATTTATCTGACGTACAACAATTTTTTTCATTAATAATCAGGACAAAGAAAAAACAGAATAGAACAAGATTTTCCTTATTCGATTATTTCTTTTGTCATAAACAAATTCAGACCATTTGACCAACGGCATATTGACAAAATATTAAATGCTTACTTAAGTCTTCGTGTGCATTTAACCATATGCATTTTCCATGAAAAGTTAAACAAAATGGCTGTCGACAACAAAAGATTGCTGGCCAGAAGGGGAAATAAACACGTGCGATCCGTATATATGTAAACCAATAGAACATTATCCAGTCAAATTCACAAATCTCTTTTATCATCTCTGTAGTAAGAACATTGGTTATGTGTTGTAGTAATATTTCCTTTGAAACCCCCTAATTGGCATTCGATGAAGTTTTGGCGTTGTCTGTGATATGCAGGCTTTATATTTTAAGATCCTCTGTAAAAAAATTCTATTCTGTTTAGTTCTGCCCATTGTTTTCTCGATTAGCAAACCCATTCTTTTATCTGGGAGCATACGCCGCTGAACATGGGATGGTATTAATCTGAAAATACTTCAATGAAGGTTCCATGTCCACCGCCATATGCACACCATTGTTTGGGATGGTCAGAATTGTAATGTTTATTGGTGTAAATATGAGTTATGCTCAACCCGGGGCTAGGTGGCATGGGCAGTAATATGCATTTCCATTACTGTCCCATGAACAGGCTCGATCAAACCGAGTCTGCAATATTTTCATATTGATTTTCATATTTGTCGTATCCGATGGCTTTCAAAGTTCAATTTTCATCTATTTCATAAATAAACAATACTGCAAACCACAAAACGCTCATTTTATTTCTTATTTTAGTAGGTCTCGTTGGCAGGTCTATCCACGATTTTGTAACCATCACAAAATTTAAATAAATGAAAAGGGAACTTTGAAAGCCACCGAACACGACAAATATGAAATTACTGCAGGCTCGGTTTGATTGAGCCTGTCCATGGACAGTTATGGGAAAGCATATCACTACCCACGCCGCCTAGCCCCGGGTTGAACGCAACTCAGTAATTACACCATTAAATAGTACAATTTCGATCCATCCCAAACGATGGTATGCATATGGCGGCGAACATGGAACCTTCAATGAGGTATTTTCAGATTAATACCATTCCATGTTCAGCGGCGTATGGTCCCCAGATAAAAGAATGGGTTTGCTCTAAACGAGAAAACAATGGGCGGAACTAAACAGAATAGAATTTTGACAGGGGATCTTAGAATATAAATCCTGCATATCACAGACGACGCCAAATGCAAAATTTAAAACGCAGGAAGTATATCCTTGGGGGTGATTGGACAATATCCAAATCTATATTGGCTGGGATATTGAAACCACCTATCTATAAACTGGCCGAAATATTAAAACAAAAGTAATTTTAGAAGTGCTATAATCATGCATGTAGTACATAAGTATCGTGCTCAACGACCTTCAAAGGACTTAACTGATAACAGCACTGATTGAATGTACGGGGAGACTTTTTACAGCCGCCACACGGCACAAACAACGCTACTGTGATTTTGAAATAGATGAAAAGGGAACTGTAAGGCCTAAGAAAATAACTGCATTCAAGGTAGTTCAGAAGACAAACTTGATAAATTTGCATTTCAAATTAAAAAGAAGCAATCGATAGTGTAACATAACGAGAGTGTTGAACAAATGATTTAGTCAATTAAATATCACTCTACTCTTCGGAATGGCATTTTCTTTTCCCATTTTTGGTTTTTCAAAGTTGATGAAAAAATTTACGAGGTTCATTTGGTAAACAGTAACATAATTAACTCCCGTGTGTATCTCTTACATAATTAGTTCCTTTGGGGTTCATCGCCAATCCTGTTTACCAATTTCCTCAAATATTAACTTTGCTAAACTTTCCAGACCTGACGTAGTGAATTATTACTCTGCAAAAAAACATCATTCAATTAATATATACACATCATTAGTATACTAAAAATCTTAACAAACTCCATTTTGCTTTTCAGTGTTTTTTTTCGAAAGATCTTCTTCTTTAATGCTTTAGATATATCTCACATCATATACTTCAGCTTATAGCCAACATGACCACAAAGACAGTATCACTGCGGAGTCCGTTTATATGTCTTGAGCAATTATAGAAACATATTGAAAACACATTCAAAAATGCAAGCTTACACCGGGAATCGAACCCGTTCGAGAAAGTGCCTAGCCACATAACCTAGCCACTCTAATATTTAAGCTATTTCTTACATTTCACATTAAAGAGTTTGCGCGGTTAACCCTGTGTAACATGACCATCATTACATGACATCGTTAACCGATTTTAAATAGTAACTGTGCGCACTGTTTACGGTTGGCCCAGTACACATGCATGTTTAATGAATATGGAAATCGAACCAATATAAAAATTCAGAAAGACATCATATTCACACAACTATTTACATAAATAACATATATTTAAGCAATTACAAATTTTAAAATTAAGTTAGACATATATTAGAAATAAAAGTTGAATCAACTGGGCTACCGCCTTCGAACAGTTGATCACTATTAGGACAGAACACTGCTTCCAAGAATGTAAAGAATTTTTACAGCCTTAGATTCATTTAACTTGTTTATTTTATGTTACTTTTTTCCTTTCCATATGTTTGTTTTTCTAAGACTGTATACTATTGACATGTGTAAAGTATCGTTACCAAATACAGTTGTAATTGTAAATACAACACTTTGAGTTTTTAAGGGAGCACTATCATTGGAAATGGCCGGAACTGGCTAAAATTTCAAAATTAAATTTTGAGGAAAATACTCATTGCAAACTAAATTTTAGTAAAGAAATGTATTTATCTAAGGATAAATGTGTTCAAGTGCAGTTTAGTCTAATTCATGTTCTAATTACCATGCACTTACTAAAACAAAAAACGCACAGTTTGCGTGAAACTCTGAAATTCATGGACAATATAACAAAACAACTCACACCTGAAATAAGTAGATGCTTTGCTGGTGCCATTTCAAGAAATTCAAGAAACATTTTTACATTGATTACAACATTTGACACAATCGTTGGTTCAACGTAATTTCCTTATTAAAGATAATGAAATTTGTCCTCAGGCAGTCTTTGGATTTACAAATGATTTATTAAGACGAAACGGCGACTGTCACATATGACGTTAGAGCATTTAGTGGATAACGAGTATACATACAATGTAGAGGACGTTATCTTTTTTAAAGACATTCATTTCTGTCTCTTAAAATAAGGAACCATTAATCTAATTGCAGACTGATAATATGCTTGTCAAATAATATGTCAGTTTACAGTTTAAAGACACATATTGATCAGAATCGTCTTGTAATACAATTGCAGTTTTTTAATTGAATTTGACATCGTCCTTGTTTATTGGTAGTGACAGTTATTGTGGGGAATATATATGCAGCCTTTCTTCCACGATCAATCGGTCCTGTAATTGCCGACAATTTCTTAATGTTACGCATATTGGCTATTAACGCAGAAAATTAAAACTAGTAGTTATTATAAATAAATATATTGATCTTTAATCAACCGTATTACCTAATAAAGTATGGAGAACAAACGCAGTAAACTCGCTTATTATTTTTCCAATTACTGTTTGCCTTAAGGATTTATGCTGAGATTACCACATTTTATCTCCTTGTCAGTGTCATAAACATCACGTTCCCGTCTCGTGTATTGATTAGGGTTCACATAATCACCAACTAGATTAGATTGTCAGTAGGGCAGCGGATCACTTATTTTAACAGTGCGGTGAAACGTATTTTTAAAAGATAACATTATCATTTAAAAGTCTAAAAGACGATTGTGGTATGTACCTTCTCACAAATTCAAACAATTGCAACTATAAAAACTTACTGTAAAGCGAAACGGTTTAATAAATTTAATAGTCATGTCTCAATGAAATCAATAGGTGCATAAACCTGTTTATATTGTACATGTACATGTACCTTCTCACAAATGCCCAACTTTGAGATAGATTTTTTTGGTTTGATAAAGTCAAACGTTTAAAACAACGATCAGAGCAGAATTTTCTACAAATCTTAATTACTGTAATAATATTAACCAAGGATGGCCTCGTTAACTGTAAGAATACAATCATGAAAGAGAGAACATAATTTGGGTAACATCCTTTTAACATTTGAGAAAAAGAACGAAACAAACACATTGAAATATGTCGGCATTATAAAGCCAAGTATTTACCTTTCTTTATGTGCACAAACCAATTAAATGGTTGCAAAATAAATGAATCGTCAGGCTTTATTGTATGTCCCTTACATCACATACGTCCTATTAGGAATTGCAATTGAAGTAAAATCTCGTGTCATTCTATTAAACAGAACTTACTAAAATCCCCTAAAAGAGCGTTTTCAAAATTAAGGAGAAAATGCAAGTCAACGTTTTACAAATTGCAAAAACTCAAACTCTGGAAAGGCGATTACTTAATTTTATTTTTAGAATAAACCGATTGCTTTCTGAATTATAAATGAACTATACAGTTTGTGGATTCCAGCTTATTGTGCGGTGAATCTGTTTCTTGGAAAGCATCAGTAACCCAGGAATAACTTTGTAACATGCCGTTTCCATGTATAATTAGTGCAAAAATAGTTATTTAATTTAAAAAAAAACTTTAAGTTATTATATCATTAATATATGCGCAAAAGCTTTGTTTTCTACACTTTACGTACAAAATTACACTCACCTAAAGTTCTTATTGGTCATCAATTGTATATGTTTATAATGTATGCTAGTTTTGTTTCTTCCTTATGTCAAGAGAGGCTGTGAATAGAACTGTTTTGTCTTTGAATCCATAATTCAATGTCTTTTTAATCTTTATTGATTGTTATCTTAAATGAATCTGATAGCATTTACTTACACCGCATGGTCAAAATTCGAACAGTCTTTAATTGAAAGGAATGCTATTATAAATTTGGGTACTTTGTAGTAATAAGTTTTTATGTTTTAACAACTGACGATCTGTACATTTAAAACAAAACAAGCAATTATAGCTACATTTTTGTAATTTCTAGGTGACCTTCATTTGCATAAAATGCATTTTAGCATAATTTGGGATAACTGTTGCAAAACTGTTCCAAAGGGATTTATTGCAAGATAAAAGCTTAAATTGAAGTCTTTTGTTGACAATTGATCACAAATAAAGATATAAGTCAATGTCTTTCAAATAACAAAATACGGACAAAAAGTGACCAATTAGAACTTTGGATGAAAGCACGGTAACTGCTGATTAATTTGCTATTTTATATTTAATAGTTTAATTACATTTCTCCTCTTAAAAGTGAATAAAGACAATACAAATTGCTGTATATTTAAATGTAATTGTATTTCCATACACAATACGTTGTATATATACTCAACAAAAATAAAAAGTATCCACTTTCCTATCTTAAATTTTGTAAAATTTGAAAACGAAAACTGAGAAATCTGTATGTGGACAACATTGCATTTCTGTTATCATTGCAAAGAGAAAAAATGTTCTCGAAAATCTGCAGCCACAACTAAGTTATCTTTCCCTTTGTTATAATGAGGGTTCAAGGAAAACGTCAGTGATTCTTTGAAGTATTCACACTGGTTTGAATTAAATCAATCTTTCCACCTCTTGTGATCAATAAAATCATAAAACATTCATCCGTAAAACAAGTAGTCCTCGATAAACTACGCTAGAACGTCCAACCATTTCCAATTACCTCCCTTTAAATTGAATATGTAGTGTTTTGTAATCCATTATTAATTGTTATTCGACTTGCCGCTGCTTAGGTCTTGGTGTGGAAGATTATGTTTATGAACAATAGAAATTGAAAACAACTGAGATTAACCAATTAAACACCATTCAAAGCGTACCTGATTAAATAAAAATATGTTAAAAAGAATATAAGCATAAAAAGTGGATACTTTTTATTTTTGTTCAGTATATTAGTATATTATAATATAACTTAATCAACAAATTCCTTGTTAAAAAAGCAAAGTAATAGTTAGCGTTTTTCTTAGCCCAATGTTAATTTTCCTTTTCGTTAAGACTTTAAAGTTCAGAACAAGAAAGGTTCACACAGAAGCAAAGCCTCCAGACAAAACAAAAGGGAAATATGAAAAAAATGATATGCTAAAAGGCGGCCGTAAAAAGTCAGTACTGTTATCGGTAAAATCACCCGTTACCGATGTCATGCAGTGATGGTTACGTATAGCAGGCTATCCGATTAACCTTTTATTTGGGTTGTCCCGGCTAGCTCATTTGGTTGCGTCGCCGGAATTGCAGGGCTAGGCGCTGTCGCCGTGACGATGCGGGTTCGCTCCCAGCTAGAGGCACTATCATTTGGAAAAAGAACCCTTACGAAGACAGCGCCCAGAAACATAACTTCGAGCACGCTACCGATCAGCCAGGCCAGGACCACCCCCGTTAAAGGTTAGAAAAGATAAAACAAAATATAGACATGTAAAAAAACAACACAAATTAACCGTTTAACCACCGACATAATCGACCAAGGTAATTACCTAATTTAGAACTAAATCAATTGATGTCGTAAGGCACGCGATGTTATTTTTAAGACGACATGGCGACATATGACGTAAGCTTCTAAGTGGGCATTTATTGAATAACAAGTATTTTTAAGGAACATTAACAGACGATTTGAAAATATTGTTTTAGTTTCAGTTTGTTTTCTTAATTAAATTATTTTGTTTTATTTTAGGGGACATTAAGGCGACTCGCCCATTGATGTTATATTATTATTTTCAAACGTATTTTTGGCATTTCAACCGTTTGAGGATAAACACTGTTTTACGTAACTATCGAAATATCAATTGACGTATATTTTGCGCTTGTTCGGGAATTTTCTTTCGTAGACGCACTGCTTCTTAACATTTACATTAATAAGACTAGCAATTGTAGAGGAAGACGATCACATTTTCACCACCTTGAACATTTTAGGAACACTGAAGCTTCAGAGCAAGAAAATCTTACGAGTGCTCAAACGAAAAATGTATGCTTATAAGTTACTCATCGGTAGTTTGGAGTTAAGAAACTTTTACACATTGACTATTCCACAATTTCCAAGTAGAATTATACTTCTTCGTATAATATCTGACAATTGACGTATACATTCAGTCATCGTGTAATGTATTGTTTTTACATAGCATTCCTTTAAGTTAATTCCACTTTAGAACATAGCTTACATGTGTAAAGTTTTTTTTCGCAGGTTTTTGTCTGGTTCATATTCAAATCAGAGTCTCTGCGATTGATTAAAACCATTTCCTAACCACTCGATTGTCTATCACCAAGATGCTTTTCTGATTTTTTTTTCCAGTATCCAGTGATTATTTCTTGAAAAATATTTTTATTCGAATGCACATAGCATTTCCCTAGACGATTTTCTTCTATTGGAAGAGATTTTGAGACAAGCCCTTTATTAACAAATAAAGCTTATACAGTCAACGTAAATCTCCTCTGTTAATCAACGCCTGAATGATAAAACGGCTTAATATGTATTAATAAGTTAATAAATTAATCGCGTTTTCCTGCATTCGCTGGATTTCTTTTATTCGCTGGATTTGAGAAAACTGCATTTTTCTTTATACCATTAATTGCTTGCAAGATTTGTTAACAGGAAGTTTGACCAAGCTGTTAAAATAGATGAAAAAAGAACTTTGAAAGCAACCGAACACGACAAATATGTAAATATTGAAGGCTCGGTTTGTCTGAGCCAGTTCATGGGCAGTGATTGATATGCGACCACGCCGCCTAGCCTCGGATTAAGCGCAACTCAATATTAACACCAATAAACAGTAAAATTTTCATCCATCCCAAACGATGGTATGCATATGGCAGTGAACACGTAACCTTCAATGCGGTATTTTCAGATTAATACCATTGCATGTTCTGCGACGTATTGTCCCCTGATAAAAGAATGGGTTTGTCCTAAACGAGAAAACGATGGGCGGAACTAAACAAAATAGAATTTTGATAGGGGATCTGAGAATAAATCCTGCATATCACAGACAACGCCAAAGGCAAAATTCAAAAAGCAGGAAGTATATCCTTGGGGTAATTGTACAATTATATCTGAATCTATACTGGCTTGGATATTGAAAGCACCCAATGGCATGTATCAACTGTCCGATATATTTAAGCAAAAGAAATTTTCGATGTACTATTATGAAAGTACAATCGTGCTCAACGACCTTCAAAGGAAGTTATTGATTGAATGTACGGGGAGAACTTTTTACAGCCGCCACAAGAAGAAAACTATAATTATATCGAACCTCTTTACTCAAGTGCACATTAGTGAATCATGTATCTTGATGACTTTTTCAATATTTTATATCGTTGTCATTCGACTTCGGGAAATAGTTAAAGAAATCTCTGCTGGTAAAATGAAGAGAAGAAAAAATACACATACAATTGAGGCATCGATAAGGTTCTACATCTGTCTTTTGGTAAGCAAGCCAAAGTTTGTCATGTTACGTTATGGTACGTCACATATAAAGCGTGAAGTTATTGAGATTTTATTTGATTAAACTACTATTGGAGTAGAAAAATGCAACCCCCTACAAAGCGGTTAAAGTTTATTCAGTAAACGTTGAGAAGGCTGCATCTTTCTCTTTATTGCGTTTTCAATGACAATGCGTCTCTTTACTTAATTCCTGATCTCAGCACACAAAAAGATTGTTTTCCTGCCTGTTTCATTATAAGACTATACATTTTTAAATTTTGGCGTTGAAAATGCGAAGTTTCATTCAATATTAGATATATACAAAAGCAAAGCAAAATCATATTTGTTTCATTTGTTTTGACCAAGACATATTGATTCTGTAAAAATGAAGAGCAAAATATTTCCAATATAATAAACTCTGAAGTAAAGAAAACTGAATGCTTCGAATTAAGTATACGCTATAAAGGTGATATTTCGACACAGTGACTCTAATTTAGCAGTGACCTTTTGCTTTATGAATATTTTAAAAGCTGAATAGATTAATGTTTTATTATCATGATTATTGTTATTCGTTCTCAAAACTATTAAACGTTGCATTATAAATAGACGTAAAAGAAAACAAAGCGAAAGAATGACACATATCATACTGGTGCAGGCCCCTTTTGATTGAGACTGTTTATGAGCAATTGAGACAGTGCCTATTATTGTTCGCGCAGCCTAGCCAAGGGTTGAGCACAACTCGATATTTACATTATTATAAGAATCGTGCTTAATTATTTTAAAGGGATACATAATTAAAAAAAAATAAACTGAAGGCATTTTGCGACCTCTACACGGGACAAACATTTGTACTGTGATAATATAATACTTTAGAATCACGAAGATAAGCGCATAATCGAACTGAAAATAAGGTCTTACAGAAAATTTATACCTAAAAGTGAGCTCATTACAATGAAGATCTACCCCAAAATAAGCGCATACCGTACCTTACAGTTAAATATATCCACCAAAAAGCATATTTGCACACTTCCATAGCTCAGTGGTTTAAGTTGCATTAAGCTCGGAGCTTAATCGGTCTTTCAATTAAAGATAATTACAGTATATATGTACCTGTATCGTTAACATCAATCACTTTTTTATTAGCCAGTAAGTTCTGAACAACTCGCATAGCTTTTCTCAAAGTGAACCATTTGTTTGAGTACAATAATACAAAGTATTGCTATAGTTTTCAATATTTGTTTAGGTTTATGTTGCTCGAAGTAATAATTGTGTTCATAAAGAATTGCGTGCTTCTTAATTCGGTGTCACACTATTTTTCCGAAGTAAATACTATCGTATGAACTTATTATGTTCGGCTACTTGTTTGTCTGCACGGTATAATGCTCAATATATTGGATTTAGTAATTACCTTTTGTTGTAATTTTGTAAATACACATGCATTTACAAGGCACGTCATTCCTCTTCAAAATTTTAGATTCAAAAATTTAAATTCAATTTTAAATAACCAGTTTTAAATAATGTTTGATGCATGTGTGAGGTACATGTGTCTTTAAGTGTTATTTATAAAAATAAACGTATAGCAAGTCATTCAAAGCGTCACAAATTCAAAAAAAGCTTTCATTTTCGTGATACTAAAGTATGTAATATTTTGAAACAACTCTTTATTAGACGTTTCTGCCACTAACCTTTTTCAGTTAATGACCGCCACACGGCAAATAAATTCGTACTGCAATGTATGATCATTAAATGTTAAATATCTTGAAACATCTCTTTATAAGACGTTTCGGCCTCTGGCCTTATTCAGTTGTTAATGTTACAACAGGTCTACATTTTCTTTCTTTCACACTATACACGCAGGATACTCAATCAATATTAATCAATATTTATTCAAATAAATAATATTATAAATAAAATCATTATAATAAATAAATGTCCTGTATATCTAGTGCGAAAGAAAGAACATGAATAAAAACCACTTTGATCGTGTTCAAAATTTTAAGCAATAAGTTCTTATTTACTTACTCACTCACGTTCTTTCATACCTTTGTTTGTTCTAAATGTTTTCTCGCAAGAAATTTGAATTTTGAAAAATTATAACGACATAAATATCAACTTAAAATGATCGCTCTCTATCTGTCATAAGCTGACGCTTGTTATATAATGATTTTATCGGAACTAATCAGACTACAGGACTTCAAGGCATAACGAGCAGTTTCTTGAAGTATTCTCCGGAGATTAGTTCTTGGAAACAAATATAAATTTGCTATGAAATGAAATATTGAGAAGCCGCTCTATTAGCGATAATAAGGCCAAAACGGAAAGAAATGTTACAATTTGTCCAAATAATTTTCACCGCCTGATAAAGTAGTGTCAGAATAAGATTTAAGGAGATGAGTTTTAATTCAATAAGAATAGTTTGGTATAATAGAAAGATAATTAGAATGTTGAATAAACTTTCTCGTTAAATTTCGCATGCTTTAATTTTAAATACATGTTTTATTCTTTGTATTCACACATTATACGTAGATAACCCTCATAAATTAGCATTGAATGGTATTCATATCAAAACGCCACAATGAAGGTTCCATGTTCACAGTCATATGCATACCATTGTTTTGGATGGATCGAAGATGTACTGTTTATCAGCGGCGTGGGCAGTAATATGCATCACCGCTCTTGAACCAGCTCCATCAAACCGAGCCTGCAATATTTGCATATTTGTCCTGTTCGGTGGCTTTCAAAGTTCCCTTTTCATTTATTATAACTTTAGATGACTGTTCTGCATTGGTTTATTTATACGTTGTTTATGTGATTCATTGTGTTCGTGATTTCTTTTTAAACTTAAAGATGCTACTTATATTATCGGCAAGTATCAATTTTTGCGCATTCACTGTTAAATAATAGGTATGTTTATTACTAGCATTTCGTGCTAATTAAAAACAAATCAAAACGCATCATTTGCTTGGGCATCCGAGTCAGCTTAAACAGATTAAAACGTTGTAATATGTAAAATGATTTAATTAATACTTTTACCAATCGGTAATTCTAAGTATGTTATTTATAACACATTTAAGGTTTGTTTTAATATTTTAGCTATATGTGTTATAAAAATATTGATTAGATTTTCTTACTGTTTTAGCTATGTTTGTGATAAAAAGATTGATTAGCCGCCTTTCAAAAAGCTTAAGCATTGTTAGTCTCTTTAAAAAAAACTCGTAGATGTCTGTTGACTGTATCGCCTTAAGTGTTCTAGAAAACAACCATCTGGTGGTCCAACAGTTTTATAACGCGGATATTTCGCTGGTTCTGAATACTTTTCATGAATACTTCAATGCGTACAATAACTCAAGGTTGTGGGCAGGAAGTCTAAATTGGTGATTGTTGGCTATATGAATAAAACACGTGCTTGAAGTAAATATATGACAACTGCTTCATATGAAATCAAGGTTTGCCATTTTCTTAAGCGAATTCTTTTAAATTTCAATCCATTGTATGATATATGTTTTTATTTCAATGATATTATATGTTACTGTAAAATATTAAATCAACAAAAAATGTACAGTTTATCTTCACCTACAAACTCCATAAGTCCATGTTTTAAACATTGTTTTTATTCATTGAACAAGGACGTTTATGTTTGTTATGAACTCACTATTAGTACAAATTAGTTCATTGTACCTTAACCGTCCGCCCTCCAAATATCCGCTTTACATATTGAGCTAATCAGTATATAGTAATATGTTTTTCCCAGAAGGCTATAGGCTCTGGCAACAACAAGATGCCTTTATAACATTAAAAACACTCATTTGTCAAAAATCTGCTTGGATGCATAAATAGGACTTCACTATTGACATGCAATCAGTCAATCACCTTCTTTAGTTCTGTCTCGAAAAGGGTAAAATACGAATACAGATCTATTTTGAGATAAAAACGAAACAGTCCGACAAAAGAGGACTTTGAATGATAGTTTGCTTACGAGAGTATCGTGATAGTCTACAGTGCTCTGCAGGCTTTGTAATAAAGTCATCTATTGTTAATTGTTTAGCTAAGCGGTGTGTTTACAAGACATTGGATTTAGGAGTTTATGAAAGTTTCTTTGAAAATCGTGTACAAGAACGTAGAATCCCGAACAGTTTCTTTTATTTCTGCTATCGTGCTCCTGCTGATTTGGCTGTATGTGCTCTGTGCCCAAGGCCCTGATCTCAGTAAGGTCAATCATTGCTTAACAATACCATAAATTTCTAATACATGCTGTTGTATGCAACATTGAATTTTCGATGAACACAACCTACCGCCTTTCTTGCCCAAAATTCGATTGACAAAAATGTGAGACTTAAAGCTCTTCTTACACGTCGGTGATGATCAATTTCAAAGACCAGGGCCCAAGGTTATAAAACTGAGCATGGAAACCAGTCTCAAATCTCAAGCATCTGATTGGCTGAAATGGCGACCAGTCGCCATTTCAGCCAATCAGATGCTTGAGATTTGAGACTGGTTTCCAATCTCAGGTTTATAACCTTCAGCCCAGTCATCATGACACTATCCCGATTTCATTAAGACAGCCAGTTCAAAATGGGTTAAACCATATTAAATCCCTTCCTACATGCTAAATTTAACACCAAGTTGAACAATAAATAAAAAAATGCGTGTTAAATATACATAATTATTGTATAAAATGTTGCTCTTTAGATTGGTTTTCTGATAAAAAGTAAAAAGTAACATTCCAACTGCGTGCAACTAAACCCGTTGCAATATCATACACATTCACATATTTTTTTCCTGAGAAAACCAACTAACAAATGAAGGGACGGTCTTCGTTCTCTCTAATCAAATAGGTTAATGTTAATATTTTCTATTTTCACCTGCTTCTAAATAATAAGTGTTCACTCGTCAATTAATATATTCAGACAGAAAATCCTAATTTCAAAGTGCAAGGAAAGTTATTGAATTAAATTTAACGACAGTGTTTATCTCGACTTCCCGACTTCAGATATTTGGTAATTTAAACAATCATTCTAATCTGACAGACGTTGATGCAAAAGTGCAAATCGAAGTGTTTTGTTCGAATTTTTCACAAGACATATCAACGAATGCCACAAATTGGTGCATTTCGCCACATGATCTCAGCAGATTTACGGCACCATACATTAAATTCGTATTAACACGCGTTTTACTCACCAATATTATTCGAGACGAAAAAATCTTATAAATGAAGAATATGTTTTGTAATGCATAATCAAATATATAAATTATATTTTTTTAACGAATTATGTCAATATGACTATTCATGATAATGCATCAGTACAGATAAAAATGAAATGATGAAACGTTTCGCCACCCTTGAATATATGAATTCCGCAACACTCTCGGTGAAATGTAGGTCAATCGTACACCCGTCAAAATAGTCTTCACCTACTTAATACTATTGAATTAAATGGGGCACGTCACGGGAAAAGGTATATTCGGTCATTTTTAGTGATATTTTAGTTTTTACTAAATTTAGAAAGAACTTACAACTTTTAATCAATTTCTTAGCACTAAAATGTGATTTTGTTACACATTTTGACAATAAAATGGTATTTTTTTACCGCAAAAAGCATAATAAATAATGTTGTCTGCACAACTTTACGACGTCATTTGAAGGATTGACGTCAACTGTCCGAAGGTACCTTTTCCCGTGACGCGCCCCAAATAGTTAAAAACAACAAAACATGCTCGCTGCTCCTTTCTACCTTTTTTTAATATATGAATTATAGAAAAGCTTTGCAAGTGTATACGATACTGATTATTGAAACACTGACAAGTATTTGCGATACATTAAAACTATTTGTCAAAATATGTTAAATTCTAAAAAACTAAATAAATCTAAGCCGAAAGTCGAAACGAAAATAAATGTTTTGAAGTTTTTGAATACCCGAAGTTACTTTGACAAAAAGCTGCAAGATATAGATTAGTGTCAACAATATTATTAATTTCAAATATGATGTACCAATGCTATTTTAATATGTGTTTCTGTGTGTTATTGGTACATGTAATTATAACATAATTTAGTCTGATATGAGCATGAGAACATCCGCCTAATTTAACGAAAAATAGTTTTCAATACAATTAACCAGCAATTAATAATTTTCCTAAACCTGATTTATTAAAAAATGTTTAACTTATATTTACATTGTAATCTTTGCATTCTCATTTTAGCGTTTATTGATGCAACATTTAATGTAATTATACAGTGATTACAGTAAATTTTATTCATTTTTATTAGCATGAAATGTTGAGGTTTTTGGAACAACTTCATTTTCGTAGGCTCTAAAATTTGCTTCAGAATGGCTTCATATTCGATGATTTGATTTTTTTAAACTTTAAGTTTTTGTTTGCTTTGAACTGCTGCCTTATGATAAAATTGATGTAATTTGTTGCACTTATGTTGAGGCTGTTTTGCTTTCATATATTATATAGTTCATTAAATTTACAAGAGCGAGCTAATTCAAATCAAAGCTGCAACATTTCAAACGTATCATAAACAGTTATTAAAAAGAACCAGTTTAATCTTTATTTGTTTCGCCGAAAATCAATCGTGTAAACTATTAAAATAACAGTGTTGCTTTATCAGTAAAATGCCATGATGTTAAACGATTAACATAAACTTTACGAGTTTTGTTTGTCTCCTTTAAAAAACAGGTGTTTCTAATATCCCAGTGAGAATAAGATTGTGTTATCTCACCCCAGTTATATGATTTTTGTCTCTATATGATACGCTGGATTAATATTCTCTGATCCACTTTCAACTCTATTTTGTTCAGTTCCAGCCATTGATCTCTTGTTAAGTGCAAATCCTTTTATATGGGGACTTAACGCCGCTGATCGTGAAATTGTATTAAATAAAGTTGAAAAGTGCCACATTAAAAGTTTTATATTTACCGCCATAAGCTCAACAATGTTTGGAATGGATCGAAATCGGTATTGTTTGTGGGTGTAAGTACTGAGTTGCGCTCATCCCGGGGCTAGACGGCGAAAGCAGTGATATAAATGCGCCCAATCAAACCAAGCCGGTACTATTTCGTATTTGTCGTGCTCGGTGGATTTAGAGAGGCAAAGTTTTATCTGATATACTGAAGCACTTTGATGTCATACATGTGCTAGAACCTCAAAGAGCAAGTTAAAGATTTGCCGTGAGTGACGATCCACTCAAGTTTAATCAAATTTATCCAATATCTAATATCTTTTAAAACATTGATATCTTTACTTAAAGTTCTTTCTCACCAGACAGACGCAGGTGTGCAATTGAAGTGCAACTGAAATGATCTGATTGAAAATTTATCAATTAGAAACTGCAAATGCCAGTCATTTGATCGTTTCGCCACATGTGTACTGCATGTTTAATTAACAAGGTTTTGAAGCTCAATACATTTGTCTTCAAAATGCATTGTTCAACAATGATTAATTCAGAATAAAGCAGTAGTCCAATAACATATGATTTATATTTATATTGCAATGTTCTACATCACTAGTGATTTACATGCATGAGGGAAATCCACACTGGCATTGATCCGCTATTTCAAGATTTAATAGCCCCTTTATCCTTAGAGGTTGAATTACATATAAAAGTCTAATGCTATATAAAAGTGAAATATACATATCAAGAATGGCTACATCTAGCAGACACAGCCTCAACACACAGCAAAAAAGTAGAGGAGAAGAGAGCATGGTTTTACAATAATCAGAAGCAACAAACAAATAACGAAAGTGAGAACCCAAGGGGTTAATGACTTAAAAGTTTTTTAACTTTATCGATCCCTAAAAAGAAAGAAGAGATACCATCTGCATTTATGATGACATAAAAAGGGTTAAAATATAAATTTTAAAACAACTTGCCTTATTAAATATAATTCTGAGCACGGAGATTGATTTTGTAGAAGATATCATGGACAGTTTTGAAATTTTAAGGTTTTTTTCCGCAAAAGTATATAATTATACTTAATCACTTAATTAATTTTGTAGCTTCATTTGTACTATTTAATGTACAACTACGTACTCATTTCTATAAAATTGTTTCCTAACGATCTATGAAGTACACAATGCTTTTGTAATAACTTGTATGTATACTTCAACTTCATCCTCTACGATGAAGTCTTATTCATCTAACAAATTATAATTTCTGATGGTAAACAGTGTGACGCGTTTCTTTAAAAGGCGTGGCTACATTTGTACAGTAGAGCCGTTCACAATTTATTGGACGTTGCACGATGTTTTGACCCGTGACTCCGCCGAGCACGCGCGATTTGCCACGAGTTGCAGCTTTCACTTTGTCGTCAACGTAGCTGTTCCAACAGCGTTTCGAAAAAGCCGTAAAATCACGAATTCTTCTAGTAATTTCTATATTATTGAGATAATTTAACAGTGTAAATGGATTGAATCGATATTTCAAATTGATGGTTTTCATTTTGGTACATGTATGAAAAACAGTTGGATCGTTTAAAGCACGCGACAAGCCTTTGGGCTTCACACACTTTCAACTAACCAACTGTGTTCCATACCTAAATGAAAACCATCAAATATTGTTTCAATCCTTAAATAGGCTTAAGTGACCTTCTACAATCCATTTCAAAAAAAAAACCTATCATGATCGTTTTCAACTTTATTTTTTATTGGTGATACCAATGTCAATGTTCCATCAGGTTACATGTACATTTTAAAGCATTAATAAAGGTGGTAAACAATCCAAACTGTTTTAATGTTCCTTATATTTTATGCAGATTAAAACATGGACATGATGCATTTAAAGTAGCTCGGTGGGTAAAATCACGTTCCATTCAAAAAGCAAACAATCCATTTTGCCAGCAAAGTATGAACTAAGATAAGTTGTAATAGAGTGGAGTTAACGTCTTTTGCTGTCAAGATACCTATTCTAGACAATCAAAGCCGACATCTTTTATTTCTTCCGGAATTGGGTAAAATGTTCTTTTGTTATCAATTTCTTTAGTGATAATCAATCACAATTAATTTAATGCCAATTACTAATCTAACAATTAACGTGATTGCATAATATCTAAACTGGTAGCCTAACGAAAAAAAAGAATGTCAATAAAACAAACACGTAGACTCTGATTTATGTACATGTACAAATGTAGCTGCTTTTAACATAATACATGTATGATAAATGTACTAAAATTCCCGTAACGTAAAAATTAGTTCAGTGACCTAGTGATTGTTTTCAATTTTCATTTCGTGCAAGAATTTTACTTTCAAATTGGTGAAGTACAAACCAATTCATCGAATGCTTTTTAAAACCAACCATACAATATTTCTCTCTTATAAAGTGGTTCATGTTTTAAGTGTACATGTAATGAACATGTCGTTAAATGTTGACTAATCCGGGAATTAATCAACCCGTTTTTTTTTTCGGTAAATCTGTTCATTTATACTGGTGTTAAGTCATCAAACTTATTGATTGTCAGTTTTCTTGAAAGCCCAAAAACGTTAGAACTATGCTACAAAAACGGATGCCTAAAGCACGAGAACATGTTCGGTGACAAAATGCTTTTTATTGTAATAAATTAAACAATTGACAAAATTTCTAAAACATGCGTTATTTGGTAAAGAAATTTTATGAATTTTTTCTTATGAGTTTTTACAAGTAATTAAAATACAAAAAGATAACTTCTCCATGGTAATAAAAAAACAGATAATTTAAATATGTCTTCATGAAAACTTGAATTATTTGATAATACAAGACTTCGATATGTGAATGTTAAAATTGGGCTAGGCGGCCTGGCCAGAAATATATGCATTATTCCATTATTGTCCTTGAACAAGCTCAGTCAAACCGAGCCTGTAGTATTTTCATATTTGTCGTGTTCGATGGCTTTCAAAGTTCCCTTTAAATTTTTTCTGTCTGACAATCTTGAATCAGATTTAAAAAAAACGTGTTTTTTTCCTCTGTACTGTTTTGCTCTTGGGAAGGCAGTGTTTTATTTACATGTTGTGACCATTTTTATATGCATACATGTAATTTATTTCCTTTTAATTTTTAAAGTCTAATGCAATCTCTTCTTCTTCTTGACTGTTTTACTGATTTGCTGTGTTCTATTAAGTTGGCAATTTCTGATTTGCATATTTTACTTTTCTTCCTTTCATCATTATATATTTTAGTAGAATCATGATTTCAAACTGCGAATTTGTAATAATCCTAGTACCAAGTTTAATATGCATACATCAGTATCCAAACTATGACGTCTAGCATATAAAACACGAAATTCCGGTTACATGTATCAGATTCTGGAAGGGATAGGCTGAGTTCCCGATTCTAAATACATTAACAAATAATTTTGACTTACGTTCATATTTTACTTTTTGTGTCGCCTGCGATAGCAGGTAGACACATAGGGATGCTATTGTCCGGCGTCGTCGTCGTCGTCGTCGTCGTCGTCGGTGCCGTCGCCCGGTAGTCCCCCAACTTTAATCTGAAACTTAATGTTGCCTATAACTTTGAAAGTACTTGTCCTATTCACTTCATACTTGGAATATATCATCAGCATGAACAATGCCATCTGTGACGACAAGAATGATAACTCCAGTTTCAATATTTTTTGAGTTATGCCCCTTTCAAATGCAACTTTAATCTGAAACTTAATGTTGCCTATAACTTTGAAAGTACTTGTCCTATTCACTTCATACTTTGAATATATCATCAGCATGAACAATGCCATCTGTGACGACAAGAATGATAACTCCAGTTTCAATATTTTTTTAGTAATGGCCCTTTCAAATGCAACTTTAATCTGAAACTTAATGTTGCCTATAACTTTGAAAGTACTTGTCCTATTCACTTCATACTTGGAATATATCATCAGCATGAACTATGCCATCTGTGACGACAAGAATGATAACTTCAGTTTCAATATTTTTTGAGTTATGGCCCTTTCAAATGCAACTTTAATCTGAAACTTAATGTTGCCTATAACTTTGAAAGTACTTGTCCTATTCACTTCATTCTTGGAATATATCATCAGCATGAACAATGCCATCTGTGACGACAAGAATGATAACTCCAGTTTCAATATTTTTTGAGTTATGCCCCTTTCAAATGCAACTTTAATCTGAAACTTAATGTTGCCTATAACTTTGAAAGTACTTGTCCTATTCACTTCATACTTTGAATATATCATCAGCATGAACAATGCCATCTGTGACGACAAGAATGATAACTCCAGTTTCAATATTTTTTGAGTAATGGCCCTTTCAAATGCAACTTTAATCTGAAACTTAATGTTGCCTATAACTTTGAAAGTACTTGTCCTATTCACTTCATACTTGGAATATATCATCAGCATGAACAATGCCATCTGTGACGACAAGAATGATAACTCCAGTTTCAATATTTTTTGAGTTATGCCCCTTTCAAATGCAACTTTAATCTGAAACTTAATGTTGCCTATAACTTTGAAAGTACTTGTCCTATTCACTTCATGCTTGGAATATATCATCAGCATGAACAATGCCATCTGTGACGACAAGAATGATAACTCCAGTTTCAATATTTTTTGAGTTATGCCCCTTTCAAATGCAACTTTAATCTGAAACTTAATGTTGCCTATAACTTTGAAAGTTCTTGTCCTATTCACTTCATACTTGGAATATATCATCAGCATGAACAATGGCATCTGTGACGACAAGAATGATAACACCAGTTTCAATATTTTTTGAGTTATGCCCCTTTCAAATGCAACTTTTATCTGAAACTTAATGTTGCCTATAACTTTGAAAGTACTTGTCCTATTCACTTCATACTTGGAATATATCATCAGCATGAACAATATTATCTTAGACGACAAGAATGATAACTCCAGTTTCAATATTTTTTTGAGTTATGCCCCTTTCAAATGCAACTTTAATCTGAAACTTAATGTTGCCTTTAACTTTGAAAGTACTTGTCCTATTCACTTCATACTTGGAATATATCATCAGCATGAACAATGCCATCTGTGACGACAAGAATGATAACTCCAGTTTCAATATTTTTTGAGTTATGCCCCTTTCAAATGCAACTTTAATCTGAAACTTAATGTTGCCTATAACTTTGAAAGTACTTGTCCTATTCACTTCACACTTGGAATATATCATCAGCATGAACTATGCCATCTGTGACAAAAAGAATGATAACTCCAGTTTCAATATTTTTTTAGTTATGCCCCTTTCAAATGCAACTTTAATCTGAAACTTAATGTTCACTTAACTTTGAAAGTACTTGTCCTATTCACTTCATACTTGGAATATAATGTATCATCAGCATGAACAATGCCATCTGTGATGACAAGAATGATAACTCTAGTTTCAATATTTTGGAGTTATGCCCCTTTCAAATGCAATTTTAACATGAACTTAATGTTGCCTATAACTTTGAAAGTACTTGTCCTATTCACTTCATACTTGGAATAAATTATCAGCATGATCAACAACATTGGTAACAAAAAGAATCATAACTCCTGTTTGATTATATTTTGAGTTATGTCCCTTTCAAATGCAACTTTAACATGAAACTTAATGTTGACTTTAGCTTTGAAAATTCACTTGATATTCGAAATAAATCATCTTCATGAACAGCGTCACTATGAAGAACAAGAATGATAACTCTTGTTGGACTATTTTATGAGTTGTGTCCCTTTTATATACAACTTTAACATGAAACTTAATCTTTCCTATAACTTTTAAAGTACTTGTCCTATTTACTCTTCGAATATATCATCTTCATGAACAACAACAACATCGGTTACAACAAGAATCATAACTGCTGTTTGACTTTTTTTCAAATGCAAATTTCACATGAAACTTAATGTTGCATATAATTTGAAAGTACTTGCCCTATTCATTGAATACTTGGATTGTATCATCAACATGAAGAGAGCCATAGACAACTACAAAAATTATAACTCCTGTTTGAATATTTTATGAGTTATGTCCCTTTCAAATGCAACTTTAACATGAAACTTAGTGTTGCCTGTAAAATGGAAAGTACTTGTTCAATTAACTTAATACTTTGAAAATTCATCTGCGTGCACAAACCATTTTCTGAAGATGATAACTCGGGTTTCACCATTATTATAGTTATTCCCCTTTTAAATGTAATTTAGATGACACATGTGTTCTGTTGTGTAGTATTGAAATCAACTTAAATAAAATATTTTTATTATATATGATTAAACATAGGCCCACATTTCAACTTTTTCCATGCAGGCGACACATGTGTTCCGCGGAACACAACATTCTAGTTTGTATTAAAACTTGGATGTTACTGACATAACACAAAAACTCTGTCGGTTAGCCTAGCCAAACTTTTTTAATGTTTCACTAATTGCCTCGTAATGACTCAAAAAAGCAAAAAAAAGAGTAAAAAGTATGCTATTAAATCAGGGAGAAGTCGATATGGAAGTGCATGAGCTTTTTGAACGAGGAATAGTTTTATCTTCATTCTCTGAAAACTAGACATTAAAGTCAAATTTGAGATAGACAGCAATATATCATTGACTGTTTATCTAATTCAACTGGCAAGCGCAACTTACAACAGACGATTATAAGCCGATTCCTAGATTGTTTGAATAGTTTGCAATAGCTATCCTTTAAATGAACCCAACAAAAACATAGATTCAAATTTGGGATAAAAGATTCTACATAAAAGATGCCATCACAGATAAATTAGAATAAATTTACTTTATAATTCTTTTAAGAACACAAGTTGAGTTGTAATATGTCTTCGTGGATTTTAAACGCTTTTTACTTAAGTTCTATACTCAGTTTGTAAAATATGCAAACGGTGCTCATACAAAATTCATAATGTTTAAAAAATCGGAGAGTAGAGCAATCGCTTTAGAAGAGAAATACTTGCTCACTTATGACAGCGCCTTTTAATATCGGCGTTGTTAAAAAAGTTAAAATACGCATATCAGGAATAGCCACATTCAGAAGACACAGCCTCCCCACACAGCCTCCCCACACAGCCTCCTCACACAGCCAAGAAGAGAGGAAACGAGAGCATGGTTTATAAAATGACTAATCTCAAAACGGACACCAGAAACAATTAACAAAAATGAGAACCTGAGGAGTTACAGCCTTGAAACGGTCAGTAGCAATACAATTTGCCACGGGGGGGGGGGGGGGGGGGGGGTTAAACTAGGTTCTAGGGAGCACCAAAAGCCTTAAAGTTATTAAATTATACGTTTTTAATTTATACGGTAGTTTTCAAGATTGTGCCTTTGTCGAAAAATCAATAACCGAGATTTGTTTATCTGCCCATAATGCCTACATGTAAATTAAACACTACTATAGTATGTACGCTTTTCGAATGTTTTGTATTTGTCCTTTTGAGCACGTATGAAGAATAATTTTTGTCTAACTTTTAAAGGTTATAATTAACAGTTACTATATTTGTGCAACATTATGCAAGACAAGAATATTAACGACAACATACTGTGGCGTATTTATGACGTCACGTAATCACGTGAAGCTGCAAAATAAAGAATTGGAAAACGACACTGTCTAAAACGGAATTACCAAAAAATCAGTTGTATCCATTGTGTGGATTAATGCTGCAGTATGCTTAAATCATTCGTTGGAATATAATTAATATCGGACAATGACATGTCGTTTGAATAATGGTTAGATTATAATAGACAATATGCAATTGTGTTGATTTTTAATGTGGTATTTTAGATGAATACTGTTATATCATTATATTAAGCGTTGGTTTAATTTTCGCGTATTTCGCGCAAAAGGATGTCCTATAGGAGCAATATAATTGCGAGAATTTAAGTACGCGCGAAAATGCCAATTGTGAGATATGCGCGAAATTAAGTCCCGCGAAATTAAATGGTACCACAGTACCCTTTCCATGATCGCCGGCATGTGTTCCAAAAAGGTCTTGTAATTAAGTAATTTTGTTTTAATTCGTATTTTATTTTCAAATATGTTAACATGTAAACATACGAGTTTCTCGTAACTCATATTAAACAATTAAAATAGCACTAGTCTGTGTTATTAATTACTTACAATAATTATAATAATCATATATAAAATATAAAATTTCGTGTTTAGTTGGATGGATTAATTGCTTGGACATGTACAATGAACTAAAATATGTTTAATTCGGTATTTTCCTTAATCAGGTTACCGATTATGTCCCCACACCATTCTTCGTTAAATATTTAGAAACATGACCACTAAATTAAGATATACATGTATTACACTGTACGACAAAACGTTAAAAGACATTCAATTTGGTAAAACCTTGATTTGGACCTCCAAAATAAACGAGTTAGAGACATAAACATTTGGTAAGGAACTTGATATAATTATTTTTAATAAGGCAGGTTAAGATTTCTTTATTTCAGCTGCATGATCATGATGATAAGATATTAAGTGAAATATATTATATATATGTTATATTTGGTTGTTTGAAACAAAAAATCCAAATGAAATATGCATAATTTGTGCAGTAAAACTCACCGGTCCAAGTACTTCCGATAAATTTTGGTGAATGATATATTTATCTGTATATTAATACGCTGTATCAATCTGGCAACATCAATTGCAAAACACATTTTATCACTTTTCAGCTCTATGGAAGTTAACGATAAGACACGTACAAATAACAAACAAATGTACTTTTATACTTTAACAATATTCTCTTAAAATTATATTGAGCCAGCAGTTTGCAATAGACAGTCTAGACTTTTCAGTCTATTAATAAACACATTAAACATGTTCTGAAACCTTCTTCTGTTGTAAACGATATTATCAGCTAAAATCCGTCAGCGTTGCGTCTACCAAAACTGATACTATTATATGATAATACATTAAAAGAATTATCATAGATGAAAATGGAACTTGGAAGGCCACTAAACACGCTAAACACGCAGGTTTGGTTTGATTGAGCCAGTTCTTGGGTAAAAATGGAAATGCACATTTTACTACACATGCCCCCTAGCCCTTGTTGAGCGCAACTCAATATTTAAGTAACCAGTATACTATACTCGATCAATCTTAAACGATGGTATGTATTTATTGGTGACCATGGAAAATCTTCAAAGCGGTATTTTTTTATTAATACCGTTTCAAGCTCAGAGGCGAATGATCCCCAAATAAAAGAATGGGTTTACCCTAAGGGAGAAAACAATGGGCGAAACTGGTCCCCAGATAAAATATTGGGATAATGTGTTTACCCTTAAGGAGAAAACGATGGGCGGAACTGGTCCTTAGATAAAATAATTTATTATTATGGGTTTACCTTAAAGGAGAAAACAATGGGCGGATCTGGAGCGAATAGAATTTTGACAGGGGATCTGAGAATACAAATCCTGCATATTACAGAGAACGCCAAAGGCAAACATTAATAAGCACAAAATATATCATATGAGTCATTGAACAATAGCAAAATCTATATTGGCCTGGATAATGAATGTTTATTTTTCATTTTCATTTTAAGCAAAATAGCATTCTTACGCAAGTTACATATGTTATTAGGATTAAACAGCGCTTTGTTTTAAGGTAGCATTCCTGTATTGTTGCTCCATAATAACACAATTTAAAATAGGATTCCCATTAAATGAGGAAGTCTTTAAATATTGTTTAAGTAGAGCATGAACTCTTTGAACCGAGATCAATTTATCTCTATTATCAGGAAACATACTTTAGCGTCAAGCTGGGATAAAGAACATTATTATACTGCAAAGAAATTTCCTTGAATTTGATTGGATAATTTGCCGCTGATGTATATCCGTATATACGGATCGGCCGTAGATATGAACTGCACGTGCCTTAATTTCCCCGTCTGGCTTCCCACCTTTTGTTGTCGTCCGCCATTTTGTTTTTTATTTCCGTAATAATGCATAATTTGAAGCCGATCTTGTAAATTATAAAGCGGTATGCTTAGAGATTACTAAAATTGTTACAGATAATATTTCTGTTATGTTTTTAACGTTGAAAACGATCAGATTATTCTCAAATTTTGTAAATAAAAATCAAATGGATAGTCCATTCAATTTCTATAGAAGTGACGTCATGCAGGTAAATTAATGACGTCAGACATGTAATTATTGAGGTTCTCAGAGGGGAATTAAGCCGTTCGGCATTAAATAAGCGAAATAATCGAAAAATCGATGTTTTCTTATTAATTTTGTCTGAAAAAGTCTTTGCAGTATAATAAAACAATTATTTGGTTCCTTGAAAGGGTATGTGAGGATATATTGCCGGTCTGGGTGTCATATTATCCCTCGCCTGCGGCTCGGGTAATATGACACCCAGACCGGCAATATATCCTCACATTCCCTGTCAAGAAACCAAATAACTATATAATACATCACTGTCTTTTCATCTTATTCCAGTGACATATTTCATAAAACAGACGAGTGCAAGCAGATTCCTTTGTTTTATTATCGTTTTGCAATAATAAACGTTTGCACGAAGGAATGCTTAAAAACCGAGAAGGAACTTCAAAATTTAGATACAGTAATTGATATGCTATCATCAGTTTCGTTATCTCTTTATCACTCTCTATGCCGACAACGCTGTCAAACATAAAACTCAAACTGGTTAAATCATATTCAGGAATCCTATTTGTTCTTTTAAAATTGAAATGTCAATCAAGTTGTTAACAATAATAATTAGCAGAAATAAGGATGCAAAGCACAGCCACGTGTTATTTTCATCGACGAAAATCAATAAATGTCATGTTTAAGAACATCTCCATTTTGCCAATTCGCACTTGATGTATGTTGTTTCGTTTTCTAACCGTATCTGATTGTTGAGCATAATATAGACAGCGATAGATATCACAACAGCTGGTACGGTTAAACTTGGCTTTATGCATTCACAAAACAATGAAGAGTTACTTTCATTTTTCTGGTTTTGGCTTCAAGGTAGTAAATTAAATATAAATTATCATAGCCTTGAACAATAATTTCAAGAGACCTTTATATACATGGTCGAAAGAAATATTTAGCAATGATGCGGCATGTTCTTTTATCTGCAATAACACATATTTTTGCCCAATGAACCAATAAATATTTTTATTTATTAATATCGCTTTCTTTGGTGTCGGATCTACAGACTTTGGCGGGGGTAGCCCTTTGTTTTTAAATGTACTTAACGTGACGTCAAGAAAGGAACAGAAAATTTTTTCTATCTACTTCCCTTACTTATTTTCGAAAAAAAAACTCGAACATACAAAACTAACCTAGTCCATACCACTTAACAACGTCGTGGACAATGTTGATAAACAAGGAAATCGTAAAATCATATATACCAGGAATGACCACGCGTTCATTTATTATGTAGTTAATATCAAATTTAAGACAAAACAAAAATGTTAAAAAGCGAGCCTAAGAAATAAAGTCACTGACGAAACTTTTTGACACTTGTGCGAAACTTCATCAATATGTCGTTTTTCTTCAGATAATTGCCACTAATTACCACAGTGACTGAAACTCAGCCACGAGCAATTGTGGTCCAAAGGATACTTAGCTCAGAATTCGAAACCAATGCCAGGCCTTAAGCTCACCTCGGTCAGTTCTGTGCTCAAATTAAACGATCAAAATTTCTAATTTAAGAGTGGTTAGTAATCAGTTTTATTAGTTAATGATCTGTTTTTATAGCATAATATAGGCAGCTACTTGATAGATACATTGTACCACAACTAAGTGGAAAAGTTTTTTTATTTGAAATTAATCCTGTTATGAGATTAATTTTTCTAAATATTGGATAATTATGAAGTTTATTGTGATTTGGTTTTTAAAATAAAATTAAATGAATTGAGAAAAAATAATAACTTAAAATTAGATGTTTTAAAACATCAAGATATGTATTTACATAAGTATTAGTGTTAGCAATACAAAGTAACACGATAGAAAAACATCATGGCGATTTAAAAAAAAAAGAACGATTTGAACGCAATATGCACAATGCAGTCAAACACAACTATGAATAAGGATTAGCAAGTGTTTCGGAAACAACTTCAGCATTGGCTTTATAACATCATTATTAACATATTACACAGATATTTTGACAACGGCAATTTAGCTGCTACTGGGCAGTATGGAAAAGTTAAAATTATGCATTATATCAGGAATTGCCACATTCAGAAAAAACAGCCTCCCCACACAGCCAAGAAGAAGAGAAAAGAGAGAGAGAGAGAGAGAGAGAGAGAGAGAGAGAGAGAGAGAGAGAGAGAGAGAGAGAGAGTGAACGTGGTTAAAAATGACCAGCTTTAAACCCGAGGGGTTACTGCCTTGGTACTGTCAGTGGCAAATCAAATTAAATGACCACTTGGGGTTTAAACCAGGTTCAAGGGTTCACCTACCTCACACTTGAAAATATAATAGCTGCTTCGTTTTCAAAAAAAATTCACTATAATGCTGAACTCAATTATCTCTGTCGAAATTATAATTAGTCAGCAGTTTTAATTTTGCAGTCCGGTAATATTTGAGCTGTCTGTTCACAGTTCAGGATGAAAAACTGTCTAAGATGTGGTTTATATGTATTGTTTGGCTACACACCATGTACAATACCTAAGAATAACATAAACGGAGCGAATTCCGTCGACATTTTCCTCGAGTTCAACCTGTTACCTAGCGAACATACTTCCTCGTCGGCTTCATTGAAAATTAAAACAAAAGTTTTTAGAAAATACGTGATTTTAAATAATGATGTTGTCGGTAAGATTATGTAAAGCCTATAGCTTTTTTGACACATAATATATTAAAGAAAAATGTTATACTCATTTTCTTTGGTAAATTTTTAGCAACAGCTATCTAACTCGAAATATATATCAGCAGGTTTTCAGTTTGATTTCAAGACTTTATTGTCAATTGACAAATGCGTTTTGTCAGAAAAAGGTTTGCATCAAAACTCAAAAAGGAAACCATTAATTTAATCAGGACAGAGGAAAACAACACATATAATTACAATGTTGAATCCTCTCTTTTAAAGGGCAGATACATTTATACACTTATAGGACCTCTAGCTGAAAATATATTTTAAAAAGAACACGCAGAGAGTGTAAGTTTGATAGTTAGAAACTAAATCGTCCTCTACTCCTCTACTCCAGTTGGAAATGGTGTAAATGACCAAATGCCATAGAATGAAGTTGCGGGCTTTTTTATATTTTAATTATCCCTTTGCAAACTGTTCATATTGTCCACACCATCATATAAAACACATTTTCAACTTAAGTTTAAAAATGTCCTAAATTTCTTACTTAACCTCAAAAATTCAATATCCCTATTTAAAAATGAATACTGAACCTGTGCTAAATCCTAGTTTTCAATCACCTACGTGTCTCTCTTCCCAATGTTCTTTAAGATGCTGCATTCAGCAACTTATAGGACCTCTAGCTGAAAATATATTTCAAAAAGATCACGCGGCGAGTGTAAGTTTGATAGTTAGAAACTCAATCGTCCTCTACTCCTCTACTCCAGTTGGAAATGGTGTAAATGACCAAATGCCATGGAATGAAGTTGCGGTCTTTTTATATATTTTAATTATCCCTTTGCAAACTGTTCATATTGTCTACACCATCATAGGAAAAACATTTTCAACTTAAGTTTAAAAAATGTCCTAAATTTCTTACTTAACCTCAAAAATTCAATATCCCTATTTTAATATGAATACTGAACCTGTGCTAAATCCTAGTTTTCAATCACCTACATGCCTATCTTCCTAATGTTCTTTAGAATGCTGCATTCAGCAACTTGTTTTAGACTGGATAATAAAATAGACTTAGTATAAAAGTATACTACTACTACTACTACTACTACTAATAATAATAATAATAATATCAACAATAAAAATAAGTAAATAATAATCATGAAAAAGTTGATTGGGAAAGAAAGGAATGGAGGAAGGCAGGAAACGAACGAATTTATAAACGACTGAAAGAACGATCGACTAAACAAACGAACGATAATAAGAGTTGCATGTTAGGCAACTTTTATAACTTTAGGAAACAATCATGCACACCAGTCCGAGTTCTTTAACTTAGTTAAATAGCTTTTACGACGAGTAATGTACTGGACTATCCTTACAAATCCCCTAAAAAACGTAGACCACGTTAACTTACATGTTCACTCTTCAAAATATGGTGTTCTAAGCTTTGATATTAATGCTTTTCGCCCCTTTCTCATAGCAGATAAGATCGTGTTTTGGCTTCACTGAAAATATATCTAACATTATGTCTATTATAATATAGATTTATATAAGATTCAGTGGTATTGGCCAATGCACCCCAGGTATCTAATATCAATATGAGCATTGTTCAGCTTTTGTAAATTTTGATATTATTATGTTACGTATATTAATAAACAAAGCAAACATACTATCCTAATTTGTTTTTATTATTAGTCCTCCAGTCCGCTCATTCTAAATTTTATCATTCTAATTTATTGTGTTCTAACTGACTGTCCTAATTTCTTGACAATCAATGAATAAATGACTCTTTGTGTCAAACTAAATGATATAGTCAAGAGTATTGAAAATCAGATTGAGTTAAGAAAAGAGCCTATTTACATGCTTATGCAACGTGCTAGTTGCAATATGAGAACACAACTACCATTTGGTTTGGTACACGTGAAACATTTTAAAACAACAATTATAAGCTGCATATTCAAGAAGACTGATGTGTAATAAATGAGAAAGCATTCTGATGTAAAAGACAAATGCAACAACCCAATGTGTTAATTTTCATATAGAAATTCCATAAGATTGTTTTATCTCTGTTAAACGTAGACAAATGAATTTATACACGCAACAATAATAATTAAGACTGACAATAAATCTATTCATCTAACTCCGCTGAACACAGAACATGATAATTATAATATCCAAAGTTTTTTTAATGAATTAACTTCAATCATAATTAGTACTTAAACGCTACGCTGTTTATTTATTTGTTTTTCTCCTGTTTGTGACAAACATGAGAAACCTCCTGTTTATGACAAACAGGAGAATCTGTTACATGTATGATACCTTAAACACCCGCGCATTCTGCGACCCTATTGCCGTTCGGTCTATTGTGACCGTGGTAAAATCTCCCTCAAACCTGCATACCAAATAATCAGACTTGATATACATTTTACATTAATTGACAGTCTTCATAAAAGGGTGTTCCGCATTGGAACACAACATTTCGCTATCAAAACACGAATGCAATTTAATGAGGTATGCACAATTCGCTTAACGCAAAGGATGTTTCAAACTCCAGGTGGTTTGTTTACAAGTGGAATTTATCGAATATGTTATCTTTAAAGCATCATTATTATGCTATAAACAAATATAATAAGACAACAGAACGGGCGTGATAAAAATCATATTGTGTGAATTATGATAAGATGACTACGTTTATTCTCGCGTTATCTGGAATAAATGAAAAATAAACTTTGAAAGCCACCGGACACACCAAATGAAAATTAATTAAATGCAGACTCGGTCAGGTTGAGTCCATTACGGGCTGTTATGGATACACATTTTACTGCCAACGCCGCTAAGCTTGGAAGTTATGATTTGTTAGCAATTCGAGATAGACAGGCATATTTATATTCTTCGACTCGTATTTAGATGCACCAATAGATGAAAGGGAACTTTAAATCAGAGCTGTTGTCAATTCAAAAACCCTTTTAAGGCCTTAAGATATGGCCCTTACAGTTAGGTAAATATTGAGTTGCGCTCGGGGCTAAGCGGCTTAACCAGTAATATGCATTTCAATTATTGCTCGTTAGCAGTGTTTTGTAGCTTCAAAGGTCCCTTTTCATATATTTTTAAGGGGCTAGACACGACGAATACCATTAATGTCCCAGGCTTGGTTTGATTAAGCATGTTTATAGGTAATTATGGAAATGCATATCACTGTCAACACCGCCTAACTACGGGTAAAGTGCAAGTCAATTTTTACACAGACATATATATCGTGATCGACTTCCTTCAAAGATGGTACTTTATAAAAAAATTGTTAAATGTTTAGAAAGATTTTTTTACAGCCGCCCCACGGAACAAATGCTACACTGTAAAGTAATTGAAGTCAAGGGTCCAATACTAGATCATACATCGCGCGCAAAATGAAACAGTTGTAGTCTCCCTTTTTGTAACAAATTTGTGATTGTTTTTTACCAATCAGACGAAGTGTATACACATGTATAGCATGAATGATTTTTGCAGACTGGAATGCATCTATAAGATTAAGACTGAAACGCGTTTATAAGTGTTTTATAAAGATGACACCCTACTCAATCGTTCTGAAAAAAAAAACAACATTATGTACACGTTGCAGGATCTAATCACTAATTAATGTAATAAAATATTTCACAGTTCTGTACTTCATTATTTCCTATTTACATTTTTCACAAAATAGCAATGGTAGAGATAAACTTGCTTATTATTAATGTAAATACAGAAAGACCCCTTTATTAAGGCCATCCTGATCATGGTGAAATTAAGACCACCTCGATTATTTGACCACAATTCAATGTACTCTTTAACAGTTAATAATGTGCACTTTTTTACATTTTAATGAATACCACCATTCTATTCAGAACACTTTTGTCCAGTTACAGAGATGGTGTTAACTGCAGCGCTTCACTGTTTAGTGTAACGGTCTACCACGGTGTTATTTTGCACACGCTTATACCCAGTATAAAACTCCTGAACGTGTTCGATAAGTTGTGTTCTTACCTTTGTTAATTAAATTTTGATGAAAGATATATTTGTGATAAGCATTTGTTAAAAATGCACACAATTTCATGACTTCAAAATGTAGTTAAATGTTTTAAATTGTACTTTAAGCGGATAAAGATTGGATGAAGTCAGTAATTGCATTTACTAATTATTACACGGCGCATCAGCGCGGTGTATATTGCTATAACGAATTGAGATAGACCATGGAGGAGCACGTGACTGTTTAGGCTATAGACCACTAATTCAAATCCGAAAGATTTCTTGACCGTTTCACTGCTTTGCATATCTCTACTTCAGCAATCAAGCTGATTTTAAACTGATGTTAACAACTGAGATAGAGTATAATAGATTTCCACTTAAGCATTTCATCACATTCCGAATTTACTGTTGGGTCAAGCCATTAAAATATTAGATTTAGAACGAACTTAGAGACACATTAAAATCCCACTTTTATCATAGCATGAACGGTTAATTTTTTCTGCATTTAAGCCAGGAGTGTATCGTCTCGGTTGCAGAACGTTTGTTTACAAGCTATCAGCAACATTTGCTATTTTTAAATGCAATCTGTTTATAGCTTTCTTTACGAGTTTAGACATTTTACTTTCGCAAAAATCGATTTTGTTAATTTAAATAATTTTATGCGGATGCAAACAAAACATTGTGACTACTAATAAGCATATTTCTTATAATTGGTAACGAAATAAAATGCATCAAACATAAGAGAGGTTTGATATTGTGGTTCCGTTTTGCTAATGTGAACAATCGCAATTTTGCGTCAACAGGCAAAACATCTGAAGGCGGGCTTCCTTCTTAAGTGGATGCCGTTTAGAGGCACCTTCTCCTCATGAAATTTCTTAAAAATCATAAAGAATTTCCTAGAAAGGTTACTTCGCATCTGGCTGATAATATTCCCATTTAGAAGCAAGCGTACGCTATATGTGTCCAAACTGTACACGGGGTATAGGCCTTAACGACATCACAGCTGTCAGAGAGACGACAGATAGGCCTAAGCCTTGGAATCAGACGCCAAAGTTGGAACCAGACGCTTTGTCAATCGTTAAGCGACTTTTTTGTTGGACACGAAACGGAATGAAATAAAGACGAAACGGGATGAAATAAAGGTTAGTGAATTTCTTTAAGACATGTCCAATGAACCAACATACATTATAAGATCCTTAATTTGGACCAGTTTTGTAAAAATACATAATATAGGCATAAAGGGAGACATATACGGTACTGGGGTGTTGTTGTTTATGTGTTCAAACTTTACACGGGGTATAGTCCGAAACTACTCCACAGGTGTCAGAGAGAGAGAGACGACAGATAGGCCTAAGCCTTAGATAAGTACAAATTTGAGAGGTAATTTAAAAGCATCATGTAGGTTGCAGTTGTTATCGACCAAAAAGGAATAGATCACTGCTACTCTATAATCCGCACCTCCTGTCCCGAAGTTTCTACCGATAAAATGAGGTGTGCGTATTCCGGTGAGCGAGTTGCTTGATCAAATTCATCATTAACAAGGTAGGTGATGTCTTCTTAGAATGATTTTTACGCCTTATTTTTTCTTCGAAGGATAATGAGTAAATCTCGGCGAATCCGACGAGTTCAAAGAAACCACCTGCAACACCTACAAGTCATTCTTATTAAGGTCGAACTATAAACTTTTTGTGCAATGTTTGTCTAGATCCTAAAAATCCTGCTAAAATTGACATAACCGACCTTGTTATTGTTGAATTCGAAAAGGCACCTCTCTCACCGGAATTCGCGCACCTTACT
This sequence comes from Corbicula japonica, assembly GCA_038501625.1. Taxonomy (NCBI): domain Eukaryota; kingdom Metazoa; phylum Mollusca; class Bivalvia; order Venerida; family Cyrenidae; genus Corbicula; species Corbicula japonica. Next base: position 3,057,853 of record JAZAYU010000038.1, on the reverse strand, counting down.
TTCTCGGTATTATTTTAGGGACCGGAGTTGCGCGTTTAGTAGCAGTGTAGGTGAAAGAAATATTTATGTGATTAAGTTGTACAGAACATTGTACATTATGTAATAATGTTCACTGGTCGGAGAGCACGCATATCGTTATGCAAATACACCATTTGAGATCCTTATGACTAAAATCAGCATTTTCAACTTAAACATTAACATCTTTACAACATTTTATAGTTTAGCTTCAAACTGTACGTAAAATAAGCAAGATTTCTATTCTTTTGCAACATGACACTGGGTAGGATTTGCTCGATTCTTCTAGTAATCTTACTTTTCCACATATTTGTTCAACAAGTTTTGTGGTTGTAATTTGTTGTTTTCGTTTTTGTTGTGGTTTTGTTGATTTATTTCTGTTTCATTCTTAAACGAATCGTATTTTTCTGGTTGACACTTTAAACTTTAACTCAGTAATTTTTTTACTCATTTTTCGCACGATGGTCATAGAGTTAAAAATGCTGTTGTTTTAGTTCTAAACATGACATAATATTCATTCCAAGATGCTGTAGTATTCTTAGATTTCAAGTTACATGTTTTCTATTAGTTTTTTCTTTAATGTGTTACTTGATCATAACAGAACTCTCTTCATAAGACATCTGACATAGTCTGTAATTTGTTCTACAAATCATTCAAGTTTATTGCTGAAATTTTCCACTTAATTTTACAGTTCATTTCCTTCTTTAAAATATTATACTATCTCTTTGGAATAAATAATTTGCATCTTTGTGCCGTAGAAAAACAGTTTTCTTTTTGTTTTATAATCTCATTTCCTTACCATTTAAATATGTTTGTGTCGCCCTCAGGACAGCGAGACCAGCAAAACAACGAAACACAATGCGCTATTGCGAAAGTACGATGCGAGGGCACGATATTAATATCACGTCTTCGCATCGTACTTTCGCGATCTCACATCGTTGTTCGCGATCCCGCATCGCGTGTTCATTATGTTGTTGTTTTTTTTTATCTCGCTCTCCCAAAGGTCAGCGAGCACTATTATCGGGGGGGGGGGGGGGGGGGGGAATCACGCACAACCGTTACCGCTGGTGAAGCGAGAAAATTGTTTTGCAAACGTCCAGTGACGGTTCTGTCGATGTTTATTTTGACCAAGAAAGGTAAGTGGTCAGCGTTGAATCGTTTTTATTAAAATATCAAACATCGTTTTGAAAAACGGGGAACGTGATTCAATGTGTGTTGGATTTATCTGCATGCTGGTATAATATGAGACTAATATACCCAAACATCGTTGAGTTATGACGATCACTCCACTTCTGAAATGAGCGAAATTCAATCTGAGGAGAAGCTTATTAAGTATTAAGTTGTTTTTACATCCTGTATCACTGAGGGAAGAAAGTTTTCGTTCCGTTGTTTAAAAACGTTCGCAGAAATATTTTCACACGCGGTAACGGTTGTGCGCGTCTACCCCAATCTCCCCCTCCCCCCCCACCCACACACGTGACTATTGTTATTATTTATGAAGTATTGATTATTTTTACTCTTAAGGCAATGCTAGGCATGGTCTTCTGGTGGAGATTATAAATACAGACACGAAAGCAATGCCACCGTGACCGTTAGTTTCTGTCTAAATTTTCAATTTGAAGATTATCACCTTCGCCTGTTGAATAATTCACCTGTGTCTAACCTTTTTAAATGCATTCTTTAAAAGACATTTGTCTTATATTTGAAGTTTTGGATTATGGTGTTGCAGAAATACACACTTCATGTTTTAAGATAGAGTTTTATATTTCTTAGCTATATTGTCCAGTCAGCATATGTTTATATTCACATTCTAGTTCCTTAACTATTTTAACAACCGGAAAACTTACTTTATTTTGTGTGTGGTGATTAGATGGCGAGATCACGACAACACAAAACATGATGCGATGTGATCGTGGTTTTGCGATATCATAGTGTTGTGTTCTCGCGTTTTCATGGTCTCGCCCAAGAGGTCGTAACAACAAACCCTTAAATTAGCTGCATAGCGATGTGCCCCCTCGCTTTCAACATACGTTTCACACAAACACATCGCATTTTAAGCCGTGTATTCCTTTTGCTGCATTAGCAGCAATTTTTTACTTGTCAGTAATTACATTAAGTTTTATCTGCAATTGTTTTTACTGCTAATTGGGTACGCATGTCCAGCAAAATTTATCAGAAAGACCGCCTTTTTTTGGGGGGGGGGGGCGCGTTTAAAAGCCACCCAATGTGATTACATGTGAATTTCGATCACATCGAGGGTTGAACGCAAGATTGTCGTAACTACATTGAAATAAAGAAGGAGTTACGACAGTCTAGCATGCAACCCTCGACATGACCAATTTACCTCCTGTGGATTAGTGCCCTTGAATAACGTATGCAGTAAATGGAAGTTCAATGAGTTTATGAGACGGTAGACGGTGTTGTACTGCGCTAAATATAGATGAAGTAAACAAACACCAGAGCAGACGATACCATTTACTCACCAGGCTATGCATTGTAAAACTTTCTAAGTTCTGAATTTCTTCGAACAATTCTTTCAAATGTAAGACCCCTATTAAATCTTTCATTCAAGTCCAATATGACCAAGCCAATCCTGTATTTGTATGTAGAAAACTAAATGAAATTACAACAGCTGCGTCACTTTTAAGCAAAAATTAGGTGCATGTATAGTTCACATTTGTTTTAAACATTGATCCATTGTTTTGCACACTCTAGTAGGCCAGTTGGACATTAACAGTGATAATAGCAAGAATAATAATGGTGTGATGATAGCTTATCTCAAACTTGGTGTGGCATTTCATTCATGCAGGATTTGTCGGGAAATTCGATAACAATAAGCATGGATATAAGTGAAATATATTGTTCAAATGACTGCTAAAAGCAGTAAGAAATAAACATTATAAAATAAAAATAATAATGTTTACAGTATACTAAATAGAGCTGAAAAGTGACATAATTTAATAACAATCCACAACACTTGTCATTCACTATTAAATGGATTAAGTTGTTTCATAAACACTTAGCAACATTTTAAAGGGAATATTGGAATAAAAAATAATCTGCAACAGGAATGTGGGTTTACATTTTTACTGTATTATTGATCAGCTTCCCATGGCCGAACAGTTGCCAAGAGTAGTATTTCAAGCTACACTACAAGGTGTATTTGTTTACTATCTGCAATTCATGACCCCAGAATCTCCTCCCCGGGATTTTCAAATTTTGACAGTAAACATATTTTTTTTCTCAAAAATTACAATAAAATGCATTTTGTCATGAACTTTTCTCTGCCATTTCATTTGAAATGTTGCAAAGATGTTACATGTATTTAAAAAAGGTTTTAGGGAAAATACTTCTTGGTTATTGTGCTATTTGAAAAAGGGCCCTTAGATGTGAAGCATGTCAAAAATACCATGAAAACCTGCCCCAGCGCCATCTAGTAGCTTAAATAGTCAAGTTGGAGTTTAACACAAATACGGCTCTGAAGTGTAAACTTAAGGTGAAACTTTAAAGCGTTTAAAGCGTTTAAATTTAATTAGATTTGATGCAAGGCTCTGACTCATTTTTATAAAATTGCTTTAAAGTCATATTATTCGAAAAGAATAAAAAAATGAAATCATCCATTAACAATGATGCAACTTTTTTTCACACTGTACGTTTCAAACAAGTTTTAATATCCAAAAAGCCAGTCGGTTATTAGCATGACATTCTAACAAAAAGACGGCTCTGAAGTGTAAACTTTAGGCGAAACTTTTAAAGCGTTTAAATTTAATTAGACTTGATGCAGTGCTCTGACTAATTTTTATAAAATTGCTTTATAGTGATATTATTTTTATTTTTGCATATCTTTTATTTCCTTCTAGTCAATAAGACTTAGTATTGTTTCAAATCATAGTGCAAATAGCAACTATTTCATAATTAAAGTATTTTTTTTTATTTTTTCTATGTATTTCATTTTTTTCTTGTCAATTAAAAGTTTCAAATCAAAGGTTGATTTATTATGTATTTTTCCTGGCACAATATGACTTCAATCTTGGATATAAGCATCCGGCCGAATATCCGTGGTAGATAAAAACTTGATAAAGCAGAAGCCGGGCATACAAACTTTCGCTCTGCCATCCGAAAGATCCTTCACACTCCTCCAATAGGAAACTCCACACAATCTATAGATGATGTGACATTATGACAATCACTCTAAAACGCCACCCATCAGTACTTTCAGTGCTTTGATTATTTTTGTATTTTACTCTTTAAAACGTTTTTTTTTTTTTTTTTTTTTTCAAAGCAAAATAAAGATCATTCCGATATGAACAGATTAATACCAGTTTTGCAAACCTCAAACCTAAAGGTAGTCTAAATAGATGCGTCCCTTTAGGGACGAGTCATATTGCTTAATTATAAAACCAGAACTGTTAATGAACAGTCTCAATCAAACCGAGCCTGCAATATTTTGATATTTGTAGTATTCGGTGGTTTTTGACTTCTTACGGGGTTTATATCTCACAGCTTGTTCGCTTTTCAAGAGCTTGCAACGATGTGAATGATTTCAATGAACGTAATCTTTGCATTACAGAAAAACTTTTAAAACAAGGTTATCGGTATCACAAATTAAGGAAAACCTTTTGCAAGTTTTATCGCCGATATCCAGATCTAATTCATAAATACAGGTGCAGTTTAAAATCACTATTGCAACAAGGTATTTCACAGCCAGTTTTTTTATGGAGATTTAATTTATAAACTTAAGAAGATAAAAGGCGATGTTAATTTCTCCCGGTTATTCGTAAAAACCATCTGTAAATTTAAAAAGAAAGGTTACCAGCATGATATTTTACAGCGCTCTGCAGGCCTGGTGATTAACCCATCTACAGTTGATCATTATGCTTACCTCTTTGGTTGAACGACGGTGGCAGGGGTTTAAGAGTTTATGAAAGTTTATGGGGAAATCTTTTCTAAAAAGAACCTAGAAGCTCGATTTGTTTCTTTTATCCCTGTCATCGTGTTCTTGCTGATTTTACTCCAGGTGCTCTGGTCTCTGTAAGATCATTGAGTACCCGCCCTTTGGCTTTGCAATGCTATTAAATTCTTATGTTTATATGTTTGTATGCTTTTGCATGCAACATTGTTGAGCTGATTGGTGGGTTGGAGTTATTTCACCAAGACAATTTGTACTTGTTTTGTGATACGAGAACCTGTTGGGGCAAGTGTGAGGTTGGTGCACCCTAGAACCTGGTTTAAACCCCCAGTGGCAATTTGTTTTGCCACTGACCGTTCCAAGGCGGTAACCCCTCCGGTTCTCACTTCCGTTATTTGTTTGTGGCGTCCAGTTTGAAACTGATTTTTGTAATACCATGCTCTCTTTTCCTCTCTACTTTTTGGCTGTGTGGGGAGGCTATGTATGCTGGATGTGGCCATTCCTGATATGCATATTTCATTTTTTTAAAAGTTCTATTTTCATCTATTTAATTATCACAGAAGAACTTTGACGATCGTAAATATATTAAATTAGATGTTATCAATTATACAGTCCTTTGAAGGCCTTTGAACAATATTGAGTTGCGCACAATTCAGAGTCTAGGCGGGGTAGACAGTTATATACAATTATTTACTTATTAGCTGGGAAATATGCTGTGATATTGACCTAAAAAATCGTTATTGACCGAGGCGATAGCCGAGATCAATAACGATTTTTGCGGTCAATATCAACAGCATATTTCCCAGCTAATAAGTAAATAACTGTTTTATTACATGAACTATAAACTATAAATAAAATAAAAGATGGAAACTTTCGGATTCTATTTATAGACAGGTCAATATCAGCGAAAGCGGGTCAATATCTAGATTTATTGACTCGGTTATTTTGGGGATGTGACCAATCGCGTTGCGTCTATTTATAGTTCATGTAATAATATGCATTTATCATTAAAGTACCTGCGCATGATTAGGCTCAATCAAACATGCCTGCATTATTTTACAATTTTTCTTGTTAGATGGCTTTCAATGTTTTTTAATCTATTTAGTTACAAGTCATACTATCCCCTATATGTTAGCATAGCAACATTAACTCTTTACATTTTATTTACTATGATTGATACAAAATAATCTGCATTTGTGAATTCAATACCAGTACATAATTAATGAGTTATAACACAATACTTAATAAAATATTAAGCAAACATGCAACGCTAATATAAAGTATTTCCTTTTCCTACATGCAGACACACGAGCCATAACTATGTTAAAAACGGATGCAGCATTAAAGCAACAACTATCTCTCCTGAGCAATTACCAAAGTTAATTGAAAAGTTATACAATACACGTTCATGTTACTTGCAAATGCAAGTGAATAACATTTAAATGTTTAAACATATATCATTATATGTTTCACAAAATGTTTAAATTCTTCCAAAAAGAAAGAGAGTAAAACCGCTTTAGAACATCGGATATCTCATACAAATTTTCGCACTAATGTCCTTTTGAAAGAATAAAATAACATAATTATAAGTCACATCCATTTTCATATACTTATATATCGTAACAGGGGCGACGTCACTTAATTTTCTGCATGTATCAACTTCTTATCTTATAAACAAGTATCGTCGTTTTCCGGAAAGTATACCTTCCCTTTATTCATTTCAATTAACTACAACAAGCATAGTAATTTTGCATTTAATTACTCAAAATCCACATTTATACACATATGGAACGCGTCACGGAAAGTTACCTTCAAACAGTTGACGTCATAAGGTTTACAGACGACATTACATATAATTAAATATAATTATGCATTTATCTATACATGTTGTAAAAAGTGTGTAATAAAAATTCCAATAAATTTTTAGAAAACAATATATCATTCTTATTTCCAAATATAGTAACAAAACATGTCAAACACGTGACCGAAGACACCTTTTCCCGTTACAAGCCCCATATGCCAATTGATAAACTGAATCTACAATACAGGTATATTTGTCACTCAGTCTGATAAAAATTACTCATTCAACATTACACACATACATGTAGTTACAAATGTATTATCAAGTTCACATTTTAATATAAAGTACTCCTCTAGATTCCTTTCTTTAGCTAGATGGTTGTTCCATTTAGCCGCACATGTAACATCTTTCCACCATATTTCCAAAGTCAACACAGATTATAATTTTCTGTCACATAATTTTGTAGTAGAGTGGTTTTAGTTATCTAGCTTTGGTTCAATTAATCATTAAATAAAAGTGGGAGTAACTTTGGTCACAATTAATATTATTGTAACCCCATTGATTTTCGGTGGCACATAACGATTTTATTGATAGAACATTTGATTCAGGAGCCACAAATGTTATCAGGTTGTATTCGATGTATAAGTATAGAAGATTGTTGAAGCGGTTGAAGAAAGCAGGAATGGTCCGAAGTCTGTTGTATGATAGGTTGAGCACTTGCACATTGTTATGCAAAGGAATAAACTTCTCATTGATGGTTCCGATCTTGTTGTGGTTCACGTTCAGGACACGCAGGGATGGCATTAAATTAAGGATATCAGGAAATTCTTCAAGACCAGAAGAGTTTATTCCCAGTTCAATTACTTTCAAGCTGGTACCGGGTTGACAATCAAATACACTCTTTGCACTCATATTTTTAGCATCTCGAATATAAAAGTATTTCATTTAAGGTCCGTCAGTCAAACTGCAAGGCAACGTTGTTAATTCTGTTTGTTCAATGTGCAAATTTGACATAGAATTTCTAAAAAAAACAGAAATGGATTGAAAGACAGATTCCCGTTATCTTATGGAATATCGTAAATTGTTATTCTAGTAATATTTAGAACGGATAACCTTTTATTTCCTATGACCAGAGCTTCATAATCTATATCCAACATGCGCAGTGAGTTTGCCATTGAGTTTATTGTTGCGGAGTCGAACGCCAATATAGGATTTCCACTTATGTATAATTCGGTAAGGTTATTTAATAACTTAAAAGCTAATGGAAGCGCGGTTATGCGGTTATTTTTTAGATCAATCAATACATCCATATTATTGATTCCAACGAACGCAGCATTTTCTATCATGCTTATCTTGTTGTTTTCCAAGTTCAAGTATATGATATTTCCATTCTTATTTGCGCGATTAAAATTCCAGAAAACCCCGGAAGGAATTGTAGACAGTTCATTGTCGCTTAGGTAAATATCGAATTCCATGTAATGTCCAATAATTTGGTCAGAAATCTTTGTAAAATTAGGAAACTGCATAAGATTTTGAGCAGTACATTCAACGTCAAGAAATTCTCCAGTCTCGAAGTAATCATAACAAGTGCAATACTGGTCTTTTGGAAAACACAGCGCAGACAGCGTGTCACCATCGTTTAGAAGGAACCCGCTACGTGCCGATATTTGCAAAACTGTAAAAAGCACATTCTGAAAAAAAAGAAAAAATCTAACAAATGATTGCATGACTAAAATGGTTAGATGATTAAAGAGTTTTTTGTGGTTTACCCATTTTCCGATTGATCATTGCATAAACAGTATTTATATTGAATCACAGTGCTCCCTTATTTAAGGTAAATTGCTTATCGTTTAAGAAACTCAACCAAGTTAAGCATAGGACTTATAATTACAGTGCCTTCGTGGATTTAGATCTACAAATTGATTCAGTAATAATTGTAATGTGAACATAAAACAAACTGCATACAGAATGATAAGATGGATTTTCATTGACTGGCGTTGGTTAAAAGCAAATATGGTTATACATGTATGTAATACACAACAATTACCAGAGTTAAGCATAATTTGTCCAGGGCTTGATGAATAACATATTCGATCGAATAAAGCTCGCATTAAACAAATGTTTTACCATTGAATGGAGAAGAAGATTTATGACGCATAATCCACAACAAGCGCAATTTAAATGATTAACGTAAGCAAAGTTGCCTATGACATATGGCATATACATAAGTTTAAAAGTCGTTAAAAGAAACAAAACGATCAATGTTTATTGCAAACATTATACATATTGACGATTTTGTTTTTAGTTTTATTCGTTAATGCTATTAAAAATTAAATCTTTAAATTAAGAAAACACCTTTATAACATCAAAATAATAATACTCACAGCTAGAGTGCATACTTGAACTTTCGCTATTTTTGTGTTTGTTCTGCTATCAGACTGTCGAAATCATTGAAAGTCGCCTTTTAAATCTTTGCTCCAAATCTAAAATGAGGTTACTATTACGTCAACATTTCTTTATCAAAGTCATGATCTGTATTTTAACTGTGATATTTATTTGCTTATAGTCACTCTCAACATTGATAAAATATATCCTGAACAAAGAACAACAAGTAGCCACTTTTTTACTTATAAAATTATGGTCATTAAGATATTTTCATAACATGAGGAAAGCTTTGGTTTGGGTTTTTATAAGTCGTTATCATTTGTTTTTAAATTTTAATTGTTTATGAACTTTATCAGGTTATTCTAGACCAGGACCTAAGCAACTGGCTATAACTTTAAATTTTCTATTTGAAAGGGCGGTAATTGCAACAGATTGGAATGAATTGCAAGCGTTGTAATTGAGGACTTGTTGTTTTCTTTATTAAATGTTTTGTGATTATATTAACCACAAAAACTCCAGAAGTTGACAAAATCTCAATGAATGTGAATATTTTTTTTAAGATTCCTTGATGTTTTTATGATGTCTTATAGTTAAAGGAAAGATAAATTAATTGTAACTGCAGATTTTATATAAAATTTTTTTGGCAATAATTACTGATTGAAATGGATTTTGAATTCTCATTTTCTAATTTAACAAAATTATCTGAAGTCAAAAATTAATATTCAATCGTTGCGTCTGTCAGCCATTTCGTCTGCTCGTATCAGTGAGGCGAAATTTCAAAGTTACAAATACACGTAATGTCGAAATGTGTTCTTGTCGGCGGGTCGAAATCTTAAAGACACGAACACACGTATGGTCGAAAACTGTAGATCGTTCGTTTGTTCGTCTTTCAACTTTCGTGGCGAATACACGATATAACTAAATTCTGAAGGCTTAATAACCAACTTTCAGGAAAAAACACACCGACATAATTCAATTGAATTAAAAAACAGGACGTATATAATATATCTTTTGGGATAAATGAACAATGCCCAAAGTTACCAGTGGTGTATTACAATGACGGTAAACAAACTTTTCAGTCTAATACTAAACAAACAATTTAAACATCGGCTTAACCTTTTTTCTTCTAAATTATCAGAAATGGAACAACACAATTTTAATTAAAATCTTTACACAATAGGAAATTATTGTTGAATAAGGCGAGTTCTTGCAGTGGATCGTTTACATAAAATATGTTTTCTCAAATGTTTTTGTTATGTACCGTTTATGAATGTAAACTGTGTCAAATTTGGATGTTCTACCTCAAAATCATTCAAATAAGCTCCGACAATTGACTGCATAAAGCAGTTATAAAAATGCTGCACATTTAACGAAACATGATTGCATAATTATTAAACAGATCGTCTACAATGTTAATGATGCATAACTTATAACTATAATAAGTATAACCATATTTGAGCAGCAAGTGCTCAAACTTTGCAATTAAAAACAAATTTGATTTGACTATTGCAAAAAGTAAAATATGCATATCAGGAATCGCCAAACTCCCCACGCAGCGAAAAAGAAGAGAAGAAGGAGAGAGCATGTTTGATGTAAGTTTGTCAATTCAAATAGGACGCCACAAACAATTAACGAAAAAAAGAACCTTTGGGAATACCGCGAAATAGCGAAAAAATTCGAATGCAATACTTGATCAACGTATGTCTGTTCATTCATAACAAAATACATGAAATCGATTCAGTTATAAATATAATGATAAATTAGATAAATTACATGTATAAACATGATTAAGGACCTAGATTGGAAGTAAATAAGGCGAGTATACAAAAACCCGTAAAATATTTCTTAAAACATGGCTATTTTCAAACTAAAGCTTACTTTAAAAAAATGAAATATGCATATCAGTAATCGCCTCACTCACAAAACAAGAGAAGAAGAGAGAGCATGTTTGTTACAAGTATGTCAGTTCAAATAAGCCGCCACGAAGTTGCATGTTGCTTACGCGTACTAACGTTTCAAGTACAGTAAAACCTGCCTTATCAACCAACTGCACTCAGCAACCATTTGTCTGAAACAGGCAGTTTGAATATGTCCGAAACTGACATTATATTCTAATTGTTACATATCTTAAACTGTCAGCGGTGATAAGCAACCACATTTTGTCACATCTTTGGGTGGCTGCTTCATTCATGTTTGACTGTAGTGGTTTGGTTCACTTATCAGAATTGAATTTATATCAATTATTTAAACTGAATATGAAAAAATATCAATATTTTATATATATGACTAGTGTTAAGCTAATACATTCTATTTTAGTTAAGCTGTGAGGCAAAAGGTTGGCACCTTGCAGACATAAAGTCGCCGGATGAACAAACGTTATTAGAAAACGTGGTACCCAAACTGAGAGGTACGCCAATGTATTGTTACTTAAATGTTAAAAATTAATCATTTTGTATAGCAGATATTTTAAAATGTTGTGTAGAGATTCTAAAAAAGTTTCTCAGTTCTTCATATGTAGTTATCAGTTTCAGTTATCTTATTTGAATTGCAAACCATGCAGAATGTAACTCGTGGTGGGTGGCAGTATGTAAACATACTTGAACTATTCTTTGTTACAACACCTGTCCTAATTACCGGCAGCAATAACAATTAGATCTGATACATTTTGTTTAAGAGATCGACATGTAGATGAAGCAGATATTGTGCAGTACTCGTTAAAGCGGTACCGAACAGCTGACATGCGCTGAGCCGCCATCTTTGACCTAAGATACATTTTTCTTGACTATTTAATTTTAAAGTTTGTTTGTAAGAACACTTTGTTTGTTTTGTGTAGCGGGTTTCTGGATCGTAGCAACAAAGCAAAATGACCAGTTTGTGTGGAACGACGGTTCAACGCTTGATAGTTTTCTAACTGGTTTCCGAATCAACCGGAAGATGCTGAGGATAAGAATTGTGTTGAAATATGGCTTTGGGTGGAATACCGTTGGAACAACATCCCATGCGGCTGGGAGCGTAGAGGCATTTGTGAACTGCCATAGAGGCTTGGTGTTTACAGACAGGGAAAACTTCTCCCAAACATTCTTGCTACTGAGTAACCTGATTCAGAAATTTTTCCCATTTACGAATATATTAAAATCCAGAGCAAGTTAATGAAATCATCATTAAATAGACATACACTATAATGATAGATACACTTAAGTGGCACACTTCGTTATTCAAATAAATGAGAAACAAAATCTAATGATAAAAATTTACAAATCGCTTGAATATAATTGCTAAACCTATTTCCTTGAACGACTCGGATGTAAAACACTATGAATATCGAAAAGATTTTTTTTAAGTGTGCATGTTTGACTTTATATTTTTATTTGTAATAATATACATTGTATTGCGATGTTAAAGTGCTAAAATTCTACCACATGGAAACTTGCCGTCTTCAGAACCTTTGCAATTTTCGTTTATAATCGTACTTTGATAAGACATAATCATATTTTTCAAATATTTTCAATTTAGTTCATTTCAACTATTATCTTGAGTGTTGTGTGTGAAAAAGGTTTTAGAGTCCCTTTAATATTAACCATTTGTGTACTTCGACTTTTATTAAACCGTGTGAATATCGTGTTGAACACCATACATAATATTATAAATCATTAGAAATTCCTTCCGTAGTGCCTGTGGGGGATAGCTCTCCGGCCCATGTAGTTCCCATGACAATAAACAAAGTTACCTTGTAAATGAGCTACACTATTTAAGTCAATGTTAGATAGAATAGATGTTATTGTTTTTATAGCTTGGCTTTCATTAAACATTTTGAATATCATGTTGAACAACTTACATACATATATCATTGGAAATATGTTTGGTATTTGTACATGTAATGTCTGTTGGGGATGGTTCTCCGGCACCACACCCTATACGGAGACACTTTCCCCCAATAAAAGGCTTATATGAGGCGCGACACGGAAAAATTGTCTCCGGTCATAGTTTTTCATATTTTACTTGTTACTACTTTCTCATAAAAAGAAGGTTATTTTTGTACACATTTGACATTATTGTTTAAATTTTATTGCCAATTGCTCAATAACCAATGTGTCGAATGTCCGAATCTACCTTTTCTATGACGCGACACAAAAATTCGATAATGACTTCGAGACTTTACAGTTAAACAAGAGAAACATACAAACAGTAAAAACACTCACTTTATAGTGTTAGTTTTAGTCCTCATTTTAGGACAATATATCTTTGACATTATTGTCGATAACCTCGCGTCACGGATTCTTTCTTTGGCCTTATTTTCTTCAACTGCTTAAATAGCATTTTTGTTGTGCAAATAAAACATAACGAAACACGTCTTCCTTTATAATTTCGACATGTTATGATTTGTGTAGAGGACAGATTAAGCCGTTATTAGATATATACTCGATGGATTAGGAAACGGGGGGATGAAGTTTGAATATGATTCAGTTTTATTTCTCGTTTACGCTTTCCTCAGGAGACCGCGTTACGCAATCCAATTATGCGGCATTCGATATGTACAGCCCGCGTGAATTGTCCTAGAGAACACCTTGACAGATTTTCATTCATTTTACCAACGCTTTCAAAAAAAATGCCACCTTGCGTTTCTTTACCTCTTGAGCATATATCAGTTTTAAAAGATTTTAACGCTTTCTATGACAAATTTAAATTCAAGAATAAATTATAAAAGTGAAATACGCATATCAGAAATTTCCACAATCGGCAAACACACCCCCGCTAAACTTATACGTTCAGAGTTACTGTTTTGTATTCTCTACAACAGAGCAACGAGATGGTTGAGACACTGCTTTGTGAGCAGGAAAGGTGAAAACCCGCAAATTGTTTCAAGCAAGGATGGTGTGGTCGTATTACACAAGAACATAATATATTCTGTAAGGTACTAACAGGATATCAAAGAAGTATTGGCTTACTGGCTAATGAGCTAATGAGCATTATCTTCATCTCAAAGTTGGACTTTTCATCTTGCAACATAAGTTTTAGAAAAAAAACAACATTTCACATAATATTATTAAGACAGGCAAACTTTACGTGCAGTTGCGTTTCAATATTTACTTAATATAAAATATTTAAAAAGTCAATTAATGGCTCAATTAGGTTTCCAGTTCTAATTACATGCCTAGCGATACGGAAAACGTCCAGAAATAATTTAATTGTATATACAATTGTATTCGTTATCAAGGACAAAATCAGTATTAAATTTTGTAGTTTATCATCAGTGTGTGTGTTCAACTGTAAAATAAGTTTTGATTGATTAATAGACTGATGGGTTGACTGACCAATTCCAACGGTAGTTCCTAGAACCAATGAATTATAAGCATCTTATTCTATAATTCTATATTCAACGAATGTCAATGCCAAGGCCGCAATGTCTTTCTGAATCCGGGCCTACAATATAGTACTTCTAAACTAAAGCATGTGCTTATGGACCCAATGTCATGCTAATTAAAATGTATTGCCTTTAGAAAGTAAGTTATGCTGATGCTGAATTTACTTTTTTTCTTTATCAAACTAACAGTAATATAGTACACTTACACTCACTTTACATCTCTGCCCAAGGCTCAGTGTCAAGATTTTTAACGTAACTCGACAGCCTAATTTTATAGTCATAGTTATGAATATGAATGCTTGTGGATAAACAAATGACATAATTATATCTTCACTATCTTTATTCAAACCAAAGAAACCGTATTGGTGAACTATTTTTTGAGTTAAAGTAAAAAGGAGTTGAAAGTAGCTCCAGCCTATATTACAGAGGTGAATGTAATGAGCCGAATGTGTAAGAAAGTGACCACTCCCCTGTTTTGTTATGCTTATTTATATAATAAAACATAATATTATATAATATAATATAATATAATATAATATAATATAATATAATATTACAAAGACCGACAATTTATCTTCACATAAAAATTAAGTAATGCGTATGCTTAATTTGTTTTTTATTCATCAATCTAACAGTATACTACATAATGTTTACAGTTATTTCCCGGTACACCACACCTCTGTTTTGTTTTCTTTTATTACCGTCATTTAGTTTTAAACGGCACATATCGTGTTCATAATCTCAAAACAATAAGTTTACTTGCGTTAAGACACTAAGTCTATCAATTTACATAACTTCAATGGAATATAATAATTGGCATAAATGTTTTGTAAATATTTTAACAATCGCCAATCTACACAATAGAAAGTCGGCTTGATTTAATTATATTATTCGAAATTTAAAACAAAATGGCCGACGATAACTGGTGGGAGGCTAGAGTGGGGAATTAAAGCACGTGCAATAATATAGTTGGCCGATCCATGTTATGGACCTATATCAACGGCAAATTATCCAATCAGACTAAAGTAAATTTCTTTGCTCTGTAATAATAACTTTTATTTTGTTCTTTGGATCAATTGCATGGAACAATTGCCGGAAATTAATTGATAATAGCTCCACTAAAGGTAGTCAGCAGTATTTCTGAAGCAAATACAAATAAGAAGTCATTTAAGAAATATATGACAGTGTTATTAATAATTAATACCGCTAAGCCCATAACATAGCTATTCGCAGAATTGTAATAAGTGCATGCTGTTCACACTTAAAAATTTACGAATTTCTACAAATGTATAAACGAGTTTAAATACGATGAATACTTAGCTATTCAATATGTCTACTGAATACAAAATGATTATTTATCAGTTATTGATGCGCAGTTAAGTTTGAAGAATTTTATTCACGATGAAAGTAGTAAAACTATGCAACTCATAAAGCGGATGAATACAACCGGTCTCTATATACCGGGTTATTTTTTTTTTGCAAAAAAGTGAGTTTGATACTTATATATTTATGTCAAATCATTTGCATTGGTTCTTGAAAAAAAATATTCCTGTCATCGTGTTCTTGAAGCAATTTCGTAATTATTCTATAGTTTAGATTAAATATACGGGGCGACATTTTACAGCCGACACAAGGAGCAAAAAATGGTAGCGTGGTATTAGAAAAGAGGAAAAAGAAATTTGAAAGCCACGAAACACGAAAACTATCAAAATAGTGCAGGCTCTGTTTGTAGTTCAATGAGAGATTTTAACTGTATTATCTATACTCGTACGTTATAGTTTAGTATACTTTTGCACGATACTTTTCGTCGTATGCGCCTGTTGCATTATTAATACTGAATTTATGAGAAATAGAACTTTGCAGACCCTCGAACACGACAAATATGAAAAAATTGCAAGCTCGGTTTGATTGAGCCTGTTCATGGTTCATGGGCAGTAATGGAAATGCTTATTACTACCCCCCCCACCCCCCCCCCCCCCCCCCCCCTAGCCACGAATGAGCGCAACTCAATACTTACACCAATAAACAGTACAATTTTGATCCATTCCAAACGATGGTATGCATATGGCGGTGAACATGGAACCTTCAATGTGGTTTTCTCAGATTAATACCATTCCATATGGTCCCATTGTTGAAATGGCTCTTAAAAGAGCCACGTGATTAGCGTCACGCTTTTTTTTCGCAGTAACGCGTGAAAAAACGTACGTGCTATGACACGCTTCAAATAATTGTATAGTTCGATTTTACTTTTACGCAATGAGCCGTAAATGTACTTTTGTATTAATAGATTTTTGGAATATTCCACAAAATAGGGAAGTTAGATATTCCCACCATATAGCTCGATTTATTGAAATTTTACCACCCTGAAAATAAAGGCGTCTTGGCCGTGGCAGTAAAGCTTCGAATTTCTGATAATATGGCATAAGGGTTGTGTGTGTTCGAATCCCACGGGGGTATAGTTTTGTTTGTTTTTTGTTTGTTTTTTTTTCATGTCATTTTTTTCCCAATATATTCATGTAGACACCGACATAAAATGCCATTAAACCATGCAAAGAACTTTTATCAAGTAAGTTACTTAGATATCGCAGTTAAAGTAGCTTACTCAAAATAGTTTTCGGACAATGCTTAAACATTTAAACATTTAACAAACTGGTTTTAAATTATGTAAACAAAAGAAAGAGAATGCAATGAAGGTTCAATTTACTACAATTTTTTTCACAAAACGTCGGAATTCACATGTGTAAGCGCCCCTTTGGAGAAGGTGTAGCGGGCCACGCAAGCTGCTCAACAAAAAATATTAAATAAAAAAGGAATTGCAAAAATAGTACTAAAACAACTCTAGAAATAAAACAATATCATATGAACCAAATTAAAATTATAAAAAGAAATTGAAAGAAAAAGATAAATTTTAAAATGTTACTATTATTTGATTCGAACTTGCAATGTTTCGCATCATAGTCCGAGATCCTTATCCACTGAGCTATTACATGTACGCCGTGACTAATAGTTGCTGCTTTGAATAGGTTTAAATGTCATATAAGTTAAGAAATTTGAACGGTAACTGTAAATATATGTACTTTACCTATTTAGGATTATAACAGTGGACTTGTCCGAAAGGTCACATCTCAGGGGTCAAAATCGAACTATACACAGTTCAATAAATTGTGAGTGGCCTTCACTGTAGTCACGCTTCATGAACAAATACGTCACACTGCAAACCTTAGGGAATAGTTATGATTCGTTAGATGAATAAGACTTCATTGCTAAAAGGAAGTTGGAGTTTAAATATTACCTCAATATCAAATAATATGACATAATGTCGGCAAAAAATTTATGAACACCATTACTAGATTTACCTAAAAGTTGACATGTAGGGGTCGAATTGCATATTTGAATTTTTTTATGTATTTATGTATTCCTGACACTATGAAAAACACTTACTACAAACATCAATCTGATTTATTGTCATTTTGTGAACATTTTAACGTTGGAAGCAGCTTAAACATTCAAGTAATTAAGATGTATACATGACAAAGAGATGCTAACTTCTATTTTCTTACGCTTGAAGAGAAAATATTAAAAAATGTTCCAGTCTGGAGATTTTGATCCAGACGTTATGTAGGCATTTATCGGAAGTGCTTTCAGGTTTTGCGCAGTGAGCTCGTAAAGCATGTCGTAAAAACATGTCTCGACCATCCATGCTTATATTCAAGCATAACCTTGTACATGTATCATCACTTGCAAGATATAATCAACAAGTTTAATGTTTCGTTACCAAAAAAGATTGTACTTTCTTGAAAGACGAAGTATACTGTATATATAATACAAGTACATGTTGGGTATAAATGTATTTGTGAAATAAATGAGCCAGTCTCTGACAAAATGCCCTTTATCACATCCTTAAAATTGTTGGGTGAGTAATCCCCGCTATTCTTACTGTCATCAAATGCTTGTTAATTTTTATTTGAATGATACTTGTTTTCATTACTGAAATAACATTTTATCTTGATGAGCAGTTAGCAAGTTTGAATTTCAACATAAAACTAATAAAATATTTACTGCTAAGGGAAGTAAAACAAAGCATTTTATTGTAGCTAAAGAGTAATTGTGTTGGAGACTGGCTCGAATATAATGCTATGCATTGAATCTTCGATCCATGGACCCTTAAATATAACACATGTTAGATCTTTATAAGTTCATATCCCATCAAAATACGTTGATTACAACTAAATCATTGACACATATGTCGACTAATGGCAATCAACCATTATAGTATAATTTAATTTCAATGTTGTTTATCGGTAAGTCTTGACATGTATTATCATCGTTCTTTCTAAATGAAACTATTGGAAAAAACAAATTTAAATAAAGAGGAAGTAAACATGCCCTTGGGTGGGGTAATGCACACAATTTGAAGACGTTTTTCTTAGAGAGCTGTTTTGATTTGTTGTTTTTATCAACATTTCTAGCCGCTCTAAATTAAAGAAATACAATTATAGTGGTCGGAGGGTGTATTTATATTTGATTCTCAGTTATGAATGGTGTACAGAAATGTTTTATTTACGAGGCAGACACACATGGAAACACAAACAATTAACGAACAAGAGAACCTTTGGGGATACCGCCTTGGAAATGTCAGTGGCAAAACAAATTGCCACTGGGGGTTTAAACCAGGTTCTAAGGTGCACCAACCTCACACTTGCCCCAACAGGTTCTCGTATCACAAAACAAGTACAAGTTGTCTTGGTAAAATAACTCCAACCCACCCATCGGCTCAACAATGTTGCATGCAAAAGCACACAAAAGTATAAACAATAAGAAGCTAATTGCATTGTAAAGCCAAAGGGTAGGTACTCAATGATCTTACCGAGACCAGAGCACCTGGAGTAAAATCAGCAAGAACGCGATGACAGGGAAAGAAACGAATCGAGCTTCTAGGTTCTTTTAAGAAAAGATTTCTCCATAAACATTCATAAACTCTTAAACCCCTGCCACCGTCGTGCAACCAAAAGGTAAGCATAATCATCAACTGTAGATGGGTTAATCGCCAGGCCTGCAGAGCGCTGTAAAATATCATGTTGGTAGCCTTTCTTTTTAAATTTACAGATGGTTTTTACGAATAGCTGGGAGAAATTAACATTGCCTTTTATCTTATTAAGTTTGTAAATGAAATCTCCATAAAAAACCGGTTGTGAAATACCTTGTTGCAATAGTGATTTTTAACTGCACCTGTATTTATGAATTAGATCTGGGTATCGGCGATAAAACTTGCAAAAGGTTTTGAAAATTCCTTAATTTGTGATACCGATAACCCTGTTTTAAAAGTTTTTCTGTAATGCACAGATTACGTTCATTGAAATCATTCACATCGTTGCAAGCTCGAAGATCTTGACAATCAACAGCAACAGCGGCAGATTTGCTGGAACCTGAATGAAGCCTATTCATCGAATGATAGTATCCAGACGTAGTATCAGATTTGTTGTCATGGTCCATATTGAGTTCCCTTGAAGAGCTTGAAGTGCAAATGTACATCAAAATTTAATAATGCAGTTAAAGACATATACTGATTACAAACTACAAATACTGATTTTGCACTGATAACTTGATTTCTATATGGCTACACATAGATCTTGGACTAAAAATTAAGAGTATCAGACCATTTAATTGGTTCGTTAAATAAGTAAATAGGAACAATATAGCAAGTGAAAAAAAAACGTTCTGGTCTGACAGAAAAGGAAACATATGCTGTTTCTGTTAAACATTCAGCCAGATTGACGGTAAACTTGAGCGAGAAAACACGAACTAGAAAAACTGAAAAGCAGTTATAATTTAACAAGGACGTGATACTTGTTGGGTAGTAGAACATTACTAAAGTATTAAACCTTTCATCATGCTGGCAAAAGATGTATTCAACTTTGTTCTGCTGTTTCTGTTTGATGTTTTACAACAGGAAATTGGGGCTTTTCAAAAGTTCACGCTTGTACCCGAGGCGATGTGGATTCAGCCAGAAAATATCGGTGCAAAGGTGGTCAATTCAGCCATGGCGTGCTGGTTTCTTTGTTACGAAGCCCCACTCTGCGCTGTAGCGAGCTATTCTAAGAAGGAAAGTATCTGCAGGCTAAGGTCATCAAAATTTGTGGAATTTTCATCGGAAAATACCACAAATGAGTTAACGATTTATACCAAAGGTAAGTGGCATACAGTACTGAAAATCATGAAATTGACAATCGGATCGGAAGCGGGTCGGAAGCGGACCGCAAACCGATCCCGTTAGGAGCGCAATGGAAGCGCAATCGAATTGGAAACGGAATGGAATCGAAGTGAATCGCTTTGAGCGTTTGGATCGCTTGGAGTGAAAAGACCGGAGCATTTTTACCGGATCGGAATCGCTTTGAACGTTTGGATCGCTTGGAGTGAAAAGACCGGAGCGTTTTGACTGGACGGAATCGCTTTGAGCGTTTGGATCGCTTGGAGTGAAAAGACCGGAGCGTTTTGACCGGATCGGATCGGATCGCTTCTATTTGCACTTTTTCAGTTATGTATAGGAATCGGAATCGGAAGAATCGGTTTGAGCGTACAGATCGTTTGGAGCGCAATGTCTTGCGTTATAGTTAATGACCAATGAAAATCGGGAGCGAAAAGATCGGAATCGGAAGAATCGGTTTGAGCGTAAAGATCGTTTGGAGCGCATGGTCCGGAGTGAAAAAAATTGGAGTGCAATCGAATTGGAATTGGACCGCAATGGGAATGGAATCGGATCGGTTATAGATGGCATTAGGATCGGAAGCGGACCGGATCGGAATCGGAAAAAGTGTCAATCTCATAATTTTCAGTACTGTATCCCCTACGAATTCTACAGTAAGAAAGCTCATTTCATACGACATTGTGAATGACACTGCCAATGCTTTTTTATTTCAGGTATTTAGCAAAAATACATTTAATAAATAACACGCTTTAGGAATTAAAATGCATACCGTATGACCGATCAAAAACATAGAGATTTTTTTCACAAAATTTAGTTTTGAAAAACAATGAATCAAATAATCCGGTCATGTAAATATATCCTCTAAAATTTAGCGGAACTAATGTCATGCTTCCGGCGTCATTTTAAAGGCTTTTAGCAACCATATGCCGCTTAGTCAAGCGGCTTCTCAATTGGATGTGCCTTGTTTATTACAGTATGTTTAGTTGCACTATCTAAATGTAATCATTAATTTTAATGCTGTTTTTAGATATTTGCTGGATAATTGGAAATTCGTTGTGGTATTAAAATATCTTTAAAGTTTTCATTTTTGGTCTTGACTATTTGGCGGTTGTTCTAAACAACAATATAGCTGCAGTAAATTTAATAAATAAATCTATCACTGTATGATACATTATTCAAATGGTCAGTCACTGATTTCTTCATCATCATGTTCTCCTTGACACAAACACAAATTCTCGGGTGATCAAGATCGCAAATATAAGCGATTAAAAATTGGCGAATTGGCACTTGTGTGTCATTTCGTAAATTTAGTTAAAACTTTCTAAATTTGTAAACCGTGTTATTCCATGTTGGCTTAGTGTGGTTTAATCTTAACCGAATTGTGTGACAAATAATGAACGCAAACTATCTTTACAGCAGTTTTTTAAATGCGCCGTGTGTTTAAATCAAATAGTTGTTTCTTTTGGACACACAACTTTACGATACAGTAAACAAGTTTAATTATTGAGCTCATTTATCTGCAGGGATTTAAAAATTTGATCAATGTCTTCGTAAAAACCTGTTTCCCTCGTTCTTGATACTTTCTCAGTCAAATATGAATGTTTTTCCTTTCAAGAAATATATGAAAAGGAAACTTTGAGAGTCATCGAACACGAAATATATGAAAATATTGCCGGCTCGGTTTGATTGAACCTGTACATGGGCAGTAATTGAAATGCATGTTGCAACGCTTATTCCCGGGTTGAGAGCAACTCAATATTAACACTAGTAAACATCAATTTTGTTTCATCCCCAACGGAATGAATATGATAAAGGTGTGTTTAAAATTCATCTGTTACAGCAAGAAAACTCCCCCATTTTGCGGGAAGATAAAAAGTATTGTTGTACGTTTTGATACGCCCTCAACCCGAGGCAAATCAAGCCTCCTGGATTGAATCGAATAGTTGAATTAATAACCGTTTTTCGATATTATTTGCATGTACATGTGTATTCCCATCAATTATTTAGTTGATTCCAATGAATAAAAATAGAAAAAGGCGGATAAATCCCTATCAAATACGAAAAGTGCGTGAAGATAAAGTTAATTGATTTGTCACGATTTGCGATTTTAGTTTGATTTTGATTCTGCAGGAGAATGATAAAAAATAACAGCAACTTTTGTTAACATTTGCGTTTATGTATAAACATATTTACTTCTTTAAATTGTAGGCTATTTATTCTTATTTATTTCCAGGTTCGGTCTATGCGATAAACGATGAAAGGATATCATGGTATGAAGCAAAGGTAATCATCTGTCTATAAATGTTATTACCTGTTATTTATTATAATTGTTCATCCATACTCATTTTGTACCGTTTACATTTCGTAACATTCCGAACAACTTTCATATGCAATAACATTATCCAATAAAGTTATACAAATTGAGATTATAAAGCAGACAGTTATTTACAGTTGAACCAGCTTTAGTAACCACCTGAATTTAGCAACCATTTTTCCTTAAACAGCCAGTTTGATTAAACTTACATACTGTTCTAACGTGTACTTGTCTTAAACAGCCGCCTGTGATAATCAGCCACATTTTTTCATACCATTGGGTGGCTGGTTTATATATGTTTGACTGTTGTCGTTTGGTTCAATGATCACAATTGAATTTATATAAATTATTTAAACTGCAATAGGAAAAAATATCAATATTTTATAGATGACTAGTGTTGAGTTAATACATTCTGTTTTAGTTAAGCTGTGAGGCCAAAGGTTGGCACCTTGCAGACATAAAGTCGCCGGATGAACAAACGTTATTACAAAACGCTGTACCCGAACTGATTGGATCTTTTAAAGGTACGATCATGTATTTTTTCTCAAATGTTGGGTATTTTCTATACAGTTAAGTTATCACCACGTCAGGTGTTCTAAAGGTTTGTGTCGCGGCTGTAAAAATGTTTCCCCGTACTTCAGTTGTAGTTATCAGTTTCAGTTACCACATTTGAATTTCAAATCATGCAGAATTTCGATGGGGGTATTTGGCAATATAAGTATTAGTATAAGCATACTTTAACAATTCTTGATTTTGGGGATACGAAGAGTATTTACTGTGAATTCGTCTTGCATAGTTGACTTGGCGCTGCTGCCGTATTTTTATGGCTTTGGGGTAATATTTATATTGAACTCTTTCCTTCAAACGGCGAGTTCCTTTAACGAAATAAAAATGCTTAAACACAATAAAAGGAGTGGCCTGCAAGTGGTAACAAGTAGTACAGTACTGTGAACGTTTAAAGTTACAAAATTTGCGTGTATCGTGCGTCCGTCTAACGTCTATCGTGCGTCCGTTTATCGTGTATCGTGCGTCCGTCTATCGTCTATCGTGCATCGTGCGTTTAATCGTCTAACGTGCATCGTGTAACGTACATCAGTTTCTCCCATATGCAAATTTAATCATTCGTCGAATATTTTGATAGCATTTTCATTTTTTAGAAATCTCTTACACGAAATATATCTATAGATAGTATACACAGTGTGTAACAGTCTACGTTATTAAGGTTTGTATTTTAGACCACTCCCGTCAACAAAAACAACAAATGAAAAAAGGAAGTGAAAATGTTAAAATAAAATCTTGGATACTTTAGTGGAAAATACATTCTGAAAATTGTTTATTTAGCATCGTTGTTAAGAATGTCTTCCTCTTTCAACAATGACGCTGTTGTCTTAGATTTTAAGCTGAAATAGAACTGGACTACAGTAGCGGATGAACTAAAACGATTTGACAGATAGGAAATGTCCTGGCGCAGTGTTTATGAATTATTTGGTGCCTTGTATATACAATCAAGGCATCTTATAAAGCTATGCAGTGAAGCCAGTGATAATCTTCTGGATCAACAAACAAACTGAAGTGTCAAGAGCTGTGTCACAATGTGTGCCATTGGGAACCATAATAACAAGGTTATATAACGGTTCGCCCCACTCTCGATTCGCCCCATCACGATTCGGCCCATTTTAATAACGACTCGCCCCGCGTTTAATAACGACTCGCCCACTCAAGAACGATTCGCCCAAAATAAAGTAATAAATACATAAATGACCGATATGATTACAAATCATTGAATATTTAACATTTATAAAGCCTAAATAGTTAATTGTGTGATAAGTGTATATTGATATTCATGAAAAGTACATGTATGAAAATAATATTGTTCCTAAAAGTATTAATTAATTCCATGTGTACTGACTGACATAAAAAATAAGCATATACACCATATTTATTTTAATTTTAATATCTTTTACAAATAAATTTTCATAACAAAATATTATTATTCGCGAAAAAACGGAAATTAGAGCTTTGTTGTTTACGTTCAATGTAAAATATTTTAATTGCCAGGTATTTTAACTGGCGGTTAATCTAGTGAGATTAAAGTAAACGTGTTCACTTCTTTCATTAGTTAATCACTTTCCAGGGCGACGTGATATTACAACATCACAACTACTGCGGCATTATAATGGTCCTGTGTGAAAACGTGCTGTTGTTTTACATGTGCTGTGTTTAACATTGTTAATGGTTGTTGTTTTATATACAGTGTTTCATTGATGTTAATATATGTCGTTGTTTTACATGTACAGCGTTATTTTCTTATTGTTGATTTTTTGTCAGTATCTTTTGTTTCTGCAAGGTTAACCAATTTCCATCATCATCATAATTATCACCATTATCATATTCTGTAACTATCGGTAATGAATTGATTGAAACATTGTATAACCTTATTTGTTTATATTACAATAATGAAACATGTTTTGAAATAATTTCTTTTTATTTCAATTTAATATTGTCCCATCGTCTCCACTCAAATTGCATATGGCAATTATGTTTTTCGCACCTTTTTAAACATGTCACCACCTTCTTCCGGGCAAACTGGCTAGTGAGAATAACGTGTCAATTAGTGATTATAAACAGTAACACGGTCGTGTTCAAATATGTACCCTAATGTGTAATACATTAAAAAATATTTTAGGAAAGAAAAATACGATTTTAGTAAATATAAACTTTAATTAAAAAAAAAATGTTAATAAAGGTCGTTGCATGCGCCGCATACAAAGGTGAAATATGCATATCAGGAATCGCCACATTCAGAAAAAACAGCCTCCCCACACAGTCAAGAAGAAGAGAGGGGGAGAGTGCATGGTTAATAAAATGATCAGTTTCAAAAAAAGACACCACTAACAATAAACATAAATGAGAACCCGAGGGGTTACCGCCTTGGAACGGTCAGTGGCAAATCAAATTGCCACTGGGGGTTTAAACCAGGTTCTAGGGTGCACAAACAAGTACAAATTGTCTTGGTGAAAGGACTCCAACCCACTTATCGGCTTAACAATGTTGCATGCAAAAGCAAACAAACATATAAAACATAAGAACTAAGAGCATTGCAAAGCCGAAGGGGCGGGTACTCAATGATCATACCGAGACCAGAGCTCATGGAGTAAAATCAGCAAGAACACGATGACAGGGATAAAAGAAACAAGAGCTCTAGATCGCTGTATTTGAACGTTCAACTGCAATAAAGGAAAAACGTGTCTCCATTTCGCGAATAAAACACTTTTTGGTCCGAAAATCGGCTAAAAAAGATTTTTAAAAAAGAAGAGAAAATCAAAAAATAAGATAAAACGCCCTAAAACTTTGTTTTGGCCTCTCTTCTAACACAAAAACTATAAAATAGGTTTTAAAAAATGTGCTCAATTTTGTGGACTTTTTGGCGATTGATAATGCATATTTCCTTTTTTATACAAGTGATTCCGGTCTAAAATATATATATTTAAGATCACTTATGTTTTTAACGGTTTTTTATGTTGTTAACACGACTTAATGTATCTCCATACTTATAATAATGATAATAATTAACTTGGGGCGAATGGTTATTGAGTGGGGCGAGTCGTTATAAAATGTGGGGCGAGTCGTTATTAAAATGGGGCGAATCGTGATGGGGCGAATCGAGAGTGGGGCGAACCGTTATATTACCAATAACCCACCACACCATTTGAAAATGTGTCTTGACAATTCAATAAAAGGATGTTAAATAAATGAAGCAATTTGATTTTTCAATGACTCCATCCCATATAGTTCTTGTCCCTGGATCATCGTATCAAACAGATAATTCCATTATTTGATAAACCGGTTGAAAACATGTCAAACAGTCTTGTTGTAACATATTATTTATTATATAAAATGGTAACAGGATTTCTACTAAATACATTTTTGGGCAACATGCATTCCAAGATATTCACGAAGAATCATCCAAGTACGTTTATATGTAAACATTATATAATACATGCCAGTAACTGTTTTCTCCTCTTTATGTTTTTATATTATTTAACAGGTTTTAATGAATAAAAACAGGCTGATTACATTTTCTGGGACCAGAATCTTACAAAAATCTTAACTGGGATATTTAAAACAACTAAATGGGGAAAAATTTCAAACGACTCTTGTCGCGACAAGTTATTTATCATAAAAATAATAAAATTGATTTTGACAAATATTTTTCAGGCAAAATGTATTCGGATTCATTTGCAAAGAATGAGAAAAATATATTAAGATACAAAATCCTTAATAAAAAACATTTGAAAACTATCAAATCATTATATTATACATGCCAGTAACTGTTTTCTCCTCTCCTAATGCTTTTATATTATTTTACAGGTTTTAAGGAATAAAAACAGGCTGATTACATTTACTGGGGCCAGAATCTAACAAAAATGACAAAAATCTTAACTGGGATATTTTAAAACAACTAAATGGGAAAAAAGTTTCCAACGACTCTTGTCGCTACAAAATTATTTATCATAAAAGTAATAAAATTGATTTTGAAAAATATTTTTCAATATCTGACTCAGTGAGGTTACTTAACTTTATTGTTATTGTTATTTTTTGTAGCATTTTGACCCCAGTTAGTGTTCAAAGAATATTCTATTCTTTAAACATGTAGAATTATACAAAATGATCCACACTAAAGTGAAAAAATATAAAATATTCATACAGAATTATGTACTTTGATTACTGTTAATGAATTTTTAAGGGTTAACAAATAAAACTGGTCACTGGTCAGGACAACATATTATTTGAATTAAAGGATATTCATAGTAGAAGAATTATACATAGATAATTAAGGGGTACTGTTTGTCTGGATGTAAGTAAGGGCATTTCTGTATGATGGAATCAACTTTCCCGTCTTTTTTGTTTTGATACAGATTTTCACACATAAAATCATTATTTGAGATAATATCTTGCTCAGATATACATTGAATTAAAGCATATTTATTGTATAAGACATCTAGATAGATACATTAGGGGTTTTGAGTGGATGTCTTTGAGTATGGTCAATTTTGTATGTTATGAATTGGTCAAAATGAACTATTTTCTATTTGTTGTTTTGTTTTTACCAACATTCTCATCCATAAAGTCATAATAAATGGTCATGTTGTGCTTAATGATACATAAAATTAAAGGATATTTATTGTGCAAGACATAAAGATAGATAATTTAGGGGTTCTTGTGGTCTGGAAATGGGTCTAGCCATTTCTATATGATGTATCCTGGTCAAAATCAGCACTTTTTCATTTATCAGCTTGTTTTGATTAACATTTTCACACAGAAAATCATTATTTATTGTCATATCTTGCTCAAACATACATAGAATTAAAGGATATTCATTGTACAAGAAATCTAGATAGATAAATTAGGGGTCCTGAGAGTCTGGAAATGGGTTTGTCCATTTCTGTGTGATAGGGGTAGGTCAAAATCTGACCTTTGCGATTTCTCGGCGTCTTTCTACAAACTGTTTCAACTGTAAAATCATTATTTATTGTCATATCTTGCTCAAACATACATATACTTGAATGATATTTATAGTAGAAGACAATTAGATATCAAACTTAGTGATTCCTGTGCTCTGGGTGTAAGTCTGGCCATTTCTGTATGATGTAACCTGGTCAGAACCTGCACCTGGAGATTTCTCTTCTTCTTTGGACAAACTGTTTCAACTGTAAAATCATTATTTATTATCATATCTTGATCAAACATACATATATTTGAAGGATATTTCTTGTAGAAGACAACTAGATACCAAACTTAGTCATTCTGGGGCTCTGGGTTTAAGACTGGCCATTTCTGTATGATGTATCCTGGTCAAAATAAGAACTTTTCATTTTATCGGCTTGTTTTGATTAACATTTTCACACATAAAAACATTATTTATTGTGCTATCTTGCTCAAAATGGTATCTTTTTAAAGGGAATTTATAGTAGAAGACAACTAGATATCAAACTTAGTGATTCCTGGGCTCTGGGTTTAAGTCTAGCCATTTCTGTGTGATAGGGGTAGCTCAAAATCTGCACTTTGCGATTTCTCGGATTCTTTCTACAAACTGTTTCAACTGTAAAATCATTATATATTGTCATTTCTTGCTCAAACATAAATATATTTGAAGGATATTTATAATAGTAGAAGACAATTAGTTATCAAACTTAGTGATTCCTGTGCTCTGGGTGTAAGTCTGGCCATTTCTGTATGATGTAACCTGGTCAAAACCTGCACTTGGCGATTTCTCAGCTTCTTTGGACAAACTGTTTCAACTGTAAAATCATTATTTATTATCATATCTTGATAAAACATACATATATTTGAAGGATATTTATTGTAGAAGACAACTAGATACCAAACTTAGTCATTCTGGGGCTCTGGATTTAAGACTGGCCATTTCTGTATGATGTATCCTGGTCAAAATCAGCACTTTTCATTTTATCGGCTTGTTTCCATTAACATTTTCACACATAAAATAATTATTTATTGTACTATCTTGCTCAAAATGGTATCTTTTTAAAGGGAATTTATAGTAGAAGACAACTAGTTATCAAACTTAGTGATTATTAGTTTAAAAACTATGAGAATTATCCATTACAGTCATGAAAATGAATCATCCGTGCATCCAATTACAGTTTGCTTGTGTAAATCCGAGTCTTTACTTAAATTAAAAACGTTGTTGTTGTTTCAATTGACAGCAAAGTCAATTAATTGAAAAGAAGATTAATATATCAGCGAAACACAAGTTCGTGGTACTAATTATACTTTGATTTGCAATGCGAAAAGAACATTTTCGTTAAATTTAGTTCGAGGCACCGCCATTTGTATGTCAAAAACGTGTATCGCATATCGTGCAACGTCTATCGTGCGTTAATCGTGTATGGTGCGTCCGTCTATCATTTAACGTGCGTCCGTCTATCGCGTATCGTGCGTTTCGTTTGTAACCTAAAACGTTCACAGTACTGTATATATAAATCTTTAAACTCGTTGGGTCCATTCGTCGAGTTGACCATGCTTTTAAAAATCTTAAACGCATGTCAGCTGATCGGTACCGATGATGGCGGTAAGTACATGCATCCTAACGAATACTGTAAAGTATCTGCTTCATCTGCATGTAGTCGATCTCGCACAAAATATATAGTATTGTATCTGATTGGTACTGCTGTCTGTGAGTAAAACATGCTGTAATAAGTAGCATTTATCGATGACCGAAGGCAGCTTTTCTCTTGACCATTCAGTGTTTGGTATTTTCAAAACCATTTTTGTTTGTTGGTTTAGATGGTATCTGGATCGGAGCATCAAAACAAAACGACAAGTTTGTGTGGAACGACGGTTCAGAGTTTGATGGCTTCTCCTACTGGCTTCCAGATCATCCGGAAGCTGCTGATAATAAGAATTGTGTTGGCGTTAAACCAGGAAAATGGGAATACGGTTGGATCAACATCCCGTGCAGTTGGACGCGTTGGAGTATTTGTGAACTGTCATAAAGACGATTCAGACATACTTATTCACCGGAAAAACTTTGCCCAGACATGTATCCGTCGCTGGCGGTATTCTAAATGAGTGTTCTGAATGTATATACCCAGACATAAAACTTAACGTGTTGTCACTGTTGTTTACTTGTTAAGAGGGAACAAAATTCATAAATCTTTTCTGGATACGAATATTCATAAATTAGTTAATGAAATATATTAACAATAATGATATCTACATCAACTAAATAATGATCGAAAAATTTAAGTGACACACTTCGTTATTCAAACTGAATGAAAAGAACATCATTACATTACAGAAATACACATCGCGTGTATATATTAGCAAAACGTTTTCCTAGAACAATACTAGGACTCACACACTGTTTACCGAGAATGTATTTCTTTCAAAGAGTATATACATGACTTTTTTTCAAAAAGTACATACATGACTTTTTTATGTTATTTGCATTTCGACACATTTTTTTTTCAAACTTCAAGTGTGCAACACATTTCTTTTTCAATCTTCAAGTGCAAAGGAGTTGCCACATTGAAACGTGCTATCTTCAAAGTCTAGTCAGTTTTCATATATAGTACTTTGATAATACACAACACTTTTTTTTTCAAATTGTGTACGAATTGAACATAATTGTTTATTTCAGATTCAAACATGTACATATTACCAAATGCATAAAATGTGCACCAAAATCATTTCAATTATGATCTTAAAGGTATTTCGTGAAAACGTTACAAGGTCACCTTACTTTTTTTGTATTTTTGCCTTTGTTTAACTGTGTGAAAGTCAGATTTAACAACATTAATACAGGTATTATCATTAGACAAGTTACTGTTATAAGTGTTATGGCTCTCCGACCCTCAATCTGATTAAAAGCATTTACTGAAAACCACTGCGCTATCAGGATCTGACGACGAGTAACTGAAACGTGCTTTTATCACTAACTCTTTGAACCAATCAGATTGTCGCCAACAAAATCGCAATAGTGAAAGTAAACATAATATTTTTAACCGTAGAAAGTGTTTACAGCCTGCTTAAGACACATTTTACTGAAGATATATGTATTAATGTAGTATTGCACTCATTTCTTATGTAATGACATCTTTCGATCATTTTGCGAACGTTATAAATCATGCTTCCTTGCTTCCTGTGTTGACAATTTCTAAAAATAGCAACCGGGGAAAACCGCTATAGCTTATGTACGGTGTTATCAGATCTTAATGTTTGTTAGATCTGACTAACGTGAGATTGCTCTATGGCATGCGGTTAGCACAATAATTGCTTAAACTATAGGTTTAACTGTTAAACCCATAGTTTAACAGACTTAAACCCAGGGTTTAACTGTTAAACATATAGTTTAAGAGTTGAAACTATGGGTTTAAGAGAAAATTGTGCAGAATGTTACTTAAACTACAGTTTTATCAGCTTAAACCCTATGTTTAAGTGTTAATCCTATAGTTTAAGACTTTAATCTATAGGTTTAAGAGATTTTCGACAAAATTACATTAAACTATGGTATTAAGAGACTTAAATACATAGTTTTAAGTGAATTTTCTTTAAACCTATAGTTTGAACTCTTAAACCCATAGTTTAACAGTTAATCATATACTTTGAAGTTTAATATGCACAATAATCCTCAAAATCTGCTAACTATATAGTTAAGACTTTAAACTACGGGTTTAACTGTTAAACCTATGGTTTAAGAGGTATCCAATCATTTTTCGAGTTTGTAATCACGTGAGAAGTTGTTGTTTGTTAAGCGGAAGTAGCCATATATATATAACATATCGATGGTTTTAAAATATTGGAGAGGATGTGATTCATATTTTTCTTTATTATCTAAAATAACACAGTTTATCAATCATAAATTAAACCTGTGGAAATAAAAGCATGTAAATACGCGATATCGTTTAGAATATAGGTAATACACACTGCAATATTTTGCGAAATTATTATTTAAAAAATGTAATCCAAATAGGTAATATCGGATATTAGTAGTGTCTGCAAAGCGTGCTACGTTGATAATTAAATAAGACTTTGTTGTTACGGTTTTATTTCCACAGTCTTAACATTTAAACTAAAAAATTCCACAATTTAAGTCGATAATGGATTCTCAAATAATAACATTTTTCCTTAATGTAAAATGCCTTCTGCATTATTAAAAGTGCATAACTTTTGTTCTGTTTTGTACCTGTCTCATGTTGTTGTTTTTTACCAGAGAGGTAAAACGAATCAAAGTGGATGGTCAGTGTATGTACTTGTTTCCTGCTTGATGGGGCACTTAATCCGGATGTCGACAATTAAACTTCAATCGTGCAATAAAACACCAGTCAACGTATAGTTAACACCTAAGGGCAGATTCTTTGTTTTAAAACCAATCAAAATAATACAGAAATGTAAATAGTTGTTTTAAAATGAAAAGACTGTTAAGTTTATAAATCTGTTAAAGAAATAATGCAAAACGGCGTTCAATTTGATTAATTTAATTCTGTCATATTAAAGTCAGAATATTATAATTATATGAATTAGTGCTGATTTTAATTATGTAAATTTACTGTTTTGACTCGAGAATTTCGAGAATACCGGTACTTTGTAACTGAATTAAAATTACCTATCTTGTAACGTAACGCAAATTCTCTGAAATACGGTCTTATACATTTGTTTAGATTATTTAGCTTAATCTTAAGACAATTTGTTGTTGCTGTTGTTTTCGCTGAGACGAATTCATAATCCGAATTTGTGTTAGCTACCAGATGACAGGTGGGCACGTGTAAAAATGTGGATTCGAATCTTTCAATGATATCAAAAACACCTGAGAGATATTCTCCGTTTGCCTTTACTTCATTCAGGTGTGAAATCTTAAACTTTTTAAGGACAAAAATACGCAACCTCCGAAAGATAAATGCATATAGACGGCTTTAATAAAATAAATCAGAATTTGTTTCGTTTCTGGTTGGACACGTTTAAGCTTCGGTGCCTTAAAATGTAAATTCTATTTTTATGAATATTACAACAGCAACAATAATAATTTTAAATTTTCGAAATTTATCAAATACAACCATTCACTTTCACCAGCAAAAAAAATTAATAAAACAAACAACAACAAATAATTATATTGAACATAAAACACAAAGCATTCATTAGGTCTAATCTCTATAACCCACTAAAATCATACATATGTTTTTTAACTTTTTTTTACGATTTGGCTTTTTTTTTCATTTTACAGCCGGAGTAAAATAGTTTTATTTAAATGCTGAAATGGCACGTTGTTAAACCGTCTCCATTCAACCGCGAAATAAGGTTAACCCCGTGAACGATTTTCGATTCAGCGCAATATGTATCGGGTCCTTTTTTCAAATTAAAAAAAAATATTCTAACTTCACCCCAAAACAGACTATCACATCATAAGTTTTACAAAGAAAGATAAATTTTTCTTGTTTTTTTTATCCGTTTGCACCTTAGCTTTTATTTCAATAGAAATAGTATA
The DNA here is from genome assembly GCA_038501625.1 of Corbicula japonica. NCBI lineage: Eukaryota > Metazoa > Mollusca > Bivalvia > Venerida > Cyrenidae > Corbicula > Corbicula japonica. The sequence goes on along the minus strand of JAZAYU010000038.1, from coordinate 3,023,857 downwards.
ATTAATTCACTAAAAACGGACAGATCGCCGATTTTGAACGATTTTCAATAGAATATATATTAGGAGGCTTAAAAAACAGACTATCGCAATATTTGAAATTTTATATGAAATAAATATATAAATATAAAGCGAAGATTAAATTTTATGAAACTGTTTGCACCTAAGAATTAAGATGATCAGGAGAAAAGTTATGCACATGAATGTTACTGTCTTCTTTGTTCTATAGCGGAAAATTCGTGGATCGGATAACCCGGTGAGGTAGTTTTTGCAGTATGATCAACACATACTCCCTGTGTTTTGGACACTGCGCGTTTTATGTCGATCCCTGATGTTTGTTGAACAGGATAATAGTAGAATAATATTAAATTTCTTTATTGTAAATGTAAATGACGATTGCACGATGTGTTTAAATATCAAAGAGAATTTTTAACTTGGTAAACTTTATTTGATCGGACGTCGGCAGTGCATAAGTATGATTTTTTCAAGTCCAAAGAAGTGAAATATCATAATCACGTCAAATCATTTTGTGTATCCAGTCTATCCATCTATATTATATTTTTATGCCGCGACATAATTACTGAGCCAGTACTGCCCCAACCAGAAGAAATCTTCGGGGCTTACTACATGGTTATTTGATCATGGTGAGTCGGTTGAATGTCTTGCTCGTTTTACCCGAACAAATCCTTCAGAATCACTATTTTGTTCTGCCACACACTTGGAGAAAGCCTTCTGGAAGTCTTTTACACTATTACTGTCCATTTTAGATTCAACATTTATGTAATATATCGATATTTTGTGTTGCAAGAAAATTAACACGTATACTTCCTGTGTTTTGGTCACTATGCGTTTTTATGCCGATCCCTGATTTTTGTTGAACAGGATAATATTATATCAACGTTTTTTTATTCCGTTATTGTAAATGTACGTGTACAGTAAATATATTTGAGAATGCTAACCTTGATAAAAATTATTTGATCGGACGTCGGCAGTGCTAAATAATGATTTTTATTCACGTTTAATCATTTTGTGTATCCAATCTATCCGTCAATATTATATTTTATGACGCGACAAACTTGCAGAGCCAGTACTGCCCAACCAGATGAAATCTGCCTATTCGGGGCTAACTACATGGTTATTTGCTCATGGTGGTAGGTCCCATCGTCTCCAACCAAAAAAAAAAAAAACAACAACAACTAAAAGATAAAATGCGTGTAAGCTTTTTTCTGCTTGTGAATACAAATGAGAAAACTGCAAAACTGTCCATATTCGGATAGGGTATCTTAGCTTTCCTTTAACTTTCTATGAAATACTGTCCAAAATCCGAGACTACAGATCGAGTTTTAGTCCATAAATAAAATAAGTATATACATGTCAATTTATATAAAAATAATTCTGTCTTATTCACCACGCCGTTTAAGGCTATTATTACTTAATAATTATTATTTTGCAAATGGCCGTTTACCTCCAGTATTTAACCATAAGCAGACGACATATTTACCTTATCAACAACGCTAATCACGTGTGAAATACCAAGAGCGATTTCATTGGTTGAACGGCTTAATACTATAGTTTCTATTGGTCCGCTGTTAAACCTAGGGTTTAAGTGTTAAACATATAGTTTAAGTAATTAATGTGCAAACGGCGTTTAAATCCATAGTTTAGGACTTCTATCTACGGGTTTAAGAAATTAAATCTCTTAATCATATAGTTTTAAGACAAAAACACGAAAAATGAAACTTTAATCTATCGGATTAAGCAAAAAAGTTGAAACCAATGGTTTAAAGTCTTAATCTATAGGTTTAAGAGAAAACAGTTAAATGAAGTCTTAAACTACGGGTTTAACAGTTAAACCTATAGTTTAAGACCTTAATCTATATGTATAAGAGAAATAAAGTTTAATCTATAGCTTTAAGAGTCTTAAACATAGGGTTTAACTGTTAAACATAGGGTTTAACTGTTAAACATATAGTTTAAGGTCTTAAACTATAGTTTTAATTCCGAAAAGTTGAAACTATAGGATTAAGACTCTTAAACCCTGGGTTTAAGTCTGTTAAACTATGGGTTTAACAGTTAAACCTATAGTTTAAGTAATTATTGTGCTAACCGCATGCCATATTGCTCCGACCCCTACACTGGCTATGTCAGGCATAATAAAAATACCTTGTAAATTGGCCAAACACAGAAAATAAAAATATCCATGCAAAACTGTGTCTTCGGGGAAAATAACATCATTATGAGATCAATAAGTCATAATACGAAATCGTGTCGATTCCGATTAAGGTATTGCGCATGAGCAAAAAGGAGTACCTTGAAACTTTGAAACCGTGTCGCAAAATAAGGCTTCTGGTTGGACAATATGACTTTCATCCGGGTGCAATAGTCCAGATGGCTTGCTTCCGGATTTTTAAAACTGAAAAGCCGCCATTTTGTTTCTCGATTCACATTTTCAGAAGTTCTTCCTCCGTATGTTAGATAACAATTAATATAAAACTCGCCAAAAAAATTAAGGTAAATAAGTTTCTACATTGATTAAAACCAAATATTGTCACAGAGTTAGGGTCTAACAGTAGACACTACCGTAGCGATGCATATTACGGTAGTTGTTCGAATTTTGGTTAATTAATTAAAATACAGAGTGACAAAGTGACAATTACACCGGTTTCCCCAACATTGGAAATTTACGACGTTTTTATTTATTTTTTTACTGCAAACATCAACAAGAACAGTAAGTTTAACATTGCAGTTTAGAAAGTAATATTGATTGCTTTCGTTTTAATTTGGTGTGGGAAAGCGATTAGGTATTGCGTTGAATTAACTCTGGATATTGTAGACTGGACAGAACTGGTCAAATGAAATCTGACCAGCTAATCGCAATGAAGATGTGTATTGATGATCAGGACTCGAACCAAAGGTTCGCAGATATAGCATACAGCTACTCTGCTAAAATAAGTTGAAATTTGAGGCATGGTAAAGCTGTGTTTACCAAATGCTATCTGAATAATGCTTCATTTACAACAAATAAAAATTATTAGAGCTACATTTCATAAAAAATGAGGCATAGTTTAGAATGATTTAAATAGGAAGCACGGCGAAGCCGTGTTTACCACTTATTATTTATTTCAGATTTTAGGAATAATTGGTCTGCAGAGGTGTAGAAATTTTCTTTGACCCACTCGCCCTGCAGGTCGAGGGAATGAGTAAGTGCACTCGCCCTTAGAGAAAGTACACTCGCCCTTACATTTTAAATAAAATACTCTTTCTGTAAAGCTGTGTTTACCAAATGCTATGTGAATAATGCTTCATTTACAACAAATAAAAATTATTAGAGCTACATTTCATAAAAAAATGAGGCATAGTGTAGAATGATTTAAATAGGAAGCACGGCGAAGCCGTGTTTACCACTAATTATTTATTTCAGATTTTAGGAATAATTGCTCTGACAGATTTGTAGAAATTTTCTTTGACCCACTCGCCCTGCAGGTCGACTGAATGAGTAAGTGCACTCGCCCTTACAGAAAGTACACTCGGCCTTACATTTTAAATAAAATACTCTTTCTGTTGCAATTTTCGTTTTTCTGTTCGTTCTATCTCTTTCTTACTGTCTCGCTCGCTCTCTCGCTTTTCACCATCACCCGTACCTTGTGTAAAAAAATGTTATCTTCATTTTTTTCTACATAATTTTTGACATACAGCAGGAAAATACGTGCACTTGCAGCCTCGTTCTGATTTGGGAAACCCAATTAGGATAAAAATAAATCGCTGCTGTTACCTTTACATCAGAAACGTTCCGAATACACCGGAAATCGACTAAAATTCCAGAAATCGAATTGTATTTTGTAAACAAAGTGAAAGTCCTAATTTTACCGGACAGATCCGACGGTCCGGCGACTTTCAGGAAGTCTGTCACTAAGAAAATAAATTAAGTCATCGGAAGGTATATGCATGTATGGGCAAATAATATCGTTTATAAAATTTGTTTTTTGTAATTTGTATTTCAGTTTGAAGTATACATATGAAAGATGCGTGACAAATCTGGTTCAAAGAGCATGAAACTGGAATAGGAGAAAAATTAGACTACTGGAGAGGTAATTTTTTAAAATTTACCCTTAATAAACAGTTCAAACACTCAAACAGCACAGAATTTGCCCTTCCTTTACATGACTATGCAGGGCTGGACAAACCCACAAGCCCGACGCCTTGGACAAGCTGAAAATGTATCGGACAATCTTTTTAGTGTAGACTAGTTTAAACGTTAATATGATACGCGCCATTCTCTTTTAGCACCATATGCATATCATATAACAACAGCAATAAGTTTTTATTACAAAATAACATGTTTTGAGATCTATTTTAACATTATCGAGCCCCCATGTAACGGTTCCTCTTGAATTTCCTGTTTCTTTCTTTACTGTTATTACTGACCAATCAGAATTTGCTTATTTGCGCAAAAGTGGGACTAGCTGAAATGTTTTCCCAGCCAGTTCTGGACTAGTTACTAAAAAAACTAAATTTGTCCAGCCCTGCTATGGGGTACCATAATCTCTGGCATGTTCGCACACCATCATCTGAACATGCCAATTTTTTGGAAGACACAGAATCAAACACCACAAAATTTCTCTGTGGACCATGTTGTACATACATGATGGGCCCCTGTGGTCACTTATTTAATCCTTTATTTAGTGGGTAAATCTCATAATCTTGTTCACTTTTTTTTCGAAAGAAAAAACAATGTTGTTTCAGTTTTTTACAGTTAATAACTTAACATAGTTCATGGAAACACCTTTTACCACATGGTCAGCCCATGTAAATCCAGATCAGTTGGCATAGATGTAGATTCAGATCAGCTGGCACATCTTTTTGTGGTCTTTAAAATGTGATAACACTCTGGTTTATGCTAATCTTGTGTAGGAATTAAAGATGGCATGAAATTTTTCATCATTACCATCTTCCTTTTATGTGATTTTAATAAAAAGACCCTACATGTAATAAATAAAATATGGCAACAGTATGAAATGTTCTCTGTTAACTGCAACAGCAATTTATGTACATCTTCATAAGCCACAAAAGGTACTGTATACCTGACTTACTAGTTACCAGAGAAGATTTAAAATAAAACATTTATTTTCAGAGATGTGTATCACCAAGCTTATGACGGCTATAGATACTTATGCAGAATTGGTAGACAGCAATGGCACAGAATATGAACATTACCATAGGAAACAGATACAAGGTTTGCATAAATTTTCTTTATTTTCATTTATTAAAGCTGCATGAATATATAATAGACGTCACACTGAATCTACCGCTGCATGAATACAAGTTACCATGTTAGTTTTTTTTTTACATTTTACTTCATGAATACACCCTTTATCACATCAGTGACAAATGTATATCCAGTTCAGCAGGCTCATCTGTGCAGTCTGATCAGGATCTACACTGTTTAAGTTTAGATTCATGAGGTTATTTCTGACCAAGAAGCGACCAGTTTAGATCCAGATCAGACACCAAAAATGTTCGGCTGACGTGGAACTATACTGTTGTCCATGTGATTTAAAGAGTCTCCATAGAGTAAGTCAAGAATCAGGATACCTGAAGTAATTATCAGAGCATACAAAATCAATGTATTTGACAAATTTTATTTTTGTGTCTAAATATTTTAAATCAATTTTAACTGTCGACAAATAAATTTATAAAAGCAATAAGATATAAAATTATTTTTGAAGATAAATTAATTTGCTGTTGAATTTAATATTTCAGGAAAACATCTTCACATGAAATGTTGTGGGGAGACCAGGTTAACTGTTCTAGACAGTAGAGGGAGCATACAATTTACATATACTTCCACTACTATTTCCTGCAATAGAAGGTGCTGCTTTGGAAGTTTATGTCACTAAACAAGAAAAAGAATTGTCTATACAAATATACTGTGATATCAAATAATACAAAAACGTTTTGATGTAGACCTCATTGAAGAACAGTAAATGAACAACATCATCAGTATAATTTTGTTATGAATATAATTTGCTGTTAAATGGAACCATAGAAAATAGGAATAGACTCCTTCAGCTTTCGCTTTTCATGGACTAATTTGAATGTTTCATTCTATTCGGATAACAAATTCCTCTATTGTCACCCATAGTATTATCTTAAGTCCTCAGACCAAAAAGTATGTTTGTTGATTTCAAGCTTGAATATTCAAAGAATATGACAAGCTTCGCTGCTTGCTCTGTCATTGGTGTCACCATATTCAAACTCAGAATTTTAGGTGTTGTGGAATGATGTTTTACAATCTACCTTGTTAACCGGATTTTTATGAGTCTACATTTCTTAAACCATCGGTCAGCCTTGCATTTTGATCACATTTTGGTGCTGTTTAACTAAGAGTTTACAGGCAAACTGGTGTATTCAACATCTCAAAGGATTCTTCCAAACTTCACAGAATCATTCAGCTCACTAAGATGAAGTGTTGCATCTTACAACCTTGATCAGTTTTGGTTAAAAAGTAAAACAACAAATGATGAATTGTTTCTTTGTTTTACTGTTAAACATACGATATACTTCACTTTTGATTCGTCGATTCCGAGAGAGGCAGTGCCTCAGTTCATATTATTATAACATGGATTTTTTGCAAAAATAATGTAGAATCTACAACTTAATCAAATTTAAGAAAATTCTATATTAATTATATTGGGAAAAAACTAACCATACACATGTTTTATCTAACGAAACAACATCTGAAAATGCTAAAATATCAGTGGAGACACTTTTTTCTAAATACAAGGGTCATGTGGGGAGCGACACGGTAAAAGGTGTCTTCAACCATCTTTTTGACATTTTAGTTGTGATTATTTTTGGAAAAAAACTTACAATTATATATTGCTTTCTCATACCAAGTAGGTGATTTTATTACACATTTGACTTTATATTTTTAATTTTATCGCAAACTGCGTATTTACCAATGTTGTCTTCCCAACTTTTTGACGTCTTTTCAAAACATGACGTCATACGTCAGGAAGTACCTTTTCCCCCGAGAGGTGCCCTATATAATACGAGTCAGTGAGTTTGAGTGCATGTATCAGACGTTTGTAGTTGAACAAGTCTTCAGATAAGCGTTAATGACAACAAAACACTAATGTTGCTTGTTTTCGGCCACTTGCAGAACAACCTGTCTAAATGTTTTTATCCCCAACCTCTTACATACTATTTTGTTGTTCAAATAAAAACATATAACGAAACACGTCTTCCTTTATAATTTCGACATGGTAGCTGTTTCTGTAGCGGACAGAATGGACAATTATTATATTATATACTCAGCCAAAATAAAATGTATCCACTTTCCTAACTAAATGATGTCACAATTTTATTATCTTTTCCTTTGTTATATAGGGGTTTTGGGAAGAAGTCAGTGATTCCAAAATGTATTCACATTTGTTAGAATTAAATCAATTTCACCAATTTTTGGGGTTAATTAATTTACAAAACCATTAGTAATAAAAAGTCTAGTCCTCGATAAACGCTAGAAATTCAAATCATTTGCAATTACCTCCCTTTAAATTCAAAACATGGCGTTTTAATTCCTTTATCAATTGCTATTTGATAAGCAGCTGTTCAGGTATCGGTTTAGAAAATTGTGATCATGAGCAATTTAACTTATACACAACTGGCATTTACTGATAAAATACCATACAAAACGGCACTTATTAAATGAAAATGTCAGTGTCTCTTCTCTTTCCTAAATAATGTTGAGATCAATTATGTTTAACATATAAGTCCCGAACAGATTATTTGACTGATGCAAAGAAATAAGATACAGTTACAGTACTGAAAATCATGAAATTGACAATCGGATCGGAAGCGGATCGGAAGCGGACCGCAAACCGATCCCGTTAGGAGCTCAATGGAAGCGCAATCGAGTTGGTAACGGAATGGAATCGAAACGAATCGCTTTTAGCGTTTCGATCGCTTGGAGTGAAACGACTGGAGCGTTTTGAACGGATCGGAATCGCTTTGAGCATTTGGATGGTTAGGAGAGAAAAGACGCGAGCGTTTTGACAGGATCGGATCGGATCGATTCTATTTATAGCTTTTCAGTTATATATAGTCACTGTAGCGATCCGAATCGTTTCTTTCGATTCTTTTAACGAAGCAATTTTGACAATAATATAATTGAGTTTTCTGTAATGAAATTAATGCTTACATTTAACTGATATAAAATTTAAAAAGACGTCATTTAAGATCTAAAAATGATCACTTTACTTTCTTAGTAACCACGTTGTTTAAACAATAAAATTAAACAAAATACAAAACTGCAAATAAGAAAATGTCACAGAAATGAAAATTCAGCTCGATATGTGTTATAAGTAATGACCAATGAAAAACGGGAGCGAAAAGATCGGAATCGGAAGAATCGGTTTGAGGGTAAAGATCGTTTGGAGGGCATTGTCTGGAGTGAAAAAAATGGAGTGCAATCGAATTGGAATTGGACCGCCATGGGAATGGAATCGGATCGGTTATAGATGACTTTAGGATCGGAAGCGGACAAGATCGGAATCGGAAAAATTGTCAATTTCATAATTGTCAGTACTGTACTTAAATAACCCCCCTTTTAATTAAAAAAGAACAAAATCCAACGCTTAATTTTCAACAACAACATATTCTTTTTTCTTGTTTCATTTCTTAAACCATAGATTCTGAACAGATTACATATTGATGTTCAAATACCTCCACATATTTGCGTTCATTTGCATCAATAATGGAAGAGTTTGCCATGTTATTTCGTCCAGTTTTCATTTTGGCTCAGTACCTTGTATACATGTATAAGCATTAAACGTGCATACTTGTTATTTTGTTCAATATACATGTACATTATTACACTACATGTATATATTCAAGGAATCATAAGAAAAAGAGGGGTAAATTTAAAATTTGGTTCATGTTTTTCCCGTTTTACGCTATTCCCAGGAAACCGCGATACGGTAATCCATTTATGCGACATTCGAAACACTATCGTGCATTGTAGTTTTAGAGAGTTTCTTGGCAGATTTTCATTGATTATTGTTATTGTTATTGATCAAAGCGTTCGCAAGGTATTGAACATAATGTCACCCTATGATTCTTTATCTTGGTGTATACGATTATGATTGTTAGCATTGTGCAACGTTATTTTGTTACACATTACGTCTCAACACTTAATTATAAAATCAAATCCGCTAACTTTCAGATTTACTATACAGTATTCTCCGCAACCAAGCAGGGAGCTGGCAGAGCCAGAGCTATTTTAGGAAGCAAGCAAGAAAGGTGAAACGCGCAAATTGTTTCAAGCATGGATGGTGTGGACGTATTGCACATAATTTCATGTATATTCTTTAATGTTGTAACATTATATCAACGAAAGATTGATAAATATCCGATAATACATCTGTTTTATTAATAATTAAATTACTGTTTTTTTTTATTTCGTGCGTAATAGTAAATTAATATTAAATCGAATTAAATGATTTAAATGTAACATAAAAGTGAAATATGCATATCAAGAATTGCCACCTCCAGAAGGTACAGCCTCCCCACAAAGCTTACAAGTAGAGAATTTATATTTGGCTCACCAAGAAAATAAGATGTCTTCCGTCATATGTATTGGACAGTTTATTTGTTACTTTTTTCAAAAAAAAAATAAATGAATATATTGCTTTCTTATATTAACTTTAACGTGATTTTGTCACATATTTTTACAAATACAGGTAAACGCATTTATTTCTCGATTTATTTAAAAAAATCTGCTATTTTTTATTCGCTCATTAATGAATTCGCGACGTCGTCAGTCTCAAAACCGAAACTCGTTAACTTGAAAAAAATGAACAAAAAAGACATTTTTATGCAAAATCGAAAGTACGTGTACGGGTTAAAAAGTTACTACTACGATTATTAAGCCTCAGGAATTAGCGCAATCATTCAATGCCCAGTTAATAGAAAATTGCCTTCAATGATATGTGGAATCTTACAGAATAAATGTGAAAAAAAAACAGCATTTAATCGCGTAATGAAAATGATGCATTCCAAATGAATGGGCCATATGGTGCGCGACACGGAATATTCGGTCATATTTTTTACAATTGATTGAAGTTGTTAGTATATTTAGGAAAAAAACAATTATCTATTACTTACTTATAAAAATAGGTTAATTGTTTACGCAATTGACTTTATAATTCACAACTCGCGAAAATACAAATTCCGGGGCTCACTCGGTGAAATATTTTTTTTATCTTACACTGTTAAAACAGATATCCTCAATAACATGCTTGGAATTCGTTAAACATATGACATAGACATTAATGTAAACGGGACTCTGAAAACCACCGAACTTGACAAATATGAAAATCCTGGCTTGGTTTGATAAGGCCTTTTCGTGCAGTAAACAATACAATTTGGATCATAAGCCAAACGGTGGTTTGCATATAGCGCTGCACATGGAACTTTCAAATTGGATGCGGTGTTTTCTGATTATTACAACACCATTTCATGATCAGTGGTGTGTGGTTTCCAGAAAAGGAAGAGATAGATATCGGTAGATCATGCATTTAAAACTTTTCAAATTAATTTCACACTAACGTTCCCAATCAGTGTCAGATGAAGAGTTTTCGCAGAATCGTGCTTCTCTGTTATATGTATTGCGAAATTCCCGTCTTATCAATCCTACGGGAATCTTATTTTATTACCATATCTGCTTTGTTTTATTTCGGGTACTAGTTTTATCGTCAAACCATACAATTATTCATGAGTTTTACGTTTGAAAAAAATACACGCCGTGCCATAGAGTGATGTTTTAGAATTTATATCTTTTCATTTAAAATAAGTATTCAGAAGCCACATCCTTTCTGAATTATGCAATAGGCGTTAACTATGACACGCACCATGCTAAAATCTACTAAATTATTAATTTTAGTTTCCCACTAATATAATATAATATAATATAATATAATATAATATAATATAATATGATATGATATGATATGATATAATATAATATAATATAATGTTATATAATATAATATATTGAGTGCCAATGAAAACGCAACACTTTATTTTTTTAATATTTCTGATGTGTATAAAACTTTAATAAATTGGCAAAGGTAGATGTGTTTTAAAAGCAATAAGTAACCAATCGATACACTAATTGTCCACTGATTTTTTTTTAACTTTCTCTCCTACAGTAACCCCGTAAAACGCACGAAATTTTCGTTTTGGCATGAAGACAAGCATGATTATCTCAAAACAAGTCCATTTGTTAACCTTCACTTACGACTACACAAATTGAATCTTCAGTCTTCAAGTTTATACAAATGTGAAATTAACAAAGCTTTTCTGACAACCAGTAAACATGAGGTTTTGGGCATGATCCAAGGAGGGATGTCTCGACGTGAAATCGCTCGTCGAATGCATTGTTCGCCGTCGACAATTACTCGTTTGACCTAACGACATCTTATTGATTTTAAAACACATCTACTTTTGCGAATTTATTTAACTTTGAAACACTTCAAAAAAATTCCCCAAAATATAGTGTTGCGTTTTCATTGGCACTCAGTATATAATAATAATTATAATTAACATATTCTTTCCACAAAGTAACCTTCCAGTGGTGACCATGCAATTAACACATAAAACATCTATTGCTGCCGATAAAAGAGGTTCGAGCAAACCCACTGAGCACCCTGGGCCGGACTGTGGATTCTATGGATTTTCGTAAACATTAAATTGTTAATATCTGACGTGGAAGCTCCTTCTTTCAATGAAAAACAAATCATTCTTAAAGTAACTTAGATTTAAGTACAAATTTTGGAAATATTTACTTTGTTACTGATCTCAACAAATAATATTGGCAAAAGTTTCAACTGAAGCAATACCGCTAAAAGATCGATGTAAATATTTTTATCAGTTTTTAAAAGGTTGGATATCATGCAATATAAATGAAATCGTTCTGGAAACAGATGAATTGTTCTGATAAGTGCGACCTTTCAGGTTAACGTTCAGCCTCTGGATGGCAAAAATGAGTGAGGAAACAATAACCGGGCAAATAACTCACCCGTTTCCGATAAGAAACTTAGAATTGTTGTATAAACTGTAAAATATAAATTGTCTTCAAAAGCTACAGTCCAGTGACTAAAACTGTACAGTAACTGTAATTTAAGGTAACAAACGAAACGCACGGTAATATACACACGCACCATATACGATATTGCACGCACGATACGCGATAGACAGACGCACTATACTCGATAGACGCACGATACACGATACTGGCGATTTATATAATGTGTGTGCGAGATTTCTAAAAAAATGAACATGCTATCAAAATATAAGATGAATGGTTGAAATAAAACCATCTCAATGTGCACGAAAAAATTATAAGACACATGATGCACGATGCACGATATAAGTACGCACGATACAAGTTAGACGGAAGCACGATACACGCTAGACGGACGCACAATACACGTTAGTCGGTCGCCCGATAGACGCAAATTAAGTAACCTTAAACGTTCACAGCACTGTATGCATTCAATCAGACTTCAACCAGCAGATTAACATATGTACATGTAACAACAGTAACTGAGAAAATCTGAGAAATGTGCAACAAAATTATACATTGTAGCAATTTAATAAAAGATGATAAGGTTCAAATTTACAAAATTTTAAGTGCTCGAAAAAAATAAATGATGTGCTTTTTAAAGCGCTTTCATATTAAGCATGAGACATTTGTACCATAGCAATTACATTCACTTACACATTCGAAAAACTGAAAATGTAAAAGGGACAGACTATCAAAATAAGAATTTGTAAACGAACTTAGAAGTTAAAACATTATAAAACAGGCAATCGTGTTTATGATTTTTTGTAAATTATGTTTGTTAACATTATTCAAACCTTCTTAGTGTGTTTTTTTCATATTGCCAGACAAAGGCCTTGAACTAAACGCACATAAATACCTATTTTGACACGTTAAATAAGTTAAAGATAGCGATTGAAATATACTCAAGAGATAAAAATCGCAGGGTGCTCAAAAGACGATTTTTAGTTTTCGTTTTTCACGCTTTTCCCCAGGGGGCACCTCGTTACGAGACATTAGCTACAGTACCACATTGTACATAGTCACCGAAATAGTTGCTGTGTCGTTTTTCTTTATTTTTGATAAACGACTACGCAAGACATTGTAAATAATGCAACTTTAGTTGTTTTTTTCTCCCTTGACTATAGAACGAATATAAATATCTGGTTGCTTGGTCGATTTTCATTATTTTGATAAACGCTTCGCAGGATATTGGAAAAAAAAGGCAAATTTATTTTTTCTCCCTTGAGTATAGAACGAATACAAATGCAGTCGCTCCGGCATTCGTTGAACCATAGTGCAGGATAAGTTTGATGTGCAAGTTAGTGATCCAGCCATAGGGCAAGTAAACTTAAGCGAAGATACAAGAACGTAAAAAGGGAACTGCTGCTAATAATATTGCTGTGTTAACTGAAAAGCAAAATAAATACAAGAACGTGTAATAAAGTGATATAAAACAAACTGAAGGTAAATCATGCTGGTAAAGGATGTATTCATCTCGGTTTTGCTTATTCTGTCATAATTTGTAAAGTTGGAAATTGTGGCTTTACAGAACATGTATAAGTCGGTACCTGGAGCGTCGATAATTAAGTTAGAAAATATGGATACAACGGTAGTGCATTCCGAAATATCATTCAGCTTTCCTTGCCTCAAATCCTCAGTTGAATGTGTTGTAGAGAGCTTTTCGAAAGGCGAAAGTATCTGCATTTTTAGTGCATCAAATTTCGTTAAATTTTCCTCTGAAAATGCCACAAATAAGCTAATGATTTACATGTATACCAGTGGCAAGTTGTTTCACCTTTAAATATTAAGCAGTGATACAGTTTATTTTCTCAATTTGGCTTTTCGAAATGACTGATTTGGGTTTTTAAAATAAACAACACTAATACATACTTTTTCTATTGAATGTCCTTTTTTGCAAAGGTTCTGAACATTGACCTTTAAGGATTTGTGTAGTTTCGTCCAACAAGCATCATTCGTAAAAATTATTCTAAAAGCTTAATTTGACAGGAGTGTGCCATCATGCACATATTGCAGCACTCTTGTCAACGTATCTCTTATATTAATACTACAGCATGTTTACCTGGAAGTCTGATAATGTTTTGATCGTAAGTGACCATCAGGAGTGAACTAAGAAAAATATATTGAGTAGACTGCACATATGAGTATGTCACAATTTCTTAAAAAATGTTAAAACATTATTTTATATGTTTTATCAAAAACGCGTACTAGATTGTTTAAAGTAACTTTTACACTTTATAATTGTTGCATTTTATTAAAAAACATTGTAACGTTTGTATATTGAACTTTTGAATAACTATCAATTTATCCAAAGAAACTATCCGCAAAAACAACACAAACTATTTTATAAATTGTTGGTGTTTCATACTTTCTTCGTTTCAAATAAGAAACTTGTGACCAAATTTCAATAACATAATTCAAAGATGTAAAGTAAATTTAAACAGTTTTTAATTTACTAAAAGTTTAAAGTTCAATTATATTCAAGGCAGAAAACATATAAAGTAACAACGTAATTACATTATTGACATGATCCACCTCAACAGTTAATTTGGTAGACAAATTTGAAAATTTAAGCTGTCTCTCTTTTACTATTTAACCGAGACTTTTAAGCAAAGAGTAGAGTAAAATGTCATTAATTGTCAAGAGGTTCTAAGTTATAAATTGTTTACTATGATACTACTCATTAATATAGCTTTCGTATTTAAATATTAAAGAAAAAAGAACGATATGGATTTACTAACTAAGACCACATGTTAAGTAGAGTTGATTAAAGAAGAGGGTCATTTATTCATTGTCCAGTTATCTGTCTAATCAATCAAGCTTCAGTCACGTGCGGTATAAAGAAGAGACGGGCTTCGTACTCATTTTAGCAACCCTTCCAATAAGACAAATTCAGTGTGCTTTATCGAATGACTGAATAAATTAAAAGCTTATTTGACGTTGGAGTCGACCAGTGTGGAAATTATCATATATCGTTTACAGTATCTGATGAGTTACGTAAAAGAAGTGTCCATGCATTGAACAAGTATGTGAAGCTATTTAAACCTAAACTATTTGCTTGCTAGTCCATAAATTAATAGTGTTTGATTAATAAGAAAATGTATAAAATGGACAATCGTTCCATATTTTGAAAAATATTTGAAATTATTTACAGTAAATAACACTGTTTTCAGGTTCAGTCTACGCGCTGCATGACGAAAGAACGACATGGGATGAAGCTAAGGTAATGCTGTTGTTGTTTCATTTTAACATATTTGTAGCGTGTGTAAAGGCTAATATTGAAAATACTCAAATACATGTTTGTAGTTAAATGACCAATTTATTTGAATTGCGTTTAAAATATTGCCCGTTGTCTGTTATATATGTTTTTTTTTTAAACTTATCGGTAACGGATATGATTATAATAAATTGTTAATGTTGCTCAAATATGCAATTAATTGCATATTTTAAACACAGATTATGCAGTTTTCAAATAGAGCATAGGCCTCGATCGAAATGTCAAAATGAGGGTTTCAAATTTAGCTTTCTAAAAATATGACTTTGGGAATCACCTTGCCACATAAAATAGACCAATCTGCTGATTGAGCTTGCCGGAACAAACTCTAAAATCGTTGCGCGGAGAACACTGATATAGTAATTTACACTGGAAGATTTTTACGGTCGCCACACTACACAAACAGTGCGTCAATGAATCTTTAATAATTGGAAGACCACAATGAGAATCCATATGGCCAAAGCACATAGTAACTGTGATTTCTATTATTTGCATCAGACTATGGTTGCTCTAATGATTTCTCTTTTTAGACATACTGCGAGGCTAAAGAATGGCACCTTGCTGACATACAGACACCGGTGGAGCAAGAACTATTACAAGATGCTTTACCAGAATTGATCGGTTTTGATACTGGTAAGTACTTGTATAATGATTACTGGTAAGTACTTGTATAATGATTACTGGTAAGTACTTGTACATGTATAATGATTACCGGTAAGTATAATGATATATACTGATCAAAAATAAAAAGTATCCACTTTTAATGCTTATATTGTCATTAAGATATTTTCATTAAATCAGGAACGCTGTGGATGATATTTCATTACTTAATCTCTTAATGCACCTTAATGAATCTTCCACAACAAGATCCGGTCATTTTCAATTGAAAAGGACGAAATTGCAAATGGTTGGAATTTCTGGTGTTGTTTATCAATGACTTTCGGTTTTATTTATGCATGTTTTGTGATTTATTTGACCACAAGAACTGGTAAATTTCAAATTGATTCCACTATTTTAATGTGATTATGTTTTTTTTAAATCACTGGCCTCTTTCTGAAACCCCTATTAAAGCAATGGGAAAGATAACCAAGTTGTGACTGCAGATTTTTAAGAACATTTTATTTCTTTTCAATGATTACAGAAATGGAAATATGTTCAAAGAAAGAGATTTGATTTTTCCTGTTTGTAATTTAAAACAATAACCTGCCAGAAAGTGGATATAACATGCCTGAACAGGTGATGGTTAGCACATGTGACGTAACAAGTGGCATTCATTCGGCTGATGCACAGGGATTGTTGAATTAACACAGATCCAAAAATCTTAATTTGTTTTTCTATAACAACATTTTTATCCGTCTATTCAAGATAAAATCGCTAATAACACAGAAAACTGAAGAGATAAGAAATTAGAAAAATACACTTTGAGATGCAGGTTTACTAATCTTACTTACTTTAATAATCTTTTGGATACACACTGTAATATGCTAAAATCATATAATAACGGTCATTACGCATTTTATAAGAAAAAATTAAAATGTGATCAAAATGTTATTAAAAATCATAATATCTTAATTGGTTTAGATTATTTAATAATAAGGAGAACACAAGCTGTCATTATTGCAACGTTGCAGAGCCGGCGGGCGTTTTTCCCAGGTCATATTTCTTCGATCCGAAATTGTTTGGGCTCATTTCTCTATTTGGGTTGCATGTGATAAAATGTCGGTACATTAAAAATAGTACACCGATTTCAATATTCAATATTTACAACGTTAACTATTTGACAGAACATTTTGTTGTTGTTTTTGTTTTGTTTTAGAGGGTATCTGGATCGGAGCATCAAAACAAAATGATCAGTTTGTGTGGTCCGACGGTTCTCCGGTCGATGAATTCTACTGGCTCCCAGACCGGCCAAATGATGTTGATGGAGATGATTGTGTTACGGTCAGGCCATCCTTGAACTACCAGTGAAATAAAATTAAGTGCAGTTGGAAGCGAAGGAGTCTTTGTGAACTGTCATAAACTGTTGTATTCATTCAGTGTGCACTACTTTTTCAGTCACAGACTGCATTCTAATAATTATAGAGCTTAACGTTTGTAAAAGGATCTGACTTGTGATATATTCTTTTCTGGTCCCTTTCTTAAGGGTTATTCGGTTTATTGAGTATTGATGCACGTTTACGAATATACTAATAAAGAATTTGAAGACAACGTGTTATGTTTGCATCAACTATACACGTACATAGTTATATACAAATCTAAATTTAATATTAAAGATTGCTATAGTGCACATTAATGTTTTTGTTATATTACGTCAAACAAAACTTCATTACAAATATGTACAAATCCCCTATTAATAAATAGCTACAACATTTTCCTAGTGTGATTCTGGGACTTTCACACAAAGATGTGTTTTTAGGTTGAGTGCATAAATATATTTAAATTACCATTGACGTTTTGTATTTCAATGCCATATCATTGTTAAGAGTTCTAATCGTCCACTTGAAACGTTCATTTCTAAAAAAAAAACGTTTCAATTATCATATAATTATATATCAAAATATTAACATATATATACTTATATAAACAAGACTTCGTACGCATAAACAGTACTCATTTCATTTATATAAAATGATTTTTGAAAGCATTTTTAGGTCTACTTACTATTAAACATTTTTTTGTATTTTTTGGCCTTTTTAAACTGTGTCTACATGTATTCAACAAATGACGTATTTGGATATTTTTTTCCAAGGATTTTAGCTCAATGAGTTGGAAAGGACTAATACTTGTCTATACAATTCTGAATGTTTAGTGATTTTTACATGTACGTAATTTGAGCATGAAATGTGACTTTTACCGCATAATTCATAACACATGTAAGCTTTGCCGTCTTGTTAATTTTAAGACATCATTACCAGGGCATCTTTACCCGGTACATGCCCAAAACCTTTTACTGCAATAAAGACGTCATTATATCTTAATTATTATGTCATGACATACTTATATCTACATGCAACCTTTTCTCGCTTCTTTTCTTCGCTTTTCTTTGCGGGGAAGCTGTGTTTTGGTGTTTTGCGAGTGTGGCGATTCCTGGTTTTCATATTTCACTTGTTCACAAATATATGTAGTCGTATGACTAAAGTGTTTCCGTGATTAATGGACTGGTTTCGTGGTTTACCCATTTTTCGCTTGATCATTGTGTGAACATTATTATCTCTTATTATAATATGAATCGTTACACAGTTCCCTTTTGGAATGAATTATTAGATGGATTTACAGTTACATGTTAAATAATCGGTAATATGAGCATCAAACAGATTACATACAGAGTTTTTAGATGAATTTACATGTATTTATTGAATGATAAATTAATGTAATCACCAAACATTCTACATACAGAATTATTAGTTGGTTTTACATGTACACATTAAATGATTTGGTAATATGAGCATCAAACAGTTTTCATACAGAACTCTTAGATGGATTTACATCTACATATATATGATTTGATAAAGTGAGCATCAAACAATCTACATACAGAATTATGAGTTGGTTTTACATGTACATATTTTATGATTCGGTAATATGAGCATCAAACGAACTACATACAGAATTATTAGATGGATATACATGTACCTATAACATGATTCGGTAATGTGAGCACCAAACATACGGTACTTATTGTACTCAACATGTATATCATTACGCCACTAAAGTGTAACTGCTGTTTTGTTTTGAGAATATATTTTATATTCAATATATGAGTAATAGTAACAGACAAATATTTAAGTTCTCCACAGATTATGATAAAATTCATTTTAAAGACGGTAAAGTCCGCTTGTTCTATTTAAAGGTACAGAGTTTGTGAATGGTGTACAGATGACAAACTAGATCATTAAGTTAACTAAAGAACCTTTTTGTCAATAATACATGTATAACTAAGAATACACAGTCACAACATTCAGTAACAAGTAGAATAAAAAATTAAGAGCTTCACGGAATAAAATTAATCCAGATTTGATTTGGAATATTTCAGCGAAGAACATGTAGGCACAACAATTTAAAGCAGACCAAGATTAAAAGAACAATAGCTCTGATTTTAAGTCAGTGAAATGAATGCAATCACGCAAGAGAAAAAAACAAGAATTCTCAATGTAAAAAATGAACGCGAGCATTGGGGGAACTAACTCAGAATTATCAGTTTATAAAATGAATAAACCTCATTACCTCTTGGATACAATTTCTGCGTTTTCATGATTGACTGGTGTACTCTGTGAAACTTAGAATTTATATTTTGGATAACCTGGCACATTTATAATATATTCGGTCTCGCACATTGTGTTCTTGTGCAGGCAACGGGAGTTTTTCTTAGCCCAAGGAAACTTTACCGCTGATCACGGGATTATGTTATGTCTAAATGTAAAATGCCCTTTTCTTCATGCAAACCATCGTTTGGATGGAAAAAAATATGCTGTTTTATGTGTAAAATTAATTTAGTAATACGTCTATCCCGTTGTTAAACGAACAAGGTTTGCGTTGGAAGGCTCAACCAGACCGCGCTGGCAATATTTTTGCCGTCACTTTTTAAATTCTTTACTCTCTATTGTCGAATTAAAGATATTGATAAACATTATTTTTTTCTCGAGAAAAAAACTTATCAGGCGTAGGTTTACAGCAATATTGTTATATAAAATATACAACAACAACAACAACTTTAGACTGTGATAATTAACGACCGAATAACTCTTGCTTTTAACAAATGTATGAGCATTGGATGTAAAGCGAACGGGCGATAGATATAAAGAGAGAGAGAGAAAGAAAAGAAAAGAGAGGGAGAGAAAGAAAGAAAGAAAGAGGGAGATATAGAAAGAAGAGAGAGAGAGAAAGAGAGAGAGGGAGAGAGAGAGAGAGAGTTTTCAGGAGCATTTCTCATAAATTTCCAGTAAACGTAACTAATCAGATTATATCATGCATAACTGTGTAATGTTTATCAGATGAATCCGTGAGAAAATAGAAAGCGATCAGGACTTCCTCCGACATGTTTTTGCTCGTTCTGTCTTCAACGATTGTAACTTATAACAGCATTCATTTACTGTTGAGGGAAATATTTTACAGCCGCCACACGGCACAAATGCTACACTGTAAAGTAAATAAAGTCAAGGGTCCAATACAAGGTCACTGAGCGCACGCAAAATGAAACAGTTGTAGTCTCCCTTCTAGTAACAGATTTGTTATTGTAGTTTTTACAAATAAGGCAAATTATATAGAACTTGAGTGCATTTTGCAGACTGGAATACATTTATTAGTTTAAGACTGAAATGCGTTTAACTTTTTTTATAACGATGATACGTTACTTCTTCGTTTTGAAAGTGAAACATTTTATGTACACGTCGCAGGCTCCAATCACCAATAAATTGTTACTTAAATTAAGTTACTCCCAGTAACTTCTGAACAATAAGTCGTATGCAGTTTAAAAAAAGCATCGGTAGAGATAAACTTGCCTATTGTTAAAGTTAATACAGTAAGACCCCTTATTAAGGTCACCCTGAGCATGATGAAATTGAGACTACCTCGATAATGTGACCACAATTTCAATGTCCTTTTAAAAGTTTTGCACTTTTTCACATTGAAATAAATACCACACCATTGTATTCAGACATTTTTGTCCAGTATACAACGAGCCACGAATCATTTCACTGATTAAACGCCCAATAATTTTTGACAAAGAAAGATAGTGGTAATTGACAGAGGCCAAATGACATATGGTTAGCTCGCTGGTTCAAATTATAGCTATTGACAGTGGGTCCGTCAAAAATTTATTAAAATTAGGGATGGGAACGAGTATTCGAGTACTCGGGTACTCGATTAACGTCCGAGTACCCGAGTAGTTCGTTAAGTATTCGAGTTCTCGATTAAAAATGTAAACAAAATCAACCATTTTATTACAGTTGTCATTATGGAATCTTACAAATCGCCGACAAACATTTAATTGTGAACACCTCGCACCTGGTTTCGAATAAACAGGATGACACTTAGGGGCACAAATATCCGATAATTGGCGCCTAATTGTCGTTATTGTTTGAAGCCGTCACACAGACAATTTGCAATCATTAGCACCTGAATTATTTAAGCACGACGCTTCTCTCGTCAGCGTTTTATTTGATTTTGTATATTGACTAATTATATTCAAATGCGATTGTTGATTGTAATTTTGCATAACTGAAATAAAATGTGATTGGAGAACATACAGTATTTTCACGATAATATGTAAATTTTACGGTTTTGTTCTAGTTTGTGACACGGGCTAATTAATATATTTATAATATTTGCATAATACTAATGTTTCATGTTTTGTGACGTCAAGATTTCTCTGGAAAATACAAATAGCATGACTTTTGCCACAATGCGGACGTCAAACAGCCTCTCTATGCATTATGCATTTAATAATCTGAAGGTCGTCGAACACGTTACTGATATGTCGTCGGTACCGACTGTACTCTTGTAAAATATTTTGTTTGAAATAAATGAATATGGCAATTTGAAAGCCACCTTACACGACAAAAATGAAACTATTCAGGCTCGGTTTGATTGAGCCTGTTCCTTGACAGTAATGGAAATGCATATTACTGCCCACGCCGCTAAGCAGTTTTAATCAAGGGTTGTTTCAATATCCCACCTTGTATAATTTTAATAAGTACGCCTTTCTACGGCCGTTTAGCTGTGTAAATTTTGCTCTATCCCGGGCAACAGGCCGCGTAGACTTTGAATATGCATTTCTATTACAGTCCTAATGGACAAATTCAGTCAAACCATGACTGCAATAATTTGATATTTGTCGAGCTTGAAGATTGTCATAGTTCCGATTTTATGGTAGCTATACCACGTGACTTTTATAATTTCGTGCACATATTTCTATTGGATGAATCACACGCTTAAGGTGAGATTTTTGCTCGTTTCTCAGTAATTTTGTGACGGATATTGACCAAATACTTTATATTGTAACAGGGGCGAAATCACGTAATTTTCTGCATGTTTAAGCTCTTTAAACAAGTAGCGTCGTTTTCCGGGAAATATACCTTCCCTTTATTCATATAAAACATCAACAACAATAGTAATTCTACATTTAATTACACAAACTTCACATATTCACTCACCAAGGGCGAGTCACATTCGAACTATTGACGTCATAAAGTTTACAGAAAGTAAAAGTGTATGAAAATCTCCAATTAATAAACAACGACAAAAGCTACTTCTAACTTTTTTCCAAATAAAGTAACATAAAAATGTCAACAAATGACCGAAGATACCTATGCCCAATGTTATAAAACTGAGCATAGAAACCAGTCTCAAATCTCAAGCATCTGATTGGCTTAAATGGCGACCACCAGTCGCCATTTCAGCCAATCAGATGCTTGAGATTTGAGACTGGTTTCCAAACTCAGTTTTATAACCTTCAGCCCTAATGCCGCGGTGAGCCTCATATCCGAACTGTTCAACTTGAACTAATATACATGTATATTGTCACTAAAAAAAACCTCATTCAACATTACACACATTCATGTAGTTACTAACAAGTAGACATTTAAATAAAAAGTCTTCCTCCAGATTTCTTCGTAGATTTCCTTCGATAAGTTCCATTTAGTGTTAACATCTTTCAACTATATTTTCAATATCTACACTGATCGATATTTTTGTCAAACTCTTTTGTAGCTCAATGGTTTTATTAATTCAGCGTTGTATGAATCAGTAAAAAGAACCAGACGTAGGTATTGTCACAATTAGTATTATTGTAAACCCATGGGTTTCCGGCGGCACATAACGATTGTATTGATAGAACATTTGATTCAGGAGCCACAAAGGTAATCTGGTTGTATTCAATGTATAAGTATTTAAGACTGTCGAAACGATTGAAGAAGGCAGGAATGGTCCAAAGGCGGTTGTATGACAGATTAAGCACTTTCAACTTGTTTTGCAAAGGAATAAACTTCTCATTTATACTAATGATCTTGTTGTGGTTCAAGTTAAGGACAAGAAGGGATGGCATTAAATTAAGGACGACAGGAAATTCTTCAAGATCAGAAGAGTTAATTGCCAGTTCGATTACTTTCAAGCTGGTACCTGGATGGCAATCAAATACACTGTTTGCACTGATATTTTTAGCATCTCGAATGTAAAAGTATTTCATTTCAGGTCCGTCAATCAAACTGCAAGGCAATGTTCTTAATTCAGCATAGTCAATAAGCATATTTCTCATAATATTTCTAAAAAACAGAAATGGGTTGAAAGACAGATTCCTGTAATCAGATGTAATATAGTTAATTGCCATATCAGTTATATTTAAAACGGAAAGCTCTTTATTTCCTAAAACCAGAGCGTCATAATCTATAGCCAAATAGGTCAGGGTTTTTGCCATTGAGTTGACTGTTGCGGAGTCAAACGCCAGTATAGGATTTCCATTAATATATAATTCGGTTAGGTTATGGAGCAACTTAAAAGCTAATGGAAGAGCTGTAATGCGGTTATTCGAAAGACTGATATTCACGTTCATATTATTGATACCAATAAAAGCGGCGTTTTCTACTATGCTTATCTCGTTATTATCGAATTCCAAGTATATTTCATTTCCATTCTTATTTGCACGATTGAAATTCCAGAAAACCCCGGAAGGAATTGTTGTTAGTTCGTTGTCGGTAAGATAAATTTCGAATATCCTGAAACGTCCGATGACTTGGTCAGAAATCTTTGTAAAATTTGGAAATTGCGTAAGATTTTTATCATCACATTCAACGCCAAGAGATATTATTTCACCCAGATCATTTGTATATTCAGAACAACTGCAATGCTGGTCTTGTGGAAAACACAGCGCAGACAGCGTGTCAGCATCGTTTAGAAGGAACCCGCAGCATGTCGATATTTGAAAAACTGTCAAAAGCACATTCTAAAAAAAAGAAAAACACTTCACTTATGATTGAATGTCTAAAATGTTTTTGTGATTAACATGATTAAAGAACTTGATTTTCCGATTGATCTTCGCATGAACTCATATATTGATAAACTGTGCTCCCTTATTGATAAACTGCTCATACATTTAGTATAGGAAACTCAACCGTGTTAAGCATAAGACTGTTTTATAATAACAGTGATCTGAGGGATTTACATAGATCTACAAGTTGAGTGATTCAGTAATGTGGGCATCATACAGAATTATAAGATGGATTTTCATGTACATGTACATGTATTAAAATTCAGTAATTTGAGCACCAACAATACGGTTCTTATTAAACTCAACTAGTATATCATTAAGTCATGACAGTGTAACTGCAGTTTTTGTTTTAGAAGAGATTTTATTTTTGGTAAATGAGTAACAATAACAGACATTTATTTAAATTTGGTTCAAACTATGATAAAATTCATATTTAAGAAGATGCCTGTAATATGCGCCTGCTTTATAAAAGGTATCTCGTTTTGTGAAAGATGTTCTTATGCATACATGTAACAAAATCATTAACCAAAAACTTTAAGTCAATATTATAACTTAGATCTTTCAGTCAAAAATGCACTGGTCTGAAGAAGACTAAGATAACTAAGAGCCCCAATGAATTAAACAAATCCAGATTTGATTTGTAATATCATAGCTAAGAACTTTCATGCACAAAACTTTACTAAGGTCTAATAGTGAAAAAAACGATGGCTCTGATAATCAATCCAGGAAATGAATGCTGCCGTGCAGGAGGATAGAACAATAATATACACTGTAAATTGTTCATTGAGTGGAATTAAATATCTCAGAATTAACAGTTTATAAAATGAATACAACCTTTGAATGAAATGTGTCAACTTCGAGCTTTAAGTCCATGAAATCAATGAGCCAACAAAAGGATATTACTGGTAAATATCAGTAGTCACTGAAAACACGGGATTTATATCCGCTGATCAGATAATCTGGTACATTTTATAATATATTATATTAAATTTGTTCGATCTCGCACATGTTGTCTTGTGCAGGTAACTATAAAATCTTGTTTTTCTCTGGTTTTTCTTAACCTAAGGAATAGTGTATACTGTTAAATCTTTGGAAATGTTCAAAGAAACTAGCTTTTAATATGTATTCTCATTACTGTTCGTTAACATGCTTAAGGGCAGACACACATTGCCAATGGCGAAAACTGACATAAATTTCAAAAATGAATGTTGGAGAAAATACTCATTATCACCTAGATTTTGGTGAATGTATTTATCAAAGTTTGCAATAAAGTTTGCATGTTCAGTTCAGTCAAACTCGTGTTTGCACATACTAAAAAGAAAGAAAAACCTTTTGCATGAGAACTCTGAAATTCATGAACTATGATCCAAAACAGTTTATACCCGAACTAAGCACATGCTGATTTACAATAAGTTGTCAAAATTAGTCAAAATAATGTAAGAGTTTTCAAGAAATCCGAGAGAGACTTTAAATGTTTAAAAGCAAATTTGGTTATAATACATGTATGTTATACACAACAATTACCAGAGTTAAGCATAGTTTGTTAAGTGGTTGATGAATATAATATTCGACTGAATAATCCTCGCATTGAGCAAATGTTTGCACATTGGATAGAGAGTGGAGATTTATGACGGATAATCCCCAAACAAGTGCAATAAACATGATTGAGGTAAACAAAGTTACAAATGAAATATGGCAAATACATCAGTTTAAAACCGTTTACTGTTAAAAGATACAAAACGATCAAGGTTTATTCCAAAAATAATACATATTGACGATTTTGTTTTTGGTTTTATTTTCCAATGCTATTAAGATTAAATCTTTAAATTACGACAACGCTATTACAACATCAAAATGATATTACTCACAACTAGAGTCCATACTTGAATTGTCGCCATTTGTAGTCTTTGTTCTGTCATTGAATGTCGAAATCATTGACAGTCGCCTTTTAAATCTTAGTTCCAAATCTGAAATGAGGTTACTTTTACGTCAACATTCCTTTATGCAGTCATGAGCTGTATTTTAACTGGGACATTTAATTGTTCATAGTCACGCTGAACATTTATTGAAATATACTGAACAAAAACAATATCCAATTTTACACTTACTATGGTCATTAATATAATTTCATTTAATGTGGAAAATTTTAATAGGGGGTTTATTAGTCATTCTCATTTGTTTTTAAGTTTCATTGCTTATGATCATATTATTCAAACGAAGACCAAGAGCAGTTGAAAGGGAGGTAATTGCAATGGATTGGAGTTGCTAGCGTTGTTTATCGAGTGCTAGTTGTTGTTTGAATGAATATTTTGTGATTGAGCATATCCACTTTGCATCTGCAAAACAATTTGCATAGTATATTTGTAAGTGCACAGAGGAAATGAATACGTAGAAACACTAGTACACACATCAATTGAAAACCACAATCATTATTTTGTAAGAATCTCTTAAATAAATAAAAAATGATCACTATTAAAAATTGAAAAGTATAATAATATTTTAAATAGCGAGTATATCTACAAAATATACGTTCGTTAAGACGCTATTCTTTGGTAATCCTTAAAAAATGTATATCACTGCGATATTATTTCTTTATCAAAATACATGTAGGTGTAAGAGCACACAGCACAGTGTCATACAAATACTCAGTTATGCCGAGTCTCGAGACATAAGAAGCCATAAAATCTCTAAGCACGGCGCTGATTCAAACACATCTGAAACAAGAAATCTCGATTTCTTTTCCTGTGCTACATGTATTGGACATGAATTAAAACATCATGCATGTATTTTAATTTTATATCAAATACTTTTTCGGTCTTTGAATATGCCGCAAAGGTCTGTCTAGGAGAGGTTTTTTATAAAACGCCGTCTAGCTAGGCTCACGCACACTAAGAGCACGGCCTTCTAGACCAAGACCTGTCTGAGACTGTACCTGTAGGATGATAACCTTGACCTTTTAAATTGAGAGTTCCGCGACAAACGTAGATCTGCTCACCAAAGTTTTAAGGTTGAATTCTTTACGTCTTCCAAACCTTGATGGACTGTTCGTTCAAGCAAAGGCAACGGCGGTCAAATTGAAATATAATTAATATTGTTTTTAATAAAAAAATGACAATGTTTTTATTGGTTTCAAACTGCACTAAAAAAAGGTTTAATTAATATAAATCATTATATTGGTTTGAAAGTGAATAACAACAATCATTTAAACAATATATTATAAGGCAACAAGTCAAGAACAAATAATGGGAATGACATAGCCTTGATAAAATATTCTTATTTTACTATCAAGTGTAAATATGCAATGGAAGCTGCTTACTGCGATCTCATATGTTCTTATCAGCGAGGCGAAATGTCAAAGTTACGAAAACACGAAAGGTCAAAATGATGCGTATTTGTTCATGTCGGTGGTCGGAATGTCGAGGAGACGAAATCACGAAAGGTCGAAAGCTGCTATTCATTCGTGTGTCCGCCTTTTGACTTTCTTACCGAAATACTGAATGCGAAATTACAACATTTCTAGGGAGGATACACGAACTTAATTAAACTGAATTTAAAAATACAGGTGGTACAGTCAGGACTCAATATATCGGAATCCTTTATACTGACAAATTCAAATAACGACAGTGAATTGTTGGGAACCAATTTTTTTCAACGGTATTATCATCCGTAATTACGGAAAATCCGTATTCCGACTCCGACACAATAAAATTGGAAACCAAACATGTTATTTACTATACAATCAGTACCTGTTAAACTGACACTTGGTCAGTCAAGCACGCATATCACTGAGCCGTGAACAAAAGGCGCGAGGTGTTAAAACATGTTTTGAATTACATAGTAGCTTGGTCAGTTGATTGTCACACCTTATTCAATACTTTTAGCTGTACATGTAATTATTTAAATACGTATTTATTATATTGTATTATCAATTTTTACATGTTTAACTTCTAAAGTCTTATCATAATATGTGCTTTTTATAATGATTTATCATTTTCTTATCAGACTTTTTGTAATTATTTTAATAAAGATGTTGTATTATGAAATAGAATAAACACAAAAATGTTTTTCATTGTAAGTATTTATTATAGAACTAAAACCATTATGTTCAGATACCAGTGAATAAGCATATCACTACATGATGTATGATGAAATCCAATAAACTGACAAACTCGATATATTGACACATCCTTAGGAAACCAACAGTGTCATTGTAATGAGTCCTGACTGTATATGCATATCCTTAAAGGTTATTTAACAATGTCCAAATCTTCATACAATTATTCAAGAACAGGCTGTAATTTTGAATAGAAAGACATTTTATAAAAGCAATTAACAAACATAAACATTATCGTTGAAAGAACGGGGATGACAATTCTGATATAATGGACAGCGTTTTTTACAGCTACACATGTACCACACGGCACATACTCGCTTCTTTGATGTTGAAATTAGATTCGATTAAAAGGGAATATTAAAAGCAACCGAGCAATCAACTTAATATGGACATACTGCTGTCTTTGTTTGATTGAACGCATTGTTTACAGCTACCACACGATGCATACACGCTTCTTTGATAATAAATTCAAAATTACATTGACATGGACTTTTGTAATCCGCCAAGCAAAAAAAAAACTTTTATGATCATATTGCTGTCTTGGGTTGATTTATAAAGTTTACTGGCAAGTTAAGAATATGCATATTATTGCAAATAGATGAATATTATTGCAAAGAGTAAAACACAATTTACATTTCATCCGTTCTTAACAATGCCGAGCATTTGACAATGAACATTGAAACTTCGATGCGATATTTTCCGTCTAATACATGTACCAAAACAAACAATCTGAAAATCGAAATATTTTTCAATGTCAGCTAAGCAGTAAAAATTGTCCCGCGTTGTATATCATCGGTCCGAATATTTTGATTTATTCGGACTATGTAAATTTTTGTAAGGCGCGTGTTACATGTAAGAGAATAGTAACCTTCGGTACTACTGTTTTTGAAATAAAAAAATTACAACACTGAGTGCTTTATTTATTAGCATAATTCATTTAAGTGTTTACTTTCAGCCCGCGGTTAGCCCTAGTCAGACTGTAGATATTCTCTTTTCAATAACAAGTCCACAAAGGACCTTTAAATGTCTACGACTTTCCTGCGTTGAAAGATAAGAGCTATCAGCTAATTGGACAATTCGTGTTCATTGAGCATCGGATTCATGATGAAAGACAGACAATATTGACACGATAAATGTGACAATGGCGGAGAGATCATTTATTAAGTACTTCGTATGGAATATTTTACTACAAAACTGTCAAGACAATTAAGTCGGTGCATTTAGGTCAGGTGACGTTTTACAAATAGTGTTGTTGTTATCATATCAGTCAGCATAATTGACACAATTTGTATTTATGGCAAACAGTGGTAAAATGTTTTGTTTCAATTTTAGTTCTATAAATATAAAGAAAATGCATATAGAATAAATGTATATATTAAACATAATGGGTGGGTTTCTTGTCAAAAATAACACTCAAACAAGAACCGTAACAAACAAGGTAGAAAAAACAACACATTGACAAGGCAAAAAGTAATGTCATGAAAAAGAGAAATATCGCACAAATGTTCGAAAATAATTGTTAATAATTGTAATGTATAAACCCTTGTTCGAATAATTTTACAATTAATTGACACGTTGGAGCATAACACGAGTATGCAAAGTAACAAGACAATTATGTTATAAAGGGTCCAGATGGATGGATACAACGAGCCCCGTGTCACTTAGCAGTGCAGAATAAACTGCCAATAATTGACTAACAAAGAAAATGGTTATTTGAAGGGTCTAACTGACACAAGGTTAGCTCGCTTCTTCAAATATACATGTACAATAGAAATTTACGGTGGGTCTGTTAAAATTGACAGTGGGTCTGTTTAAAAAAGTAATATATATCAGGAATCGATACACTCACAAAACACAGCCTCCCTACGTAGCGAAAAAGAAGAGAGAATGAGAGAGAGAGAATGTTTGTTATAAGTATGTCAATTCAAATAGGACGCAACAAACAGAATATTTTTACTGTAAGTAATTTTTCAACAAAATTGGATTTGTGCGAATTTACGTCCCAGTATGCCATGCTCAACGCAAACTGAACACAGAAATTTGGAATGTTCATTTCCGAATATATTGCGATTCGGTCTTCCAGAGACCGTACGGCGTAGGCAGTTCAACACTATAAATGAGGACACTAAAATAACTGAACGTGGAATATTTTCAAACTTGTCGTTTTTTGTAACCTTAAAATTTGTGTTTTTTTAATATTTAAGAAATAAGCATGTGGTTTTTTAATAACTAGATGAAAAAGAACGTTGAAAGCCACCGAGCACGACGATTAAAAGGACGGAATTGGCAACAATATTAATAAAATGGACGGCGCATATTTTAAAAAATGCCTCATGGCACACGCAACCCTGCTTTTATATTAAAATATATTTAATTAAGCCAGTTCCTGTGTAATAACATTATATAATTAAACATTTCACATTTTGATCAATTGTACAAAATAGCGTGCATTATGACGCTGAACTTGGAAACTTCGATGGTGTTGTTGACGTCGACGCACTGCAGTAAGACATACCTCACATAATATCGCATAAGTCCGTGTGTTAGAATATGTTCTGAATATTCTTTTAGCAGGGTGAAAACAGCTCGTTGAAAGCCACCGAACACGACAAATATGAACATATTACAGGCTCGGTTTGATTTAGTCTGTTCATGTCAGTAATGGAAACACATATTACTATCCAAGCCGTCGGACGCAGGTTGAAAGCAATTCAATATTTACACCAATGGATGGTATGCATATGGCGGTGAACATGGAACCTCCAGTGCGGTATTTTCAGATTAATCCCCTTCCATGTTCAGCGGCGTATGGTTCCGAGATTAAAGAATGGGTTTGCCCTAATCAAGAAAGCAATGGGCGGACCAAAATTGCATTTTGACAGAAAAAAGTAGGAAGTTTATCCTCGAGGTGATTGATCAATATGCAACACTATATTGTCTTTCATATTGAAACCACTTATATATAAAGTGGTCGAAAAATTAAAACAAAAGTAATTTAAGTAATTGACACAGTACATGTACTTAAGTATGGCGCTCAAAGACCCTCAAGGTCGTAACTGATAACATCACTGATTAAGGTTCCGTTGTTACTTTCTTAAGCAACATATGTTGAAAGTACTGAACTCCCGTCTAAGGACAGAACTAGGTGACACGATTAAGTGACGATGGTGAAGAGCACATTCAAGTTCATGCACAAGTACATATGTTCGCCCTCGGTCCACCAGATAAGCTAGTACGTAAATTAAAATGTTGGACACTAATAACGTGAGTGACCGACATTACAAATCAGAGGCACTTTCGTGACGAATACTGACACAGCTAATAAATTTGTGTATGTTTAAGTCTTAAACAATCACAGATAATAAAAGGAAGGTCACCAATGGGCTTAAACTTTTTTAAGTGATTCATTCGACACATGAACACTATCATATAATTGTACATCGTAACACGGCCGATTTCTCTCCAACAAAAATATTTGTTAAGCGGTGCTCTCTTTTTATTAACATATCGTGCGTTCATTTTTATGTTCTTGGTCCATGAAATTGGAATTAGAGGTGTCAATTTGAAACTTGGAATATATGAAAAAGAAATATAAACCATCAAACACAATTGGGCCTGTTCATGGGCAGTTATGGGAATTAATATAATATCCACAATAATAGTTGATATACATGTACAAAGTGTACAATTCCTTCTATGGAGTTGTTAAGTTGGCATTTTGCTCACAGCTGTAATGTTGATAAAAAATTTTAAAGTAATCTTTACAGTAAGTAGACATTTTCGATCCAATCAACAATCCAAATTCATTTGCTTCGCATTTGCAACAACATAACGTTAAAAGTTAACCAATGCCTTGTGTCTGTTTCTTTAACAACATATTAAACGTCTTTTTTGGTATACGAAATTAATATCGCGCTTAATCATGCTATAAACTATACATTGCAGAATTTCTTACAAGTGGCCAGTTCTCATCGACAAAAACAGGCTTTTTGAAATAATTATTATTCTTCTGCTTCATTAGTACATGAAATTGGTAATGGAAATGATAATTTGTTCAGTTACATGTTTCTTTTCAATAAAGTGTGCGATGTTTTTAAAGAAATATACCATTTTTTAATATATGTCGCTGTACGAATTTAGTCACTATCTGGGGAGAAGATGTGTATAAGGACAGATAGCTTAGTCAGGAGAGCAATCGCCCTGTAAGCGAGGGGTCCCGGGTCGAGTCCCAGTCTGGCTGCACATTCTCACCGTCTGACATTTGACGTTTAATGTGGGACCGTGACAACATTGCATGGTGAAGTCTAAGACGCCAGCAATTGTTAATATAAATACCCTCTGGAATTCGAGGACGAATTTCCAATTTGTGGGGGGAATATGTCGCGGTACGAATTTAGTCACTATCTGGGGAGAAGATGTGTATGCGGACGGATAGCTCAGTCGGGAGAGCACTCACCCTGTTAGCGATGGGTCCCGGGTTCGAGTCTCGGTCTGGCTGCACATTCTTTCTCACCCTGTGACATATAGTTAACACAACATGTTTGTTGGAAGCTTTCAAAGCGCCGTTATACTGGACAAGTAGGCATCACGAAACGCAATTCGCACAATGAGGCACCGACCTGATTCATCACCATGGTACTGCTTGCATTCAAAGATATTGCATAACACTTATTTGTCATGTTCTGTGGCTTCAAGATTTCCCTGGTATTAAATTAGCGTAAATCTGGTTAATTTTGCTTACGTAAAACAACTTTTTATACATGTCATTTAATAATTCGTTTGTTAAATTTAAACACGTTAATTATTTGTCAATGGCGTCGATGTACACATTGACTTATATTTTGTTTAATATTTCGAGGTTTAAATAAATTTTATTTCAGTATCTTAGCTTGTATAAGCTTGAGGTGTTGTTTAAGGACCATTCGGATATCTTCTTCAATTTCAGCCATTGTCTCATCAAAGACAAACAAATGTAGATAAATATAAACAGTGGTAAATACACAGAATCGGCGTAATAGGTAAACTATTCTTGCATACCAGATCAGGTCATCCGGTGTTTTCACCCGTGTAGGAAATTTCGATCCTACATCCCACCCCCGTGTAGAATGAGTCACATAAGTGATGTCACGTCTTCAAGTACCTGACATAATATTTTCAAGTTAGTGACGTCATTTATAAAAAATGTCT
Source organism: Corbicula japonica (assembly GCA_038501625.1). Classification (NCBI taxonomy): domain Eukaryota; kingdom Metazoa; phylum Mollusca; class Bivalvia; order Venerida; family Cyrenidae; genus Corbicula; species Corbicula japonica. Next base: position 2,990,181 of record JAZAYU010000038.1, on the reverse strand, counting down.
GCGTTAATGTCAATATTTCAGCATAAGGAAAATAAATTAGTTTGTATACATACACAGAAATGTTATTAATAAAAAGAAAAAGTATCTTGCATGAGACATTCGGTAAAGATAGATAAATCTGTCACCTCGGGTGAACTGTTTTGGCGGGAACCCGTCAGAGCCTCGTTCCCACAAAACAAATAACCCTCGGTGACAGATGTTTCCATCTTCACATCACACTCATGCATGATAGTTATATTCCTAATAGGAATCAGAGCAAATATGATAAACTATATACGGTATGCCAGAATGCCATAATTGAACATGTATTCAACAAATGATGTCTTTGGTTATTTTTTTCTAAGGATTTTAGCTCAATGAGTTGGAAAGGACTAAATTAAATGCTGGTCTTTACTTTTCTGAATGTTAAGTGATTATTTTTACATAATATACGTAATTTGAGCATGAAATGTGACTTTAACCGCATAATTCATAACACATGTAAGCTATGCCGTCTTGTTAATTTTAAGACGTCATTACAAGGGCATCTTTTCTCGTGACATGCCCCAACACTTTAACTGCAATAAAGACGTCATTGCCAGGGCTTCTTTTTCCGCGACATGCAACTCACTTAATACTGCAAAAAGACGTCATTACAAGGGCATCGTTTCCCATGACATGCCCCATAGCTGATACTGAAAAAAGGCGTCATTACCAGGGCATCCTTTCCCGTAACATACCCCAGACCTGATACTGCAAATAAAGACGTCATTAGCAGGGCATCCTTTCCCGTGACATGCCCCAGACCTGATACTGCAAATAAAGACGTCATTTCCAGGACACCTTTTCCTGGGACATGCCCCAGACCTGATACTGCAAATAAAGACGTCATTTCCAGGACATCTTTTCCTGCGACATGCTCCAGACCTGATGCTGCAAATAAAGACGTCATTTCCAGGACATCTTTTCCTGCGACATGCCCCATACCTGATATGTTCTGATTTTTTACTATATGAAGGTCATCAAATATCTACCGACCTTCATTGAAAGTGTCATCAGTTACTTTTCGCATTCCGATGTGGGCTTACAAATAAATTGCAATTTTACTTCATAGTTGTACCAATTTCACGTTTTTCACGCTTAGGTAAATGCACACATTTCAATTGCGGCAAACATATTTTATGTTATAGTATTTCTTAATAGAAATGTACTATTTGGCGTATTTATGCCGGCGCGAATATACATTTTTAGTTTGCGCAAAAATCGTCACCGCGAAATGAAATGATACCACAGTTACTGCGTATTAAACATACAAATGACAGACTTAAGTGAAATCTCTCACTTCTGTTATCAGTAACGTCCGTTGGAGGTCGTTGATCACGATACCTAACTATGATAGTTATAGTACATCAGAAATTACGGTTTTTAAATATTTTCGGCATAGCTCTGTATTTAAATGACGTACTTGACCGGTTTACAAAATGTTTTCTAGACATAACAACTTTGCTGGCTTTCCTATGACTCTGATTACGGAATGTGCCGTTTTTTAACCTGCACAATCGGTCATTTTATTTTAAATTATTCGCTACTTTGATCTGTTTGTCTGTGTAAACAGCCATCGGCGACATACAAGTACTCAATCTGTAAAACAAATATTTTATGTGTTGCTGGAACACTTGAATTTTTTTTCTTTCGTTGGTAAGTAATACTAGTAGTTGATCGATTGCTTATTGGTGGACCATCGGAAATATTGGTTGAAGACAGATTGTCGATCGGTTATATTGGTTGTAGACAGGTTGTCGATCGGCGAAGACCTGATGTAGACAGGTTGTCGATCGGTTATTTGTGAAAAATTCTCACCGATAGAGAATTTTAAACATGTTTTAAGGCCCCAGATACACAGACGGTCGGTGCCCAATCGGTTATTTTATTTTAAGTAACTCCCTGTTTTGATCGGTTGTTGTGCGAATTTTTTCTGGTTTTTTGTGTAAACAGCCATGTTGTAGACAGGTTGTAGATCGGTGATGTCGGTTTTAGATGTCGTCAAAGTTTCAATTATTATAAATGTTCAGTGTGATCATGAACACGAGAATGTTCCCATTATAATACAGCTCTTATCTTGAATAAAGAAACGTTGGCGTAATAAAGGCTTTATATAAGACTGGGATTTAAAGGGCGACTGTTATTGATTCTGAAAATGTCTGATAATAGAACGAGGACGAAAATGACAACACTCCCAGTATATGTGAGCCTTTTATATGTGAGTATATTTTAGTTAAAAGTCTTATTATGTGAATTTTAGTTAAAAGTCGTTGATGTAATTAAACCATTACATTTTATACTGTGTTATCCTTTAATTTCGCGGAGACGAATTTTCGCGCAGAAGTCGCAAAAATATTTTAACGCTGGCATATCACATTGGCGCAATTCTGGTGTTATTTCGCCGGGGTTTAAATTTGCACATTTACCGAAGCGCGAAATACACGAAATGTAAATTTAAGCGAAATATAATGATATTACTGTAGTAAATTAAAATAATAATTTTGTCAATGCGGATGGTTTTGATCAAAGCGATTTAACTATATGTTAAAAAAGTGAAATATGCATATCAGGAATCGCCGCACTCACAAAAACCAGCCTCCCAAAGCAGCGAAAAGGAAGAGAGGAAAAGAGATCATGTGTTTACATGTATACGTATGTCAAATTTAAATAAGACGCCACAAATACCGAAAATGAGAACCCTTGGGGTTACCGCCTTGGAACGGTCAATGGCAAAACAAATTGCCACTGGGGGGTTTAAACCAGGTTCTAGGGTGCACAAAACTGACACTTGCCCCAACATGTTCTCATATCAACACGCAAATACAAGTTTTCTTGGGGAAACAACTCTAACCCACCCATCAGCTCAACAATGTTGCATGCAAAAGCACACAAACGTACAAAACATAGGAAGACAAGCACTTTTTAAGGGTTTTAGTTGATGAACACGATTTATGAATATGTCACTATTGCATGTGTGCATTCGCCATAATGCCATGAAATTGCACGTTTTGGGTTATATGTGCCTGAACCCAATGCTCAAACATAAATTTTACGCACGGGTTATTCGGGCAAATATTATTGTCATAAACCCCTAAACAAAAACTGTTGTATAATATTTATAACCACATTGCAGAATATCTACCGAATCCACTTTTTAATTTAATTTAAAATTATCTCAATTAATAGAAATTTTGATATTATGTTAAATATGATAAAATAATAATACTTATCTGTAAACAGTGTGTATGTTTTACGTATTACGCCATCCACGTCAGCATATGCTATTGATGCGTAATTCCCGGACTGACAGCGAACAATCTGAAAACTCACACCAACATTTTATTAGCATGGAACGTTTGAAGACTGAAGGCCGTGAAAATGTTAACATTATCTTACAGTACTGTGAACGTTTAAGGTTACAAACGAAACGCACGATACGCGATATACGGACGCACGATACACGATAAACGGACGCACGATACGCGATAGACGGACGCACTATACACGGCAAACGAACGATACACGATTTTGCCAATTCATGTACATTTGTGGACGAGATTTCAACAAATTTGAAAATGTTTTCAAAATATAATATGAATGGTTGAAATTAAATCACATAAATTTGAATAAGCATGTAACTTAATCACGTTGCATGATAAAATTAAAAACGTTTTATGCTCGATACACGATATACGGACGCACGATGCACGTTAAACGGACGCACGATACACGTTAGACGGACGCACGATACGCGATAGACGGACGCACGATAGACGCAAATTTTGTAACATTAAACGTTCACAGTACTGTAACTGGGACACGTTAAAATTTGTTAAAAAATCATCATGATGTTATTCGCAAAATGCAAAAAATATGTCTCATTTTTGCATATTTTATCATTATTATAAAAAATTCAAAATATTTTTTTTCTAGCGTGATAATGTTGCTTACGTTGAACGCTGATGTTACGCTCCTACGTCATTAGATATTTACGAATTAAAAAAACATCAACACGAGACTATTGGTATGACATTTGATTGCCCACTTGTCTAAACTCTACAACTAAAATTATAAGAAATTAGTTAAACTTCGAACGCCAATGATTCAATCAAACAGGAAAATCACATTTATAAAGTGTGCACTAGGAACTTTTGAGTAGTTGTATATAAATATGCGTTTAACAGAGGACACGAACATTAGTTATATGCATTGAAAACTTAGCCAAAATCCAAAATTATTATGTTGGGGTGTGTTAAATAACCTACTATATAAATATAGGACGAATTATTCAAAGATGGAAATGAATTTTGAAAGCCACCAACTACGAGACTATCAAACTATTGCATGCTTGTTTCGGCTAAGCCTACCCATGGACAGTAATAAAAATGCTTATTGCTGTCAACTACAATGTATATGCAGCTCCGGGTTGAGCGCTACTGTTTATTTTCATGTAAATTTATTAATTGTGCTCAACGGCGATTTTTACAGCAGCTAGAAGTAAACTACATGTATTTGAATAGATGAAAAGGTAACTTTGAAAGCCACCGAACACGACAAATATGAAAATATTGCAGGCTCGGTTTGATTGAACCTATTCATGAAAAGTAATGGAAATGCATATTACTGCCATGTCGCCTAACCCCGGGTTGAGCGCAACTCAATATTTACACCAATAAACAGTAAAAGTTTGAAGAGTATTTTAAATATGAACATTTTTATCAAGAAAATATATCCGAAGGACATTTTTTATAACGCCACTGAAAATGCGGCTGTATAAACGTCTCCTCGTAAATTAAGTCAGTACCTTTACCGGTTTGCATGTCTGAATGCTGTGAACACGAGAAATGTTAATATGATTCTTCTAAAAAAAACTTCTGATTTTATTTCAAGGCCAGTTTAAATGATTGAACATCTCATCCAATATAGATTTGTACATTAGTTTAGTTACCCTTATACTAAACTATCTGCTTTACCATGATTTACCTGCCGTTGTCTGTGATATGAAGGAATTATTTTTCAGGTCTGTTCAGTTCCGCCCTTCATTTTCTGTAACGTGGGATGATACCAGTATTAATCTTAATATATCGTTCTAAAGTTTAATTATACTAGCATTAATATAGAAATATCGTATAAGAGTTTTATGATGACTTTATTAATCTAAAAATATTGTATTAGAGTTAAATGATACCTGTATTTATCTAAAATATCGTACTAGAGTTTAATTATTCCTGTATTTATCTAAATATATCGTACTAGAGTTTAATGAGACCTGTATTAATCTAAAAAGATCGTACTAAAGTTTAATAATACCTGTATCAATCTGAAAAAAATCCTATAAGAGTTTATTTATCTAAAAGTATCGAATTGGAGTTTAGTGATACCCGTATTTATCAAAATCGTATTAGAGTTTAATGATACCTGTATTTATCTGAAATTATCGTATTAGAGTTTAATGATACCTGTATTTACCAAAGATTATCGTATAAGAGTTTTTGTTTTACCACCAAACGTTTGGGTTACATTGAACTTTTACTGCTGTAATTTTGTTTTAATATGTTGGCCAGTTTCAATATGGGTGGTTTCAGCCATTAAAGACTTGGATAGTGTTCAATCACCACTTAGTCTAGTATAACTTTATGTTGTTTTTTTAATGTTGCCTTCGTCTGAGATATTCTGGATGTATACTCTCAGATCCCTTGTCAATTTCTATTCTGTTTAGTTTTCCGCCTAGCATGTTAGCTCTCTTTAGCATGTTAAAACATGCAAGCAATATAACTTTTATATAATTATTATAATTATTAATGTTAAAAAATTCGAGTACCAAAACATATTTTATTTGGTGCTAACAATATAACAGGTAAATCCATTCAGATATTATTATTGAAAAAAATGTTCAAATCAGTTCTGTTAGTTAGTAGTTTTCAGAAAACTTTGCTTGTAGATCCATATTAAATATAGATATAAAAATTGTGTTCATAACGCTATCAAACGGAAAATAAGTAAACCATGAACGCAGTTCTGTAATCACTGAACCATTTTAACCATGCGACATTAACATTTAATGTAACATTTTGCTTTTTCAGACAGTGCTTTTAGCAGCTTTGAAAATACCAACTTCTGGCTGCTTTCTTCTCGACGACGGAACCACGTTGTCTTCGCTGTGTTTACCTCAAGACAAGTATTGCAGTTGTTTTGATTACTCTCAGAGGGGAGAATATCTTGACATTGAATGCACTGCTAAAAATATTACGATTTTTCCTAATTTTACAATGATTTCCGAACAAATCATCGGACATTACTGGAATTTCTGGTTTTATCTGGAAGACAACGAACTTACTTCAATTCCTTCTTTCGCATTCTGGAATTTTAATCGCGCAAATAAGATTGGAAATGCCATAGGCTTGGAATTGGCGAGGAACAAAATAAGCATAATAGAAAACGCAGCATTTGTTGGTATCAACAATATGGACGTGGTGGTCAATCTAACAGATAATCGGATTACAAGTCTTCCACTAGCTTTTGCCTTGTTGCATAACCTTACCGTTTTAGCAATTATTGGAAATCCTATTCTAGCGTTTGACGCCGCAACTGTAAATTCATTAGCAAAATCGATGTACTATTTGGAAATAGATTATGAAGCACTGGTTTTAGGACATCAAGAGCTATCTGTTCTCAATTTGTCTCAATTTGTAATTCGTGATGTTTCATCTGATTTCTGGAATCTGAATTTTAATCCATTTCTGTTTTTTAGAAATACTATGACAAATGAGCTAATTACTGGAACAAATTTAACTACATTACCTTGTAGTTTGATTGACGGACCTAAAATGAAATACTGTTTTATTGAAAATGCTTTAAATATCAGTGCAACAAGTGTTTTTGATTGTCGACCCGGAACTATCTTGAAAGTAATTGACCTGGAAATTACGTATTCTGGTCTTGCAGAATTTCCAGACATCCTAAATTTCACGCCATCCTTGCTCGCTCTCAACTTGTTCCACAACAACATCAGAATTATCAATGAGAAGTTTATTCCCTTGCATAACAAGTTGCAAGTGCTAAACCTGTCATACAACAGACTTCAGACCATTCCTGCTTTCTTTAACCGCTTCAACAATCTTCTTTACTTGTACATCGAATACAACCAGATTTCCTTTGTTGCTTCAGAATCTAATGCTCTCTCTATAAAATCTTTATGTGCAACAGGAAATCCATGGCAAAACAATAGTCTTAATTGTGTGAGTCGTTACTCCAATACTTTTTTATTTATTACTAATTATATAATTACTTGATAAATGATCAGTCTTTTGAAAATAAATGAACGTTAAAGAAAACATTATCTGTGTAAAAAGTTGATTGTATGTCTGTGCATTTAAATACAACACAATCCTGTGAATTTTGGACATTTTGTTTCGTTTGAAGGCCAGAGAAAAGAATTATTAGTTTCTCATCCGGATTTTGGGGGAAAAAAGGGGCGGGTGGACCCTTTTAAATTTTTATTTTTTATTAACGAAATAAATGAGAACAGAAGTAAAAACTAACTTAAAATTTCGGGAAAATGGCATTTATAGTTACCAGAACCTTTGATGTAGAATATTCGTCCATCTTTTTAATTTCTTCCAAAAATCATGATAGCAACTTACAAATTAAAGTAGCAGGTTGGTGCCTAATTTTGCTTAAAAACCAATTATACCAGTCTTTAATAGTGACACTATTACCTTCGGTAAGCTTTGAAATGATGAACATTTTATTTTATTATTGTCGGACATGTGTTTTTTTTTCATATCCGAGCTGGTCTAAAACCCGGTCTGTCCTGAACAGAATATGTTCCGATTTTTTGACCAAAAAGTTTTTTGGGGCTGGTGGTTTTGGACAGGGACGGGCGGGGATGAGAATCTAAACTATTTTATACTATTTTCTAAAGCAAGTGTGCTTACTTCACCTCTTAATGTGGAAATTTTCCACAGGAAAACGTTGATAATAACAGAAGAAGTTCCGAAAAATGTGTAACCATTCCATTCCTAACCTGTCGGAATGAACATCATTCTGATAGAAAAAACTTTTGTCTATCGCATTTTTACAGATTTTATCATAACATTGTGTTGTGAACGTGGAAATAGAATTGATGTAAAGCAACCTCTTGTTTACCTCATATGTGTATGGCTTTTATTTCACGATCCAGAATGATTACTAGATAATTAACTTATGCATAGCAAAATCCGACTGTCTTGTACGTTCGCCGTTGAAATTTGGGTTACTTGTGCACACTTGTATTCAATCCTATTATATAACATCGACAAGGAGTTGATTTCTTGCCTTCTAAACAAAATTGAATTTGTGCAGTGTGACGGCCGTAAAAAGTCATCCCCGTACATAAAGTCAGTACTGGCATAAGTTCTAAATAATCGGTTTTCGGTCTCATGCAGTGATAAGTGTATATATACTAAGTATCTTGCATGAATGTGAGGTGGTGATTGAAAAATCTGTCACTTTGGGTGAACTGTTTTGGCGGGAATGAGCCTCTGTCGAGTTTCCGCCAAAACAGTACTGTTATAAGTACTAAATAATCGGTTTTCTGTGTCATGCAGTGATGATTGTAAGTATCTTGCATGAATGTGAGGTGGTTATTAAAAATATGTCACCTCGGGTGAACTGTTTTGGCGGAAATGAGCCTCTGCCGAGTTTCCGCCAAAACTGTTCACCCGAGGTGACAGATTTTTCTTTCTTGCATACCGGATAAATATTTCCGCGTGAATAACCGAGGAAGGAAAACCTTATATTTTCCTGAGGAAAAAGGTATCGTTCGCATGGTATATGAGATATCACGTCTTCAAGTATCTGACATAATTTATTCACGTTAGTGACGTCATTTACAAAATAAGGTTTGCGTAAATGTCAATACTTCATCGTAAGGAATCAAAAGTAAGTTTGTATTCATATACATACATATAAATGCTATAAACAGTAAAACGTATGCAAGAAAAAGTATCTTGCATGATTGTAAAGATGGATGGAAAAATCTGTCACCTCGGGTGAACTGTGTTGGTGGGAACTCGGCTGAGCCTCGTTCTTTCACCCTCGGTGAAAGATTTTTCCATCTTCACCTCACACTCATGCAAGATACTTATGATCTTTACCGAATGTCTTATGCAAGATACATTTTCTTGCATACCTTTTACTGTTCACTATATGTGTGTATATGTTTACAAAGTTAATTATTTTTGTTTCCATATGCTAAAATATTGACGTTAACGCAGACTATACTTTCTAAATGTAGTCAAATAAATTACCACAGTGTCTAAGCGTACAGTTAACCGCAACGGAAGTTGCTGATCTGTACGCCGATGATCACAAAGTTGCTTACAGAAAAACCTGCGACATCGAATTATTTATTGGTAAATAAACCAAATTTAATGTGCATTTGGAAAAAAATATTTCTGTGGTAAGTACAACGTTAATTGTTAGGCCTGCTGTGATCATATAGACTTAAAGGAAGGGTTAGTATTGCTATAATCCATCATCGTTCTCAACTCGATCAGTGAAAATAGGAGCAAACATTAAACAAAACGGGACGTTTTGGGTTCAAATTTCTTTGTGTAAATAGATTTTGGACCATATTTGTGTTGGTATGGGAGAAAATTCATTTATTCAACTTGTGTACTTCGTTGAACTGAGTTTGAACGACTTAGCAACGAGAAAATGATACTTTCGTTATGTCACTGTAAATGATAAGACTGTACGCATAGTTGCAACTGTACGCGATCGTTAGTTGTTAACAGATGCCTAACACCTGTACGCATAGTTGTCAAACAGATCATTAACAATGTATGGTTCCAGTTAATGCTTTCTGATTATATCGACAGGTTGTCATTTTAGCTTCAGTTAACCTTAATAATTCTTGCACGAGAACCTGAAAAATGCATATTTTTTCAACAAATTTGCTCATTCTTTAATACAATTGTATAAACAAATAACTGATCATGGCTTCTGTTTCAAAGTCAGATTTGTTTTTAAATCTCTTGTTAGCTCTTCATGAAAGGAAGCGTGAAAAAAACGACTAGAGTCCAAACGAGCTATTTCAGTGGTAAGACCGTGTAAGATATGTAGAGGCCCGCTGTAATGTTTTCATTTCCTCTCTGAAGTGCGAACAGTAGAAGCCATAATATAGCTGGACAAATACGCGTTAGTACTTCAACCAGAGTTTCTAAAGATTTCATAGAATGCTCCAATCAGATTAACATAATCCCTGAAATCTACCAATGAAAGTCGGCCAAAATGAAATCCAACTTGACATTTTAACGACCTTAAACATGAAATTCTTAGCAGTTGCAGACGTAATTGTAGACTAACTTAATTCAGTCACAAAGTGGTGGATTTAAAAATCTGAAACCACTTAATGGAATTTTCCTGTCAAAGACCAGATTGTTAAAGACTTTATGACATTGGATAATATGTGTGCATAATGTATATTTTTGCCAACACCAGCAGGGATTTCAGCAGGTTTATACTAGGTTTAATTTAATGTCACAATCAGGGGATTTAAGATTTCTAGCAATGATCGGTGTCTTATTTGCAAAGTGTACCAATTCGTTCATATGGTTCAACAGTAGATCAGAGTAAAAACCCTATCAATTTATAGCTCAAAACTTGCTTGTCACTTCTAAAATGGGATCATATAAGGTTTTATTTTTGATAAATAATACATTAGATTTGGTTGATTCCTTTCATTGATTCCTTTAACAAGTTCTTGCTTCTTTGATGCTTTTCAGTTGATCAGTATATGATGCACTTCTGATCGCAAGTGTTCGTACAGTCTGACATTGTAGTACTGCAACTTTGCGTACAGTCTTGTCACTTTCGGTTGCTGCACAGAAAGACCATTTTTTCGGTGCTAATTTGTTCAAGCACCGTTCAACGCATTTTGTGGGCGCTGGAAATGATTTTTCTTTCACGGGAAGTCAAAAATATACCTTTCCAATATATACATTATTAAATATGAGGTCACAAATGCAGATTTTCTCCACTCTTTTTCCCTATTTTGTACTGATCAAGTGTGAAAAGATTACAGATTGCAACTCAACTGGCCGTTAGTTCAAGACTTCAAGATCACAGTGAGACTATTAATCAACGATGTACTTATTATAAAAATAATTTCTGCAAAAAGCACGTTTAATTTGAATATTATATTTTACAAATAAAAAGCCGATGTCGCGTGTTTGTCTGTAAGCAACTATGTGATCATCGGCGTACAGTTCAGCAACTTCCGTTTCGGTTAACTGTAAGCTTAGACACTGTGATTACGTCAGATATTTAAAGAAGTGAGGTCACTCATGAAGCACGCGAACAGTATCTTTTCTCTAGGGGAAAGGAAGATTTTCTTTCCCCGGTGAATCACGCGGAAACATTTATCGGATGTGCAAGAAAACGTTTATCGGGGTCATCATGCGATAAACATGGTTGAGGCGGTTAGCTCAATAGGTAGCGTAATTGGGATTGCAAGGTTAGGCGATGTCGCTCCCCAGTGGGGCCCCAGTCCCCAGTGGGGTAATACCACTTAAAATGCTACTGAGTTTTAAAACATGGTAGAGACAGGTCTAAAGAACTGGGCACAAGGGCACAATGACACATAAAATAACATCATGCTACAAAATCGGGCTAAAATACAAATGTCAGAAGACATTTAACCATAGCATGCATTTACCTGCATTTTCCGATTTTCACGATAATGATGGCAGTATACATGTATACTCGAACCTATCATTTTGTTTGGGCTACGGATGGATGTAATTTGTCTGTCACTTGTATGGTTTTATAGGCGTTACCGCCGTATATTTATGACTTTGGGATTATGTATATATTAAACATGTAAGTAAACGCTGCGTATAAATATTTTTGTAATTTTCTAAACAGCTTTCTAAATTCAGTTAGTGTAGAACTGGTTTTATTTGCGTTAGTTTTAATTTCAATAATATTCGCGAATCGCTAATCTCACGATTTCATAAATACCGCGAATATATGAAGAGTTTCCGTATATTTGAAAATAATTATATCCGCAAAATGGGCAACTTAAAATAAACAAAATGCTCGTTGCCTTATAGGGAGGTTAGGCCTATTGTCAGCATAGTTTGTTATATTTCGCACCTTAAAACAGCTTGTATCAAAATAATATGTTTGGTGATATTAATTGCCCGATTGCTCAATAAGGACAATAGTAGGTACCTGAACCGTTTTAACGATAAAATTGAGATCACATTAAAATTATACTTTTATTCTTGCGGTTGCGTCTGACGATGTAGCGAATTTATAAATTCGCAAATAAAGGAAATTGCTTATTATTGACTAAAATCGCGAAATTTTGACCTCGCGAAAGTAATGCGTTTAACAGTATTGCACAGTAAAGAACATGTACGGTAATGTAGAATGAAAAAGGTTTACGGGAAAGATTCTACGCGCATAAAGTCGTAAATGCATTTCAATCTCCCACAAACCATTAGCGAAATTGTAAAGTTTCGACTTATTTTATATTCGCGTATTGATGCTTACACAAAGTACTTGGAAAATTAACCCCCGGGAAATGCAATGATTCGTTAATGAGATTAAGTGTTTATGTTCCCTTTACAACTTGAAAACCTTTTTCAAAGCTTTACTAGCATCAGTTTATAAGTAACTTTGCAGTTGTATGTTTTCACAAACGTTTGATCCATTCAAGAGCTCAGGAGACCATACGCCGCTGAACATGGAATGGTATTAATCTGAAAATACCGCATTAAAGGTTCCAAGTTCACCGCCATATGTACACCATCGTTTTGGGTGGATCACTCCAAGGATATCCTTAAAGTTTCTGTTTTTTTACATTTTGAGTTTGATATGCAGGATTTATATTCTATGATCATCTGTCAAAATTCTATTCTGTTTAGTTCCGCCCATTGTTTTTTCGTTTAGGGCAAACCGATTCTTTTAGCTTGGGACCATACGCCGCTGAACATGGAATGGTATTAGTCTGAAAATACCGCATTGAAGGTTCCATGTTCACCGCCATTTGCATACCATCGTTTGTGATGGATCAAAATTGTACTGTTTATTGGTATAAATAATGAGTTGCGCTCAACCCGGAGCTAGGCGGCGTGGGCAGAAATATGCATTTCCATTACTGTCCATGAACAGGCTCAATCGAGCCGAGCCTGCAATATTTTCATATTTGTCGTGTTCGATGGCTTTCAAAATTCCCTTTTCATCGATTGAAAAATACTGGAACTCTAATGTTCACTCAGGGTCTGTTTAATCAATGGGTTATGAATGTATAGCGTAAACGCGCATATTTTATCGATAATGCTGTCGTCGCGTATCGTTATCAGCTTCCAGTGTGTAAAACACAGATCACGGTCCAAGACGGACCAGGTAGAATGGGATGTTGAACGCAAATTAATACCATCCGCTGTATTTTAGTTCATACGGACTAATTAGTCGTCCGATTTTAAGTGTTGATATGTCGCTGAAAAGGGGAAAAGTTGATCTACACGTTGGTGTAATTTTTATTTCAATAAAACTACAATGACCTCCTATTTACACAATTTAAAATCGCAAAACGGGTTGATATTTCGCCGAATATTAAAAAGAGTGTTTTCTTCGTTATAATTAAATACGCACACCCTTATTATATTCATAAAATATTTATTATTATATTTCTAAATTGCTAAAACCAAAAAAAAAATGGAAATAAAAAAGTTTCCGATTATTATTAATAGTAATTTTGTTGCAGAGATCGGAACTGTGATTTGTTATTGTTTTTGTTTGCTTTTGGTTATTTTAGCGAATTATAATTTATCTATTTACTCCTTTTGTGTCGTTGAAAAATAAAGAATATTTAAATAGCTCAATGATTGAAATAGACAAGTTTTTGACATTTGTTTGCCACTTTCTTTTCCGACTTCATTTGAGCTCGGTATAAATAAAAGAGCGACTTTAATTATGATGCTAATTGGCACAACTTTTAATAGTTTTGTTTTTAATTTGTTAACATCGTTTTTCACACGTGCCATTATCCAATATTCACGGTATGTCTATGGGGCCTTTGATGATTGTTTTATAAAAAACGACCAAAGAACGACCAAACTATTGCTTACACCAGTCTTAACTTTTTTGTCATTGTTGATGAAACATGTCTTATAGTAAACGTGACTTTTTGCATTGGGACTATCTACAGTTCAAAATTCAATCGTGAAATTCAAAGTCAGTTTTAACCAAACTAACACAATAAGATTGCTTTTATTTATGTACTAATGCACAATACAACCAAAGAACTAAATTAAAACCCTAACTTTATGCACCTTTGTCGGTAATTGAATGTGTGAATATCGAGCAAATTTAACGAGTAATAATTGAGGATGGCCGCCATTTTACCAAAATTGCCTATTTTCGCGAAAGTGTCTGTTATAATTGTCAAGACCCAAGCTAATGTATCTATATAATTCTACATTTTATGAACATGTGCATTTTAATAATTTTATGATGATAACAGATATAGCTATATAATCCATAATAAATGTATCTATCTAAAACATATTAAAATATAGACTAGTGGTCTTAAACTTTACCGTAAAACTCCTAAAAATAATACTTACAGTGGCTATGCCTGCTATACCATGTACTTGTTATACAAAGCCAAGGCTAATACACACAAAAAATACATTGAGTAAACTTACAGATCTGTGGGATCTTCAGCCATACAAACATCTGATCAACTGCAGAATCCTTTCAAGCTCACACCTGGATCTCACTGAGTGCTGTGTGTTGTGAATAACAATTAGCTATTAAGAAGCTATTAAGAATCAAATCATGCAAGAATCGTTAACATGCAAGTTAAAAGAAGTAGATAGAAATAAGTTAGGAAGCTATGTTGGATTTAACTCTGAAAGCTTTCTTTCATTTACTTTCAAAATCATTATTAGTACCAGAAGTGAATGATTTACAGAATATCAAACATTGAAAAAAGGTTACCTTATTATAAAATGGAAAGTCAAAGTATAAGCAACTAAACCCCTCAAATGTCGACACGTCAAAAAATGGTGCAAGAGAATTGCGACCTCTTCATTGAAAATAACTTGTGATCTGACAAAGAGAGCACTATATTTCCCGCCAAATCACGGGAAATAACTCCAAGTAAAAAGATAAGTTAAATACCAACAAGACAGCAAGAGAACATCTTAAGACTCAGATTACCCAAGAAATTAGATCTGGCTACACCAATGTCCACGTTTAGATATACTTTGACACAAAGTACATGAATTAAGGACGAACTTGATACGAACACACTCGATTATTCAATTTCCGCTTTCTACAATATTCTCAATCAAGAAACAAAATGGTGACATAGATTGCAATATCTTGATAAAACAAGATTAAAAACTTGCAAAGTCTCTAAGTTAAAGTGCACGTAGAACTGTATCGAATATCATATAAATCGGATGGTGGTCTTCCGGGGAAAGCGTGACACGTGAAAAATTAGAATTGTCTTAATATATGTTTTTTTATCCTTCGATTATACACACAGCCCAGAAGACATGATATGGTTGGCCCAACCACTGAAACCCGTTAACGTAATTTCCACGTTGGGCCAACGGTGGCCCAACTATGTGAACCAAGTCTTTTGTAATCTGCGTTGGCCCAATGTTGGGCCAACCATTGAATTTCTGTACATTTATCTCTGGTGGTGGCCCAACGAAGATTATCCGTTGTATTTATACATGGGACTTATTGTAAGATGGCCCAACATTGGGCCGATGTCTTAATTAAAAACTAAAATGTACATATTTTATTTAAAACGCAGCTCATATTTAATTGTGTTACTGTTGAAGAGAGTTAATAACGTTAAACTCAAGTTCGGGAAAATATATACCGAGTTTAATATTAAAATCAGCATATTTATAATTTTTATTTGATGTGATCATTAATTTAACATATTTTTAACATAATGTTATTGCATGTACATGTATTGCTCTGATAAAACCCTGCTATATTTTGATACTATTAAAATTCAGTATGGTCATCAGTTGTATAACTTGAGAGAAATCCTATTCTATGTACATGCATGAAAGCCAATAAATTACTCAAGATGTCTGATAATGCAGGATTTGACCCGAGTTTCACCCTTTATAACTCAAGAAATTCTAAGATCTCATAAACCGTTTCACTGTGTGTCAGATTGCTGCTTGTATAGACGATGTTGTTGTTTTACAACTTTTGCAGCTTAAAATGTAAGTTTAACTTATTAAACATTTTTGTTTTAAAAAATTCTAATAACTTATATTTTAAAAAATGTTAAGATATGTTAACGATATATTTAATATTATTTTCTTGTATAAATAATCTTTTAAGCATGTTTGTATTTCCAAATAAATGAAATTTAGTTAAATCTGGGTATTAATTACATTTGCCTATAGCTCTACGTTTTATATTTCAGATATTGAAATGACGAAGAATGACTGTGTGAGATATGAAATAACGTAAAGGAGAATAAAGAGAACAGAAAAAGAAGAAAGTGGTCAAGAGCGAAGTGACAATCATAATGAGAGGGAATATGATATTTTGTTGATATACTGTGTATTCACTCATTGATGTGGAATTAAAATTTGTTAATGTATTTTGATTTTATTTCCTTTATTTTATTATCCCACCAAATGCGTGGAAACATGTGTTGGGCCAACTGTATACGGAGAAAACCATATGATGGGCCAACGTTGAATAGTGGTCATTACATGTTATCCAACGAAAGTCCGCTAATTTAAAAACAACTGGCTTTCTTAGTGAACTGGTGTCCAGAATATTTTACGGAGAGCATTTGCATCCGTAATCGACTATTGCGGACGCTACTTATAGAATTTTAAACTGCACCCGGTTTTTTAATTAAATCTGGGTATCGGCGATAAAACTTGCAAAAGGTTTTTCTTAATTTATGATACCGATAACCTTGTTTAAAAAAATTTTCTGTTATGCAAAGCTTACGTTCAGTGAAATCATTAACATCACTGCAAGCTCTAGAAAAGCGAACCAGCTCTGAGATATAAACCCAGTAAGAGAAACATCGCCGTCTAAAAACAGAAAAAAATACTATATTAACATTAAAATCGTCTCTTTTATTATATATTTTAGTAGTAACGTATACATTTTCAATAGACAGATTAAGATCAAGGATGTTTGCTTGTTTGACCGAAGTGTTTGCTTTATTAAGTTTAAGATCATGAGGGTAAGTTTTATTAACCAGAGATGGAAAATGGTTATTATCTATATTCAACAAATCACCAAGGTACCTCGAGGTGTTGTTAAAGGCTATAAATTAAGTTTGCTTTTGCCTATTGACGCTAAACTTGGTGTATGTGAAGCTTATATCAAGAGGCAGATTGGAATTGCTACCCAGATGTCTCTGATCAAGGTCAAGGTCACTGTTGCTCAAAGAAAAAAATCAGTTTCCGCTTAATAACCTGAGCATGCTTTGTACTATTGACGCCAAACTTGGTTTCGTAGGTAGCTTATACCAAGAGGCAACTTTAAGTTGCTATCCAAATTTCTCTGATCAAGTTCAAGGTCACTGATGCTAAAAATAGAAATACAGTTTCCGCTCAATAACTTTAGTTTGCTTTGGGCTGTTGACGCTAAATTTGTTTTTTTGTTCTGTGATCAAGTTTAGTGTCACTGTTGCTAAAAAATAGAAATTCAGATTCCACCTTATAACGTTAAGTTTGCTGTGACCTATTCACAGCAATGTTGGTGTTTGGGTAAGTTAGATCAACACGGTACTCATGTTTGCGTCCCAGATGTCTGTCATAAAGGTCACTGTTGTAAAATAGAAATTTAGTTTCCCCGTAATAAACTTGAGTTTAGCTGTGACCTTTGTGACACCTAACTTTGTTCGCGGGTAGCTTATATCAAGACCCAACTCGGGATTGCTATCTTGTTGTCTGAGATTAAGGTCAAGATCGCTGTTGCTAAAATAGAAATTCACTTTCTGCGTAATAACATGAGTTTGTTTTGACCTAATGACACCAAACTTGGCCTGTGCATACCCATACACGGTAATTTTAACTTAACATTTTGACATGGGCGATGTTTCGATGGGGAAAAGGGAAAATCCGGCGATTGGCGGTAGAGACTCCTGTAAGTGATGCTTCCTGCATTTATTGCGGTACAATACATGCACTTGTTTAAGTTACAATGTATACATGTATGTAAAGCATACGCTACAATATATGTATCAGCACATAATATGTCATTTATGTACCACATCATGGTTCATATTTAAACATTAATATTGAAACAGTAAGATATGCCAAGTGACATATTGTGTACTTTTATCTGTGTTCAGTGACATCTCCAGGTGCATTTTGCACGATAGTTTGAATTGTGACAGTTTGCGAACCTGTCAGTAAACGTGGTTGACGAATTCCTCTGCGGAAAAACGTGCAATGGAGCAAGTAGTTAAGGCAATATTTCGAACTCGTTTGTGATCATAAACTGACAAACTGATGCTATTTTTTTCAGGTTATTGTTACTCAGGTGAATATGAATGTAGCAACGGTCGTTGCACTCCAAGTGACGTAGTGTGTAAAGGATACAATCCATGTAGTGATCATTCCGACTGCGACGTCATACTGGCAGCTGGTGCCATCGCTGGCATCGTCATCGGATGTTTCTTTTTGGCTGTTTTTGCGTCGATAGTCGTTATCATCTTGAAACTTATGTTGGGTTCCATTTGAAATTTTGATTTCTAGGCAGTTTTTAATTCCAGTATATTAACCTAAATGCAGATATTTAATCTGTTTGTGGCAGTACCTCATAATATACTGAAAGAAATAAGTTTAGCAAGTAAAGTAACATGATATAAATACCATTTAAGATATTCAAAATGAAAGACCTTTTTGTTGGCAATCAAAAATATCTGATTGATTTCACATCGAGTAAATAACAAATCATTAACAATAAAAAGGATATCATAACTTTTTTGTAATTAGAAATCATCTTATTGAAGGAAGATGTTTTATGTTCAATTTATATACTTGCTTTCAGTATACGTTATTAGTTAAATCTATGGTTCATATTTCGACATGTACATTTTGGGGATATTGTTCACTACTCCCTTCTATATTTAAATTGTTAGTAAAGTAGTAAGCATACTGATAAATATTTTGTTAAACAAAAATATTTTAAAAACTTTTCTTATAGGATTATCATACTTCTTGATGTAGATTGATGCAAATTTAATACGTCACAAATATAATAATGATTTAGTAGCTTTCAATTATTAGATACATACTTTTTAAGCATAACTGCAATGCATTTCTTTGCAAATACAATGTACCTTGCTGGACATGGAATGGTATTAATCTGAAAATACAGCATTGAATGTTCCATGTTTACCGACATTGGCACAACATCGTTTGAGATGGATCAATATTGTATTGTTTATTGGTGTAATATGTGTTTCTATTACTGTCCATGATCGGGCTCAGACCAAGCCTGGGCTGGATGTTATAAAGCTGAGATTGGAAACCAGTGTCAAATCTCAAGCATCTGATTGGCTGAAATGGCGACTGGTCGCCATTTCAGCCAATCAGATGCTTGAGATTTGAGACTGGTTTCCATGCTCAGTTTTATAACCTTGGGCACTGTAATAATTCACATTTGCGTGTTCGGTAGCTTTTAGGTTCCCTTTTCATCTTTTGATGATTTTGTTTAAGTTCTCTTTTCATCTATAGACGAGTTTGATATATTTGATTTTCAGATGACGACACATAAGCATGTCATCGCGATTGCAACAGTGGGACCTAGTTATGGTACATCGAACTACGGCTTCAACCAACCTATACCACAACAGTATCCGGGAGTAGCCCCACCAAACTACCCGACTGGACAGCAATAATCCGAATCCGATACCGTTAGCTACTTGATGGTATTTTGGGGGATTTATATAAAATAATCTTGTAAGACATTGTTCATCTAATTAAATGCGGTATTTTTCGGCTTAAAGTCTGATAGTCTAGCTTCTGTAATATCAAATACATGTGTGTTCAGTATGCATGAATACGTTGAATTTTCCGTACACACATTTTATTCCAATGGGCCCATCTGTGAGATCGCGAAAACAGGTTGTGAGGTTGCGAATATGACTGCCTAGGGCAGAACAAAATTTAATATCTAACTCTACAATTTAACCGTGCACATGTTAGTTCATTAACAATGGCTTGCATATGACTCTGACCATGGACACTTCGATAGAAAAGTATATTGATTCACTGTTAAATCTGATAAGAAAAAAATACCCCGTTTAATAACAGTGGAAATGTATAGAATACATTCTGACTAAACAGATATATAAAACGCCCAATTTCTATGTGGGGCATGATAAGGGAGAAATAATATTCGGAAATAATCACTTTTATACAAAGGATCGTAGTCTATGACATTTTCTTTATGAAAGATAGGAGATGTCAGTTAATTTGGTCTTTCGCGTGACATGATTCCGTTGTTTGTAGGGCAACATATGGTAAAAGTACCGAATTCATGACATGACAGAACATATTGTCACGATAAAGTATCAATGGCCAAGAGCGCATTCTCGTACAAACACAAGTACATATATTCGCCCTCGGTCCACAAGATAAGCTATAAATTAAATTGTACGAAAATAATAACGTTAGTGACCGACATTACAAATCAGAGGCATTATCGTGACAAATACTGAAAAAAACTAGACTAAGTTATTTTATTTACATGTATTTTACCACATTCAAACAGTCACAGATGATAGAAAAAGGTTACCGATGGATAATATTTTAGTGCTTAACTTAAACGTTACGCATTAACGCTCAGTCAGTCATATTTTACGCTACAGCACTATCCATTACTCTTCTGCAAATATAAATATTTCTCAAACCATTCGGAGACTCCTTTTAATTAATACATTTTGCATTAATGTGTATTCTCTTCGTCCATGACATTGAAACTACTTGAAATGGATTGAAGAAAAAAGAAAAGCCACCAAATACGACAAAATACCATAATTTTGCAGGCTTGGTTTGATTGAGCCTGCGCATGGACAGTTATGGAAACGCATATCACATTCCATTATGCCAAGTCCCGGGTTGAGCGCTACTCAATATTTACACAAATATATGTATCGTGCTAATAGTGCCTTACACGATAATAATGTATAACAGAATTGCTTCAATTCAAAGATATTATACACGTATTTGCGTGCTTGCAATAATTGCATAATACTTATTTGTCAATGTTCCGTGACTTCAAGACTCCCCAGTCGTTCAAACAACTTTATTATACATGTGAATTTAATAATATTTATGCTAATTTTGAACACGTTACTAATACAAATGCATGTCACTTGTGCCGTTTTACTCTTATAATATAGTTTATTTAGATATTTCGAGGTTTGAACAAGGATTAATTTTTTATATCCTAGCTTGTGTAGCTTAAAATGTTTTTCAGTAATCGTTAAGCTATCACCTCTAGTTTCCATCATTGTTGCGTCACATACAGCGAAATGTGGGCGTATATGCACAGTTCTAGAATAAATATTCCAATATAATCAGCAAAATCTTCAGAACACCGTCAGCAATGTATAGTTTGACTTACATGTGTAGGTAAATCATCTAGGTTAATTAAATGAGGCCCATATCAGTAGATCAGACCAATGAACAACTAAACTTTACATGTAAATAGTACATGTATTATTAACAAAACCAAATTTAGACGTTTCAACTATTTAAAATAAGAACTGGAAAATATAGGTCGCAAGCGCTTAAATTCAATTGTTTGTCGATCGATAATCGGGAAATAGTGTTTCTACTTCAAATTTTAGAATAATCTGACAGAAAGGCTATGTCATCTTTTGAAACATTAGGTGGTCTTAATAATATATAGAAATCAAGAACTTCAGTTGTAATGCGTATAAGGTTACATTTTGTATTTTATTAATCATTATAGGGTTACTGTATGAATCAAATACTTTAACTGCAGAAAACAATGTTAAGGGTGATCTCCAGTTTTAGTGCGAATGCGCTAACTACCGTAAAAGGACAAATTGTCGTTAAAATTCAAGAGCGGTATTTTTAATTTATTAAGTACCTATAATCATGAAAAAACAGATATTTATTTCAAAACGTGTCTACTTCCGTTCGTCCTCCAACTTGAATTTGAAAACAAATTTTTGTCCATTTTGCTAAGTTAGCTCATTGCATGGTCAATGCATGTAAAGCTAAACCTTGTAAACAGACAGAGAACGTGTAGACCGGAGAAATATTGATTTTCACAGCAAGTGATTTCAATGTTCACAAAGGTCAGCATGTTTTCAAGGACGATTAAACAATTTTGAAAATACTTGAAAAACAACCAAATATTATGTGGTAGACTGGCTGGTTGGTGATAAATTTTATACCGAGCTATGTTGTAAATAGTTGACATTAGCTCCGAGTATTTTTTAATTACCACGGGCTTATTACAGCATTGTTATTGACTTACTTATTTTGTAAATTATTGTCACAGTCATGACGGTAAAAAACTGGTAATATTTTGTTTATCATTTTAAAGTTTATGTGGCAGTTTGTGTTGAAAAAAATGAGGACTTGAAAATGCAGATCTTTATTCCTTGTTGTCACTCTGCAACTTGCTGGTTAGAGGTTAACTTACAGGAATTTCCAATTCCATTTGCTCTTTTAAATAAAATTTGCTTGGTAATGACTGCAAGTTTGAGTAAAATATACTAGCAAATTAAGTTATCACTGAACAAAGTTGTCGATACAATTTTTTTGTTAAGCTGCAAATATATAGCGTCAAATCTTGATTTCTATTTATTATTTCAATGAAGATATTGTAGTGGAGCCTTTATGGCAATTGGCTATCAGGCAGCCTATTGTGAGAGTATTGCAGTATGCCAAATATCTGATGTTCTATTCTTAGTGGTTTCCTTTTACATAATACTGAAGAGATCCTACAGTCAGGACTTTATTTTTTCGTAATACTATTTCACTTCTGGTTACCACACTACCCGTTACCCGTCCCTACTTCCAGCACTGTAAGCCCAAAAAGTGAAGTGATAGTCACAAAGACCCCATACATTCCTTGAAAGTGGCCGTTGAACAAGGAAATTCTTCATTATTAGTTATATCACATTTCTCATACTGTTAGATGCCTCTTGAGAGTACAAAAATGTAATAATAGTGAATATTAATCTGTTTTACTGTCAAAATGGATAAGATTTTACTCTATTTATATTTTAAAGCAGAACACTTCTCAAATATTAACTTTTAATTAATCTATTCCAAATTTTCATCAAAACATGTTACACTTCTTGTCTGTGAAATGAAAACCAGGCAGTATTTTGGGTAAAAATCTTACCTGATATATCATTAAAATGAAGTTTTCCAAGCATCTGTTTATAAAGAGACCCATTGATTTTGTCAAAAAAGAACACAGATTGACAAGTTAGCCTAATAATTTTACTTTTTCATATAATGAAAGTGAAAAAAATATATAATTATATTGCATTTCTAGTTTGAAATGTGATTATTTTTTTCACATGTTCTGGTATTTATACAATATTTTACATTTTGCTATCAATTGGTGAGGGACTAAAGATGCATTTTAATAATACTGCTTTATCCAAAATATAGGCCTTTAATATTCACAGTAACAAAAAGCACCATAATACAGAATGTAAGCAAGTTTATGTACTTCCAACTAGTATGACCAGGAATAGGCATAGTTTAGTTGTAAAGTAACAACACTGCATTATTTACAACTTCAAATGTTTTCAGAATTAATGAACTATATACATGTACATGTATCTGATACATGGGTGCATAACTTTTAATCCTGTAAAGTAGTCTATATCTTAAATAAATGTATGCTTTGTTTTATCAGTGTCAGATTGTTAAGATGTTTATTTTCCTATAACAGTGACCAAGAGGCAAAATTATACATCTATTATGTTTCCTGTACATAAGTGGGTGGGGTATAAAAACACATGTTTTGTTTCAAGTTAGCAAGAGTTTTTAATGAAATTGTTGTTGAATCTCTAAGAAAATATTTAACTTGACTGATGGTCTTTTTTGCATTTATTGCTATTGCTTAATGAGGGCTGTAGTGATCTATCCAAGAAATTTTTTTTAAATATATTTATTTTTTTAATGTTTTAAAGTCTGAAGGTGTTATAAACTTGTGAATAGTGTTCTTCAGGGAGTAATACGTATAGCATTAATAATTTCTAAGGTTAGCTGTATGATAATGTTTACAATGTTAAAAAAAAATCACAGAATCTTTAAAATGTCTAATTTGTGTGGAGCGTTGATATTTTATTTGGAATGCTGTAGTTTTAAAATATTTTTCTCATATCATTTTTTAACGAATCCCTCTGATAAACATTTCTGATAGGTTATTTACAGACCTTTATTGAAAGTGCCATCAGTTACTTTTCGCTTTCCGAAATGGGCTTACCAATAAATTGCACTTTTACTTCATAGCTGTACCTAAATTTCCCTTTTTTCACGCTTAGGTAAATTTACAAATTTCCAATCCGGCAAAACTAATTTTTTTTATAATATTTCTTAAACGAACAATACTGTTTGGCGTATTTATGCCGGCGCGAATATATCATTGTAGTTTGCGCAAAAAATCGTCACCGCGAAATGAAATGATACCACAGAATTAAACAAACAATTGACAGACTGATGTGAAATCTCTCACTGCTGTTATCTGTAACGTACTTTGGAGGTCGTTGATCACGATACTTTACTATGAGATAGTACATCAAAAATTACGTTCTTGTAATATTTCGGACTGTTTTAACGCGGTATAACTGTGTATTTAAATGACGTACATGTTTGGTTTATAAAATGTTTTCTAGACATAACAACTTTGCTGACTTACCTATTACTCTGATTACGGAATGTGCCACTTTTTAACCTGCGCAATCGGATATTTTTTAAGTTACTCGCTATTTTGATCGGTTGTCATTCGTTAATTTATTTCTGGTTTTCTGTGTTGACAGCCATTGGTGATTGACAAAAAGATGAAAAGGGAAATTTGAAAGTCATCGAGAAAACGACAAATATAAAAATATTACAGGCTCGGTTTGATTGAGCCTGTTCATGGACAGTAATGGAAATGCATATTACTGCCCATGCCGCCTAGCCCCGGGTTGAGAGCAACTCAATATTTACACCAATAAACCGTACACATTTGATCATCCCAAACGATGGTATGCATATGGCAGTAGACATAGAACCTTCAATGCTGTATTTTCAGATTAATTCCATTCCGTGTTCAGTAGCGCATGGTGGCGTATGGTCCCAAGATAAAAGAATTGGGAATGCGGAAGTAAACAGAATAGACTTTTGACAGGGGATCTTAGATATAAAGGCAAAATTTAAAAAGCAGGAAGTATTTCCTTGACAAGTGTTCAATCGGTTAAACACATTTTTATTAGTTGCTGGTACACTTTATTTTTTATCATTTTTCCTATCGTTGTAAAGTAATAGTTTATCAATTGCTTAATGGTGGCCCATCGGAGTTATCGGTTAAAGACAGGTTTTCGGTCGGTGATATCGGTTGTAGACATGTTGTCGATCGGTGATGATCTGTTTTAGACAGGTTGTCGATCAGTTTTTGTAAACTATTTTCACCGGTCGAGAATATTAAACATGTTTTAAATTCACAATCGGTAATCTTTCACCAAACAAACCCATCTTTCCCCAAAAGCAGTTGATAGGTGGAAAAGGAGGACCATCGGTGGTAAATACGTTGTCATCGATTCACTTCATAATCTACTTAAAAAACTACCTACCACTCACAGATAGCTCTGTGTAAATGGAATAACTATAAAGGTGTGTGTTTACGATTGGCCGGTCTTAGTTTTAATTACGATTTTCTAATTGTATTTTATTACAATTCTTTGTTTACTAGCGTTTCTATCAATTATTAACTTTGTAGCAAGTATATTGTGTAAATAATGTTTGCAAATGAAAAATTTCCATTTTTATAAATGTTCAATGTGACCATGAACACGAGACAGTTTCAATTATAAGACAGCTCTTATCTTGAATAAAAAAGGTGACGTAATAATGGCCTTATATAAGACTGGAATTTATAGGGCCGCTGTCATTGATTTTTGAACATGTCTGGTAATAGAACGAGGACGAAAATGTCAACACTCGCAGTACAAGTTAGCATTTTATATGTGAGTATATTTTTGTTAAAAGTCCTTCATGTTATTCAAACATTTCATTTAATACTGTGTAATCATTTAATTTGAAGGGGACGATAATATTATAAATAATATTTTAACGCTGGCATAAATTGGCGCAATTTCGTTATTCTAATCAAACTTATTTTAATGTGGTTTTATTGCCTTGGTGTAAATTCGCACATTTGCCGTAGTGCAAAATTCGCGAAATTTAAATCTTTGCGAAATATAATGATACCACTGTAGTATTCACGAATTAAAATAATAAGTTTGTCAATGTGAATAGTTTTGGTCAGTAATTATGATCAAAGCGTTTTAATTATATGTTAAAAAAAGTGAAATATGCATATCAGGAATAGCCACACTCACAAAACACAGCCTCCCCACGCAGCGAAAAGGAAGAAAGATAAAGAGATCATGTGTTTGTAATAGGGATGGCAACGAGTATTCGATAGTACTCGATCGATCGTCCAAATATTGAGTACTAAATCTATTACTCGATTATTCGGATAAAAATAAATTTCACATAAAAATAAAATCTATTTTTGTTCAAGATTCGTATGATATAAAAAAATGGAAAGGTGCCGATAAGGCACAATTTGCGACACATTTAGTCACCACAGGTGACCCAATTAACGCTTTGATATTGTTGTGAGATTTCAAAATGTCAAATTAGGGGCCCAATTTGCACTTGTCACTTATGTGAATTAGCAAAGTTTTCAAAGCACATATCTTTTGTTTGGCGTTACCAGCATGACTATTTGAAAATAAGGCCATCCAATTGATTGGTTAACGTGTACTTAATAATATATAATCTTGACTTTTTATTGGTGAATGACACAAACCAATATATGAATATTTAAGAAATAAAACAGTAAAACGGCGTTAATATTCAGTATAACATTCAAAAAAAAATTCTTGCAAAGTAAACATCGAATAAAAACACCCGCATAACATCAACAACATCCCCGTGTGTAGTTACTTTAAACGGGCAGCAGACAAAAATTAAATGTTCACTATGTACTTCAGAATTAGCCTAGAAGGCGGGAACTGGCATGTGAGATTATAATATGAATCTAAGACAACCCCAAAAAGCAGACAGACATAAAAAGATGATCGGGTTTATTTATGTTTTTGGTAAAATTCGATAAATGTATTTGATTATTTCACAGCATGATATTTTTCTGTCCACCATAACAATATACTTGTTAAATTATTTTTACAGTAACTTGGACACTTAAGTTGATTTCTTTCAAAAAATGAAATAAAACGCAAAACACAAATACAAACTTAATATCCTTTTTCATTGAACTTTTACTTATATGGAGTATGTGATACATAAATACAAAGTAACTTGAAGATGAAAGAACATTTAGAGAAACTTAACATGCAATTTGATCTCATTCAATATCGGTTATTATCTTATCTTATCTACTCGAGTACTCGATCGGAAGATTATCGGAGTGCTCGAGTACTAATTTTACTATTCGTTGCCATCCCTAGTTTATAAGTATGTCTGATTCAAATTAGACGCCACAAACAATAAACGAAAAAGAGAACCCTTGGGGTTACCGTCTTGGAACGATCAGTGGCAAAACAAATTGCCACTGGGGGTTTTAACCAGGTTCTAGGGTGCACCAACCTTACACTTGCCCAAACAGGTTCTCATATCAACAAACAAATACAAGTTGTCTTGGTGAAATAACCCCAACCCACATATCGCTTTACAATGTTGCTTACAAAAGCACATAAACATATAAAACACAAGCAGACAAGCGATTTGTAAGGTTTTAACCGATAAACATGATTGATGATTATGTCACTATTACACGTATGCATTTGCCATAATGCCATGAAATTGCACGTTTTAGGGGAATATGCGCCTAAACCCAATGCTCAAAAATAAGTTTTATGCACGGGTTATTTAGAAAAATAACTTTGTCATAAACCCCTGAACAAATTTTTGTTAAGCTGTTGTATAATGTCTATGATCACATTGCAGAATATCTACGTAAGCCACTTTTTATTTTTCGAAAATTCCTAGCACACAATGCTTATCAGAATCTATAAATCGAATATAAATGAATAAATTCCATAAATGACGTGACAATAATTCAGGCTTGGTTCGATTGAGCCCGTTCAGGGACCGGGATAAACTCAAAAGAATACATTAACACAAATAAACATCGTATTCATTTAGTCCTCACGATGGTTTGCATAAAAACGCGATATTTTCATTTAAATCGTTTTCATGATCAGAGGACCAGTACCCTCAGAAAAACGAATAGTTTCCCTTAACGAGGATGCAATGTGCGAAACGGACTATTAGTGATCTATGTACACGTGTCAAAACTTCTGTGTGAACACTTTTTACCTTGACATGCCCCATACAAAATTAACGTCTTAGCAATGTAACTTTAATATCATTAGTATATATAAAGTGTTAGAAAATTCGAGTAAAAACATACTTTATTTAAATCCATTCAGATATTTTCATCATGGAAAAAATGTATGCTAAATCAGTTATATGTGTTAAGTGTTTTTTTTTTTATTCAGAGAACTTTGCTTGTTGATCCATATTGTATCGTGTATGAATAAATTGTGTGCATAACACGATCAAACAGAAAATAAGTAAACCATGAACGCAGTTCTGTGGTAAATGAAACATTTTATTCATGCGACATGAACATTTAATTTAACATTTTGCTTTTTCAGACAGTGTTTTTAGCAGCTTTGAACATACCAGCTTGTGGCTGCTTTCTTGTCAATGATGGAACTACGTTGTCTTCGCTATGTTTACCTCAAGACAAGTATTGCACTTGTTTTGATTACTCTCAGACTGGGGAATTTCTTGACATTGAATGCACTGCTAAAAATATCACGCTTTTTCCTAATTTTACAATGATTTCCGAACAAATAATCGGACATTACTGGCATTTCTGGTTTTATCTGGAAGACAACGAACTCACTTCAATTCCTTCTTTCGCATTCTGGAATTTTAATCGTGCGAATAAGGTTGGAAATGCCATAGTCTTGGAATTTGCGAGGAACAAGATAAGCATAATAGACAACGCAGCGTTCGTTGGAATTAACAATATGGACGTGGTTGTCAATCTAACAGATAATCGGATTACAAGTTTTCCTCTAGCTTTTGCGTTGTTGCATAACCTTACTGTTTTAGCAATTAGTGGAAATCCTATTCTAGCGTTTGACTCCGCAACTGTAAATTCAATAGCAAAATCGATGTACTCTTTGGAAATAGATTATGAAGCACTGGTTTTAGGAAATCGAGAGCTATCCGTTCTCAATTTATCTGATATTACAATTCGCGATATTTCATCTGATTACTGGAATCTGAATTTTAATCCATTTCTGTTTTTTAGAAATACCATACCAGAAGTGCGAATTACTGGAATAGATTTAACTACGTTACCTTGTAGTTTAATTGACGGACCTAAAATGAAATACGTTTTTATTGAAAATGCTTTAAATATCAGTGCAAACAGTGTTTTCGATTGTCGACCCGGAACTACCTTGAAAGTGTTTGACCTTGAAATTATGCATTCTGGTCTTGCAGAATTTCCAGACATCCTAAATTTCACGCCATCCTTGCTCGCTCTCAACGTGTTCCACAACAACATCAGAAGTATCAATGAGAAGTTTATTCCTTTGCATAACAAGTTGAAAGTGCTCAACTTGTCATACAACAGACTTCAGGCCATTCCTGCTTTCTTTAACCTCTTCAAAAATCTTCTATACTTATACGTTGAAAACAACCAGATTACCTTTGTGGCTCCTGAATCTAATGTTTTATCCATAAAATCTTTATGTGCAGCCGGAAATCCATGGCAAAACAATAGTCTTAACTGTTTGAGTTACTACTCCCGTTCATTTTTATGGATTGATAATACAAATTCAATTACTTGATAAATGATTAGGCTTTTAGAAATAAATGAACGTTAAAGAAAATTGCTCTGTGCTAGAAGTTGATTGTATGTTTGTGCAATCAAATACAACACAATCCTGTGTCACTGAATTTTGGGCATTTTGTTTCATTTTAAAGCAATTGTACTTAATTTTAATGTACTTACTTCACCTCTTAATGTGGACATTTTCCGCTGAAAAACTTTGATGATAACAGATGTTCCGAAAAATGCTAAAGCATTCCATTCCTAATCTTTAGGAACAAACATCATTCTGACAGAAACAACTTTTTTTTCTATCGTGTTTATACAGATTTTATCATAACATTATGTTGTAAACGTGGAAATAAACTTGTTTATCTCATATGTTTATGGCTTTTATGTGACGACCAAGCATGATTACTAGATAATATGTTCATCCATAGCAAAAGCCGACTGACTTGTACGCTTGTTGTTGAAATTAAAACCTGCCACCTCGGGTGAACTGTTTTGGCGGGAATGAGCCTCTGCCGAGTTTCCGCCAAAACAGTTCACCCGAGGTGACAGATATTTCCTATCTTTACCGAATGTCTTATGCAATATACATTTTTTTGCACACATTTTACTCTTCATATCATGTGTGTATATGTATACACACTATTTTTGTTTCCTTATGCTAAAATAATGCCGTTTACGCAAACTATACTTTCTAAATGATGACACAACTTGAATATATCACGTCAAATACTTGAAGACGTGACGTCACTCATGCAGCACGCGAATGGAGTTTTTCCCTAGGGAAACGATAAGATTTTCTTTTCTCGGTCCAACATGCATGCGAAAACATTTATCCGGTATGCAAGAAAACGTTTAACGTGGTCATCCGATCAACATGTTTGCGGCTCTTCTGGTAAGCTTAATAAGTAGCGTGATTTGCATAATATAGTTAGAAGCTGTCGCCGTACGGGTTCGCACCCCAGTAGAGAATACCATTTTAAATGCTACTGAATGTTAATGTAAAACATAGTTTTTCATGTACCAGTAAAAAACAACACGTTCCATATTTTTATTCCGTGTGTAAAATTATAGCACACGACCTAATCAATCGAACAGTGCATTGTATCAGACATTGAAACACTTAACGTCTAAGTATTTCACTCGAAGACAGCTCTTGAGAATTGGGCACAATACAACAAGGACACAGAAATAACATCATGCGGCAAAACCAGGCTCTAATACAAATGTGAGAAGACATTTAACCAGAGCCTGAATTGTCCTGCATTTGCCGATTTTCACGATAAAAAGCGGAACTCTTGGTATAAAAGACGAATAGAAACAAGAGATCTTCGTCAACTTTGAACTATATGATCAGTGTAGTTATGAGTTTAAACTACATTCTTTGATGGTAATATGCTAATTTCAAACCATCCAGAATGTTAATAGTTGTGGATGGCAGTATACATGTACAACGGTGGTCCAACTTTAAAATTCAGTGCGTCATATTCACAGCTGATACATATATATTCGAGTATATATCATGTTTCGTCACAATATCTCATTTTTTTAAAGCTTATGAATTGAAACGGTGTGACTTTTAGTAACAGTAGCCTTTATCCCATGAGCATTAAAATCGAACCTTTATCTAACACCAGTGTATCAAAGATTGTTTACAATTTGAAGCATTTCATAAAAGATCATCCGGAAACCTTCTTTTCTATTTTATTAACAGCAAACGCTGACATTGACCCTACCAACCACATTTTAATCCCGAGTTTCGTCTTTAAACCTTTATATCATTAAGCACCTCAATATCTCATTCCTTACTGAAGTTGTTGAGTAGAAACATTTTTTTTTGAACAAAGTGACATTGACCCCAGTGACCCAACTTTCTTTCCCAAAAGTCGTCCTTCAAAGAAATTACTTATATATCAAATTTTATTTAAAAAATCTCATTCCAAACTATTTGCTGAGCGAAAATGTATTTTTATTAAATGTTATCACGACAACATGCAAAGTGCTTCAGGTCAAGGTGGAGGTTTGCGTTTTTTTAAATAACATTTTTATTCTTACGTAGAATCAGAGTGAGGAACAAATACAAATTATCAACTCAACAACCATGTAGTTATACTTGAATGGGCACCTCTTGTATTAATAAAATTCTGAAAACATTTCTCTATATACTACATTTATTAAAGTAAGTCAAGAGCTTACATTAATAAAACATAAACATGTCTTCCTTTCAAGTGTATTAACAGGCCTTTATAATGATAACTGTTTTCCCTTTTTTACCAAAAAGAGTTAACTCACAAGAACTTTTTGACGATGTATATTTTACACATTTTTTACGATTTTCCTTGTTAATATAATCTTTCAAATTTTCGTTTGCAATCATTTTGTTGGGAATACTTCGCACAACAACATATACAACAAAGAAAATCAAATAAAACTGTTTTGTTGACATCTACAAAAATTAAATAGAACACATTTTTTTTGTAGTTGAATCAAGGCCACATTAACATAATTAAATAACATAAATATAAAATTATATTTAATTGTCAAAATGAGCATATTACATGTAAAACAGATCTTTATTGGAAACAAAATTTTGTTTTTATATTTTTTGTTAAATCGCATAACTTATCAAATATTCCCATGTCCTTGAAATATTGTGCACTTCCGCCGCAGACAATAGAGTCATTAAAAATCACAACAGCACACCCTTTCTCCTTATGACTGTCCAACATAATAAGATGTCTATTCTCCAGTTCTCAATGTAACTTTACATGCAGAAAATTGTATATACCTTTTTTACCTTTCTACTTGTCAGCACGACTGACATTTGAAACATTTTAGATAAGCACAAACACTTCTGAAAATCACTTCTTACCAGACTAACATACGGAACAATGTCTCACATTCTCTCGCAGTTTCCTATCGCTCAAAACCAACATTCTTCACCATCTTTAATATCACAGTAGCATGACTGTGCCCTTTGGCGGTTGTTTAAAGTCGCCAGGTACATTCATTCAGTACTTTCCACTAACCATTAAAAAGAATTAAAACACATGGTTAAAATAATGGTTATAAAACAATAAATATATTTATGTAATTTAAACATTGAGTAGTGCTCAAACCGGCGCTAGGCGGCGTGCACAGTAGTATGTATTTCCATTACTGCCAGAGAACAGTCTTAATCAAACCGAGCCTGTGATAGTTTGATACATGTATTTATCATGGTCACTGTCTTTTATAGTTCTTTTTTCATCTATCTTACATGTACACATACCCGCAATAACCTTCGGACCATTTTTTCCTTTATCCGGCGTTTCCGCCTTATCCACTTTAAAGTAAACTTTCTCCCACTAATGAATGCAGCTTAAATACATGTAATGTAATATTATTGTGAATACAAGCATATTGCAATATTAACAATAATGTATTTGTATACGTGCTCGCGTGCGTGTGCTCTTGTTATATACAGACATAACAACAAGACATTTGTGTACTTGTATATATCCACGACCTATAAATATATAAAATAAAAATTGATATATGAAATGCATTAATTTCATATCGTGCTCTCTCTCATTTTTTAGTTTAAATTTAAAAATAAAAGATGTTATGTTATTAGCTTAAATCGCATCTAAAGCTAAAACAATTAAAAAAAAATATTTCGTTCCGACGTAACTTAAATATTTAAACAACTCGTAATTAACTCCAGGTGCACATGTTACTGAACGTTCAAATGCATTTTTTGACTAAAAACTAAGTGTTCATTTCAAATTGCTAAGGTTCAGTCTGAAATTCTCGACACATTTATACATTTTTTCAGGACTGTGGGTCGGGAATTGCTTCTCTCGGTCTGATACTACTGACGCATAAATACATCTTCCGGTACGAAATTAATGTGAACATCTAGGCCATGGGTTGATTGCTACGTTGTTTAAAGTCAAACAACAGTTCCTTTCGCAATCAGAATCTTTCGACCTGTACAAGCATTAGTTAAGCTAAACATTTTCACATGGGTTGATTGCAACGTTGTTCAAAGTCAAACAACTATTCCTTTTGCAGTCACAATATTTCGACACATAAAAACCCTAGTTGAGACTACAAGGCTACACATTTTTAGTCATTACATTTAGTGTAATAGCGCTTCAGAAAGTCATCTGTGACACACACGCACGGACGCACGAACGCACACACACACACGCGCGCACCCTAAATACACTTAATCTACCCAAAAACGTATAATTTGAAATATACTCGAGAGATCAAGAAACGCAGGGTGACAGTAGTTGCATTACTTGCGAACGCGTTGATAAAAACAATCATATGAAAATCAGCCAATGAACATTCTAGGTTACAATGCACGTGGTACTCTGTCGAATGTAACATGATTGCATTGCGTAACGATATATCCTGAGGAAAGCGGGAAACGGAAAAAATATAATTATCTTTAAACTTTACCATGGGTTTCTTTATCCATTGAGTATATTTTTATACAAAAATCAAGTGTTAAAAATAATTATGTAATTTACATAATTTTGTCATTATTGTAAGTGAAACAAATCGGGAATGTAAATATTAAATGGGGCACGTTACGTGAAAATGTGTCTTCAGAAAACAGATATAACTCTTAAACGATGATAAAGTTAACGGACGACATTGCTTATTATAAATATGACGGTAAAAATAACATTATACACATGTAGTAAAACTAAGTAACAAGCTTACTTATTACATGTAATATGAAGAAAAACTAGACAATTGTATCTTCTTTCAAAAAACATGTAAATTAAACAACTAAAATATCATAAATATGACACGAAAATGCACAACTTACTAAAGAGCATCGTTATTAGTAAAATAATAAATTATATTTTATACATTATTTACAAAAGTTGATTCTGATCAATATTGTATCTGACAAAAGTGTTAGACTTCATTCTAAATAGTACAATGTATGTAGCGGACATGCAAGCCTGTTTAATTAAAACGAATTTTCAATTTGCTTAGGTTCAGTTAGATTTATGTTAAATTCTAATAATGTACATGCATGTTCTATATTTGAGAAATAATATGCCATTTTGTCATAACCGTAAGTTCATAGGAACTGGATACTACTTGATTTCCAATCAATTTGTTTTATTTGTATGTACCGTCACAAAACATAACGAAAAATAAAAATAATATGAACAGTTTCAAGTTCTTTGCCTAGTTGGAAAACAAGCAATTAAACTTCATTTTTTTAGTTTTTCACAGATTGGTTTATATGACCAATCGCATCTGGCGGTACGCCACCCTTCCTTATTCACATTGACGCATTTTCTAAAATTAGGCAACACAGGCTGTCGATCAAACGGGATATTAACCCAATCGAGGAATAAAGAAACTACGTTGTAGTCCATCCACGACCAACGGGCCCTCATATTTCTGCTATTATTTATCAAACCGATCCAGAATTTAGTACCTAAAATAATAAAAAAAAACGCACAATTGACACAATAAACTTGTCCCACTTTCCATATAAAACTTATTTACTCAATTCGAAGTATACTAAGTAATATAATGTGAAATTTATTCAGATAATATCCATGTTCAGAGAAAAAAACAAGGCATCCCGTTATACATGTATATGTATCGGTTACAAATCTAATACTAATATATGTTATTATGTTATTTACTAGGTTTTATTTTGCCACTGTCCGTTCCAAGGCGGCAACGCCAAACGTTTTCTGTTCCGTTAATTGTTTTGGCGTCTTATATGAATTGACATGACATTTGTCAGTGTGAGTATTCCTAATATGCCTATTTCACTTTTTTGAGAATAGAATAATAATAAACCATTACTAAGAAATTTGAAGGATTTAGCAGATTTATTCAGAGACTGATTCGCAATGGACCAGTGCCCAAAGTTATAAAACTGAACATGGAAACCAGTTTCAAATCTTAAGCATCTGCTTGGCTGAAATGGCGACTGGTCGCCATTTCAGTCAATCAGATGCTTGAGATTTGAGACTGGTTTCCATGCTCAGTTTTATAACCTTGGGCACAGTTAAAACGTGTCGAATATGTTCAGATATGCGGATAATGTCACTGTGGTATTATAATACTTCAGATTAATACAATTTTATGTTCAGCGGCGTATGGTCTCCAGATAAAATATGGTATAGTATGGTTAAGTTTTGCTAGGATTTGATTTCGCGTACACTGTTTAGCGCGAAATAAGTCACGCGAAATATTATAATACCACAGTATTGATGGAGTGTAAACTGAAGCCACCGGATATGTTCAGAATTAGTTACCCTTGCTGGAGTCTGTGTTTAAAACGGACACGTATTGTAACTTGCAGAACCTGATAAAAACATGTGAGCACATCCTTAGCTTTTTTAAAATACTTTTTACTTAGTTAAATTTTTAACGTTATTGTTAATGACAACATTGTGTAGGGATTGTTGTTGAGCTTTTTTCAATTAATATGGATGTTTTGAATTTTCTGAGAACAAAAACGTCACGTCTTGAACGAAATTATGCATACAGGGCATGACATGACATCGGCACAGGACACATACATCGACGTTATAAATATTATGATGGGTGATTCTTAGTTCAAATTAATTATGTCTGTATTTATTCCTGATAAAGGGCACTAGTCAAAACATCTGATTAAAGAGTAAAACAACCTAAAGAGGTATTATTTGATCCCCTTTTGAAAGATTGTGTAAATTTTCAAAAAAATATGTCAGATTGAATACTCGATCACAAACACGCAAGTGTAAGAAATAAAAATAGGTTCGAAATTCACTTTGCACAAGGTCTTTGATGAACTCATTTTCCGCTTCATCATCTATGTGCACCAAATTCGCCTCATCTCTTTCACACTCAGCCTGGTGTAAAACATAAAATACAGACATATTACACACGTGTCAGATTTTACACGAACATTGAAGGATGACCTAACAATCATTTAGCATGATTTATCTGTTTGTTAAAGCAGACGCAATGAAACATTGCGTTTCAAATGAATTACAATCAACAAGGGAATTCATCATGTCATATTACATTCAATATTTGAAATATATAATAAGTCTATGCGTAAACATAATTTGTGCTTAACAGTTTATTTTCCTTTTATCTTAATGAATTCGTTTTTATTTTATCACTCAGGCAATATATCTAAACACATGTTTAAGAGTTTTTGACGCTGTTTGCATCGTCGGTAAATGACGAAATTGAATAAAAATATGCACAGCCTATGTTAATTTAGGTTAATTCAGTGATTATTCATCACACCAAATTTGTTATTATTCAGAGTCACACGTGTTTTACAAACACGTGATATATTCTGACGTTTTAGATATAACTATATTTTATGTTAATTATACAATCATTACTTTAACTATGTTCAAGATAGTTCAGGCGAACGTCATTATAACGATGTCGTCTACTCAAATTAATGACGTTATTCCAAGGAATACCGTATATTTTCCGAAAAAAAGTCTCTTCACAACGACAACGCCTAGCCAAGGAAATCCGATAACGCTAAAAATTAAGCTAGCCGGAATATCCGCCACCTACACCCCAACCCCCGTAAAATGAGGCTTATTGTAACACAACACGATGGGGCATCTAGATAAATGTGGATTAGTAACCTAACTTTTTACATCATCAACACTGGCTATCACGTATAAGTAAACTGTTGTTCTTCGCATATTTTAAATTTTCAATTGGGACTATTGACCTTAGTTCGTTAAATGACGTCATAAAGTTGAGCGGTCGACATTACTTACTATGCATTTCGTGTTAAAAAAGCATTCTGTTGTCAAAATGTGTACAATTTTTATGTTTTTTTTATGAGAAATTATAGTAAATTTAACTTCTTTCCAAATACAGTAACAGCAAAAATGTCAAAACATATTCCCGAAGACTCCATTGTCCTGCCGCGTGCCGCAATGTACACATAACGTTTTTGTAAAGTATTTCTTATTAAACAATTGTTTGCATGAACTTACCTTAGCGTTGTCGTAATTCAATAACGGTTCCCCTATCTTGTAGCAAGATTCGCCGAAAGAAGGCCAACCTCGCGGGCATTCTAGACAAAGAAATAGAAGAAAAGTAGTTAAGATGAACACTTCTGTTCTTAACATGCCGACACTCGTCGCCATTGTGGCTTCATCTTCGTAATCTTTTTAATCCTTTTTAATTATCAAATGGTGTTGTCACATAAACATTTTTTTAAATTATCATCCAGTATCAATTATGCATGTACAGCGATCCGTATTTTAAATTATGATAGGCGACATCTAGACATTTCAAAAACATCTTTTGATTCAAGAATTTTTCTAGATATACGTTACCAGTTTTATTGTAATCAAGAATGGTTTTAACAACTGCATTAATTATCGGACCATTAACATTCATTTTTCGTGAAACATAAACGCTTTTTTGAACTGAGGAGCTTTGAAATTAATCTAGCAAGCTATTTACCTAACATCCATTGTAATAAATTAATAAAACTTGTGCATTTTAACTTTGTTAATGCAGATTTCTAACCGGGACACACATGCACCTGCTAACTCTAAATAGTGATTATGTTGTTCTAAATTCTAAACATTAAATATTTTTCAGAGTGAATAATGTGTAATCATGAAACTCATAAACTCGTGTTAGAATTATTAATTTATCATGAATAAGGCTTGGTTTGTAACTCGAATATCTTAACTTTGATATCACCTAACTCAAATAGTATTTATATTAGCATGGAAAGTGGGGTTTAGATTCTAAACTAACCTGTGTTTCTACCTACAGAATTTCTTGAGAAAAGTCTTGCCAGAAAAATGTCCTACCTTCAACACATTTAGGAGTTATTGACCAGCTCCCGGTTTCTTCACAAGTTATGTAATTATCGCCGGTCTCTGTCCTGTATCCACTGTTACACTTGAATTTTACACGGTTTCCGATGCCGTTCATGTTACCAAACAGCAAACCATTGTCCAGCGACAGCTTTGGACACTCTGGATTATAAACACTTGCATAAAGAGAAACTATAAAATGACAATACAGAGACTGCAAGATAAAAGTAACTCTGTACTCAGCGTTACATGCAATCTAGTGGCATAAGTACTGAATGTCAACCTCGAGCTTTGTCAGTATCAATTTAGATCAGAAAATTTTACAATTAAAGTATCATTGAAATGTAGAAACATGCACACTTAATAAAATGTACCAAAAGGCAAATGCATTAAGCTTGTTTAACTTTACTTAATTTACTATATTTAATTTTTAAAAAGATTACTGACTTAAAAACCAACAATACAAAGTATAAAAAATAAATAATTAACAAATGCCATCCGAACGTTCTTGTGAAAGTTTAAATTAGTTTATATTAGACGTAATATTTATATAACCGTTGAAATTCTGAGTTGTTCATTTTGAACGTTTTAATAGTGTTACATGTAACGCGATTGAAGACCACACATGTGGCACTTAAAAGGGCAGTGACTGTAGTTTTATTAAATAATTTAAGAAATTGAAATTGCGTGAGATATTTTCTGAGTATTTGATAGGTTTTAATGCTATTTTGAAATTTTTAAATATTATATTTCATAAAATTAAAGCTATTGTTTGGTACGCGTAAGAAATCACAATTGAGTGCGTAAAAGCATGTACTCTGTGAATTCCTACATTTTAACGTTTTATCATGCTATGGTTGTCATGAAGACTTACATGTAACCCTCTAGTACCATTGACCTTGTGTTTAAAATAGTCGATTGGTAGATGGTCGAGTGTTAAACTACCAATACAACTTGTGCTGGCTTGTTTATATGAGAATCTGTTGGGAAAAATGCCTCATAAGAACTTGTAGGGACAGTGCGCTCTAGAACCTGGTCTGGTACATTTTGTGAATAAACTTTTTTCTCCAAAAATATTTTTTGAAAAATCAAGAAGTGTTTAAAATAATATTTTGAAGTCACACTTGGGGTGCGTCTCGGGAAAATTTGTTTTCGGTCATATGTGTTGACCTTTCAGTTTTAATGTTTTTTTTAAATAACGTATATTTTATTTCGATTGCTTTCAAACAATCCTTTGTATTCATAATTTTACAGTTCTTAGACTGCGGGTATCCTGATCTAAGTTTTCAAACTTTTAAAGATGAAGTACAGGTGTAACATAAAACATGTGTTTGATGGTATTTTATTATTCTAATCTTGTCCCCAAATCTAAAGTTTTTAAAACTTATTTTCAAAAACTCTTAAAAGTCAAAATTTCAAAGAGATTATCGCATGTTTATACACAATTTTTGTTAAATTGCATAAAATAGTTTATGTGTATAATAATTTATGAATTTCCCTATAAAAGCATTGAAATCATCTTACAGTATGTTTTAAACTATTGACTTACGCGATACTTTCTTAAATCGAAAAAAAAAGAAAATAGGTTTAAAATAACTTTGAAAAAAAAATGCATTTATCCGCCGGAAAAAAATGTTTGAAAAAAGCAAATTATCCGCCGGGAAGAAATGTCAAGCCGGAACAACGTACATTAGAAAAATAAAACTGTGTGTCTTCTTTTTTCGTAAAGTTTCACTACCATTTACATGTAAAAGCTTTACTCAATCACCCCAAGGTTATTTTTCCTCCTTTTAAAATTTTGCTTTTGGCGTTGTCTCAGATATTCTAAGATTCCCTGTCAAAAATTCCTTTCTGTTTAATTCCGCCCACTGTTTTCTCGTTTAGGGTAAACTTTTTATCTGGGGACCATACGCCGCTGAACATGGAATGGTATTAATCTGAAAATACCCCATTGAATGTTACATGTTCACCGTCATATGCATTCCATCGTTTGGGATGGATCATAATTGTTCTGTTTACTGGTTTAAATAGTGAGTTGAGCTTCAACCGGAGTTAGGCTTTGCGGGCAGAAATATGCATTTTCATTTCTGTCAATAAACAAGCTCATTCAAACCGAGCCTGCAATATTTTCATATTTGTAGTGTTCGGTGGCTTTCAAACAAGGTGTTTATTTTGAGTTGCGCTCGACCTGGGGCTAGGCGGCGTGGGCAGTAATATGCATTTCCATTACTGCCCATGAACAGGCTCAATCAAACAAAGCCTGCAATATTTTCATATTTGTCGTATTCGGTGGCTGTCAAAGTTCCCTTTTCATCTATTTCAAAGTTCCTTTCCAAGAAAAAGCTTTCGTTTATTGCGCTTTGTGTTTTGGTGTTGGGACAATGTTATTAGTTGTAAAATGTTTTATGCTATTATCCATAAAGTCCTATAGATTAACATAATATTTGCCTAAATAAGATATAAAGCGTTTTTCTTGGCAATTATTTATTTTTTATCAATGTTTTTTTTGGCAGTGAATTTTTATTTTCAGCATTTTTCATGGCAATGATTTTTTGGATCTTATATTTCTACAAATTTATAATATTTTGTTTTTAGTTAACCTGTTGTCGTGCACTTTTCATTTTCAATGTCACAGTTTTGCCCATCTTTACATCCTTCACAGCCTGGTGGTAGCTGAAAAAGAAGAATGTTAAAAAAAGGAAATTTCCAATTCAGATCCATAACTATTTTTTAACAATTTTTATTTAAGTAAACTATTCAATTATTACCCACGTGTGCAAGCGGTTTTTCAGAGGAAACAAGTTTTGCCAAGTTACCGCCAAAAACTTATTTTCACATCCGAACCAAGCACAGTTCATTTGTTATCTTAACAAAATGTATTCCACATGGATTTAACGATATTATTTCGCATTCCGCTTAATTATTAAACTTATTTTAAAGAGTATCTTATTAATTTACGCTGATTTCGTCATACATAATTATTCAAATACAAAAGACAACGTGACTCGTCGAAGTTTATGTTAGCTCATTTTGCGAGGACCAATAAAAACGATCTATTGTGCAAGGAAAAATCACGCTATTTTGGACATTCTGCCAATAAATATATCATTACCAGCCAATGTCCTGTGATTTACCAAGAGACATAAATTTATAAAATACATTGCACTATATACCATTACAATGTCTTTGGACTGCAAAGACAACAAAACCCGA
This sequence comes from Corbicula japonica, assembly GCA_038501625.1. NCBI lineage: Eukaryota > Metazoa > Mollusca > Bivalvia > Venerida > Cyrenidae > Corbicula > Corbicula japonica. Next base: position 2,947,945 of record JAZAYU010000038.1, on the reverse strand, counting down.
CCTATAGCTGTTTATATGACATGACCATTTGAAGGCCGTTGGGCAAGAAACTTATATACGTATATGTTAAAATGTTGAGTTTCGCCCTTCTGCAGCACTCTTTAGGCTTAGCGATAAACCCATTTATAGTTGTTTGTCATGTATTACGCTTTTGCACGACAGTGCCAGGGGTTTATAGTATATAAATGTTTATAAGAAAAGCGGGGGCTATGTGGCGTGAAAATGAGTATATGCGTTTCCATTATTGCCCATGCACAGGGTCAAGTAAACCAAGCCTGCTGTAAACTTTTTAGTATTTTTCAGCATGTTCCTGTTTCATCTATTAAATTTGTCAAGTATCATTCAGATTGTTTAATCTTTTGTATATAGAATGGAGCAATTTTTCTCGAAATTATTTCGTTGGTAAGCGAAGCGTCGAATTTGTATTTTTGGCGAGGACAACATTTCGTGATTGCAGCCAATAAATAGACTAACGTGCAGCAGAAAATTTGTCACTTTTTAGATATTTTTTTTTCACATGAAATGGTTAACTTTCATGTTTATTAAATATCTTTCCGATGTTTACAAGCCAATTAACAGAATTTTAAACCAATATATTAACAATATATATATTACATAACTTTTAACCAATATACAAACCAATTTACATAATTTTAAACCAATATAATAACAGTATAATATATAACTTTAAACCAATGTCTAAATATAAACGGTGTAGGTTCGCTTCCAGGTTTAGGCAAAATCATTTTAACGTAAACAAAATTCGTATACATGTATTTAATATTTATATTTTGGAGCGGAAGACATTTCGAGGTCGCAGCAAAACAATAGACTAAGGTGCATCAGAAAATTTGTTTTATTTTGGATTCGAGTATGTTAAAGGGATATTTATGATGAGTTCATGGAAATAATACTATTTATAGTGTATGTTTTCATAAGAAATGTTTAACTTTAAATTCATGTTTATTTAATATCTATCTAAAGTATAAAACTTGTAAACGTAAACAAAATTTGTACACTTATTTCTGTGGATGAACCTATATTCGCGGACTATGTTTCGTGGGTTTCAGTGCTTTTCGTCGGTTCTCTTTTTTTTAAACCCTAATTTTCAAAACGATGCTTGAATGAATATTCAATTCTTTATTCCATGGTTGTTTTAAATGCGTGAATCTATCTGCTTATGTAACCCATGAAAAAAGTACTCTTAAGATTATAAATTATTTTATAGTATGAAGAATATTTCATGATACATGTACTACTTACAATATAGCGCATGTCGGATTTCGTGACGAAAACACAATCTTTATCCTTCGAAGAAAACGCTATTTCTGATCCATCGGTATTCAGAAGATTGCACAGTGTAAAACGCCGGCAAAAACTTATTGCCAAACATCCAGGCCTTCTGACACATTCTAAGACGCACTGATCTAAAGATCCTAACACAATTTTGTGAAAAATATATTTATCGTCCAGGCATTCGGTTGCAAAAGCTATATCGTAAGACACGTGTAAACCGTTAATCAAACTGTATGTTAATATTAAAAAGGAAAATAATTCTGCGAAAGTAAAATTAATCGTCATTTTCTTAATATTGATGGTAATGAGGGAAAGTCAAGTGTTGAAGTGAATTTCAAAATTTGTTCAGTTCAAAAGTCCACCTCTTTAAGTGACGGATTCGCAAAGATAAACCGAAGCCTGTTATTAGCAGCCACTGGCGTCTTTAGGCGACAACAATATAATATATGTTTCGGTCTTTGATATTTTAGGTAGACGATTGCAATCATTTATTACCATTTGATTATTTAGTTAAACATCAGACAAATACAACAAATAAACAAGAAACAAAATTATATAGTTATTATATATCCTTTTTATAGCAAAGTCTATAAAGCTCAATTGCGATTATATCAAAGCTTATAGTAAAATGGTGTTAAAACATTCGTATATCGTACATGTAACTCAGAAGTCTAGGAAAATGACTTTAGAGGAGAAATATCTATAGATGAAAAGGGAATTTTGATAGCCACCAAACACGACAAATATAAAAATAGTGCAGGCTCGGTTAAATTGAGCCTGTTCGTGGGCAGTATTGGAATTACTAGCCCCAGTTAAAGCCAAACTCAATATTTACACCAATTTACATCTGTAAACAGTACAATTTTGGTCCATCCCAAACTATGGTATGCAGACGCAGGGGCGTTGGCAAGATTTGGATATTGGGGCGGCGATTTGTTTTTAAAGATTTAAAAAGTGAAAGATTAAAACTATAGGTGCAAGAACTATTATTTGGTTTGACAATCAAATTAAAAATAAATTGTTTGTTCTTGCATTTCGAATATCAATGAATAATTAAAAAATAACAAATAATTATTTCATGGTTTGAACAGATGCCTGTCATCAGCGAAGCCTAACTTGTGGCGACACAAAAATTTTGGAGCGACGAGACTAAAATATAACGGCGGCTGGTCGAAATATTGGGGCGGCTGCCGCCGCCCTTGCGCCCCATTGACTACGCCTATGCATATGGCTGTAGTTCACACCTAACAAAGATTGACATTCACAATGCTTCATTGATTTCATGTATTTTAGTGACGGTGGTTTGGCAATATAGTACAAAATATTAGATTTGATAATGTTTGTCCATAATTCAGCTGTCGATGTTTTATTCTAATTTGTTTCAAATAAATTAAAGCAAAGTTGTATGGTTCGTGTAAAACATCAATTACTTTAATGTAGCCTTACTTGTCAGTTGAATATTATAATATTTGTCGTGCTCTATATCTTTCAAGGTTTACTAGTTATTTATTCTGAGAAAGATTTCACGATTTCTTGTAACTTAAAAGCGTCATCAAATTGCGCATTTAAATTTACTATTAAAATGATTTGTATTGGAAATACGTTTGTGCATTGAAACAAAAAGATTGTAAAAGGATAATTATCATTTAATTCCTGCAAGGAATATTCAAGGTGAAACGATTTAAGTGGTTTACAAACCCTTAAAAATTATTCCCGCACGATATAAAGGAAAAACGTTTCTTCACCAACCCATTCGATGAAAAGTTTACTAATCTTATTGTCACGAATCGCCTAATAGAGCTGATCTCTGACGAAACAAGATCATTTTTTAATAATCGTTTCTTTATTATTTGTTATCATTGTTTGCTTCACCTTTCTGTAGAGTTATATTATTAGGAAGTTTTTCTGCTAAAGACAGCTAATTAATATTATTCAATTACAACTAATTCAATTATTGAAACGTTGACGTTAACTGACATACATGTACACACGTTGTGGCATTACGCGTCGTAAATCAAACATCGTCAACAACTGTGTATTAAACTGCCGATGTGAAGCTGACGTGAATCACAATAAGTCTTTCTTATCTTAGAAAAAGTGTTCAAAGCTGACATACATTTTAAAAGATTATTTTTTCATTGTGAATCATATTAAAATATCGCATATAAAATAATGTTTTCAAAATTTATTCTTTTATTTTCAGTACTGCCCCCACACGGTAAACATAGCCAAGAGCAAAAAATGGATGAAGACCTTTTTACATATTAACTGGCTGTCAACATATCCGACAACCAACAAAAAAGGTAATTGTTCGCCAGGAAACTGATCCTTAAACTATTGATTCGGTTGCTTATGTCAGAAAGAGATTTTGCAGGTTATTCTGAATAACCGTTGATTCCACTATTTTAATGTTATCAAAATGTAGAACTTTGTACGATTTGTAAACTTTGATAAAAGCTCCCAGTTGCAATTTGATTTGCCACTGACCGTTCCAAGGCGATCCCAACAGGTTTTCTTTTTGTAAATTCCTTTGGTGTCTTATTTGAATCTGGTCATTTTATTGTTATATGCTCTTTTTTCATCTCAGTCTACCTTTAGCTGCGTGGTTAGGCTGCGTTTTCTGGGTGTGGCATTACCTGATATGCATTATTCACTTTATTGCGTCAATACCAACCAACAAAGCAAATGAGCTTGAACTAAATGCATAATAAGTTTTTAAACAGCTCGGTGAGCTGAAACTGTTACATATTAGACCTAAGTACTTCTCGGTAAATATTTTAAGAAACCCTTTTAGGCAATTCTTAAGGGACACTACTTTTTGTTGAAAACTAAAAGACTGTACAATTAATGTCAACCTATTATATGAAAGTATGGATTTATTTTTTAACTAATGAGTTTAAATATAAAAACATGTTTCGAAATACAAATATATATATTTATTAAATGTTATATCTTGTGCACTAACCAGATGTTCATAAGATGTTAATATATGATTGAAGGAAAACGACAAAACGGAGACACAAACATTAATTTAGAGAACAAATGGTGGTATACGACTCAAATTCGTTTATCGGAATGTAATTCACAACTTAACTAACACATTCTTTAATAAATTGCTATAATACTTTAATAATGATTGAGGTTTACACTTAAGCCGATAGGGGCTTTTAATAGTTGCAAAATATGTCATTTCATTCGGGACACTGAATGTGTTTGTTTCTTTACGAGTGGAAGGTAACGTTACAAATTAGTTTATGTTACTTACATGTCCATTTTAGCAAAACGTTTGGCCCAATTTCCTTAATAATCATTCTTTTCTCATAGTGTTTTTTTCCTAAAAATTGTTCTTAGAAGGATTTAAATAGAAATCATTTCACTCGATTTGCCATCTACTGTTTTATATGAAGATTAAACATTTAAACTCTAACTGAAATACGTTACTTACTTCTTTTGTATTTAAATCAGTTGTGTCTATACATGTATAAGATCGCAATTATTTCCGAACGTTTCAAAAAGTGCGCACCTTTATTCTGTTATACGAAACGTCTAAAATTATGTTTTAAACATTGTTCTTTTATTTTCAGTACTACCCCCACACGATAAAAATAGCCAAGAGCATGATGGCTGAAAACCTTTCTACATATTAATTGGCTGTTGATGAGAAGGGAACTTTAAAGGCCTCCGAACACGACAAATATAAAAAGAATTACAGACTTGATTTGATTGAGCCTGTTCATGGGCAGTAACGGAAAATGCTTAATACTGCCCACGCCGACTAGAGAAGATCATGTTATTAGTAACCATCGGTGTAACTTCATGAAGTAATTTCTAGAAGTTTAATCAGTCACGACTTATGTGAAGTTTTGACTTTTGTAAACGGGGTGGGATGGAGCTAATTCACAAATTTGTTTTTGCTTGTTCTTATGAGAACCTGTTGTAAAAGTGCAAGGTTAGAGCACCCTAAAACTTGGCTAAACCCCATATTGGCAATTTGTGTTGCCACTGACCGTCCCAATGCGGTACGCACGAGGTTTTCGTTCGGTTTATTTTGTGTGGTGTCTTATTTGAATCTTATTATTTTAATATAAACATTTGCTCTCTTTTTCATCTCTACATTATTCAGTTTTTTGCGTCAGTACCAAATCAATAAAGCATAAAAGCTTTATACTGCTCTGTGAGCTGCAAACCGTTATATATTAGACTCAAGTAAATAATAAATATTTAAAGTTTACCTTTTAAGTTATTCCTAAGGGACACTACTGTTTTTGTTGAAAACTAAAAGCCTGTACAATGATTGTCAATCTTTTATTTGGAAGTATAATATTTTATGTTTTAACTAATGATGATATGGAAACATGTGTCGAAATACATAGAGGATATTTGTTTTTACCAGTGTAAGATAGAAATATATTTCACCGAGTGAGCTCCGGAATTCGTATTTTCACGAGTGGCGAAGCCACGAGTGTAAATACATGATTCTGGAGTTCACGAGTGAAACATATTTCTATCTTTCACTGGTAAAAACAAATTTTCTTTTTATTTTATGTTTTTAATGCACAATGTGTGGGAATTTGACAGAAAAATTGCAAGAAATGGCGCCAAAACCACTTGTTTATGACGAGACGTCATGACGTCAATATCCAAATTTGAGCCCGTTTAATAAACGTTCTCATTCGGTATTTTATGTGCGTTGGGGTACCAACGAGAAAAAAGCAGTGAAAATAAAAATGATATTCCACTGTTTGAAAACAGTGAAATACCACTTTTATTTCACCGGAAAAATTCTATAATTCACTGAAATACATTAAATAAAAAAAAAAACATATACATCAATGGAAAGCCATTATACTTTGCAGATGTTCACACGCTGCTCTACGTGTCGGCATAAAGAGCACAAATGGTAGGTTATCCGTTAACAAATGATTCTAAAAATTGCTATGATTTTAATTAATGATTTAGGTTTACACTTGAAAACCGCAAGGGCGTTTAGTTGTTAAATACATGTATGTCAGTTTATTCTTGATACTTCTGTATTTATTCTTAAATTTATGAACGTAAGGTAACGTTAGAAATCGCTTTTTGTTACTTACAAGCCCATTTATGCAAGACGTTTGGCTCAATTTTCTTTAGGAGCATTATTTTAGTAGTCATATTTAGTTTTATTTTGAAAAGAACTCAATTTCTTAAATGGTTTCTTGGCAAATAACCAAGTAATATCAATAACTTAAAAAGTAGTTTTTCTTAGAAAGTTGAATTCTTTTCAAAATTATAAAAAATAAATATATCTGATTTATTGCAAACACTATTCTGATCCAAATGCTGCATACATTATCAATAGCATAAGAATCAAAAGATAAACACAAGTATATGTTAAAGCATTTGCATCCATTCACAATACTGAAGATCATAATTTTATTTATTTAACAAAAGTAACGTGTGCAAATTTAAGCTGATCAATATATCTAACTTCAGCTTTCCATAAATTTCATGATTTGATGGCCTACAATAACGAATAAATCGTATTCTGCCTTATTCTACATTTTATCTCTATAACAATTTCACCTCGTATTCTCATCCAACTCTGTTTATAAACTGACAGTCAATGAAAATCCAACACTATTTTTTTAAATATTTTTTATTTGTGTAAACGTTGAATAAATTGGCAAATTTGTAGATGTGTTTTAAAATCAGTAAGATGCCGTTGGGCAAGCGAATAATGTCGACGGTGAACAATACATCCGACGAGCGATTTCACCTCGAGAAATGTCTCCTTGGATCATGCCTAAAACCTCATCTTGCTGGTTGTCTGAAAGCCCGGCATTGTCACATTTTTATAGAGTAAAACTTAAAAAATTGAAGATGGGATTTGTTTGCCGCAAGTAAACATTAACTGATAAATACGGAATGTGGTTCCTTTCGGGGAAAAATTTGAGTTCCTTTCGGGGGACAATTTTGTCTTGGCGCATGTACGTGGTCGCATGGATGAGCAAACTTTCCTTCCCTTAGCCTTTCTATTTTTCTAAAAAACCGCCAAGAATGATGACTGTGATCTCGTTATAAAATCAGTCTTGCATTACAATGTAAGGATTGTAAAATTAATTATCAAATTGGACAGGAACGCTGTTTTATCGGCGAACTTATCGGCGAACTTATTATTTTTTTATTAATTCTTTTGCAGTTCAAAATCACAACTAACAAATCAAAATAAAATTTACCACGAAATTACAGAGTTTGACATATCGTGTATTTTAATTTTTGTCGACTTTTGGCGAAGCAGAAGTAAAACATATTGGGTTGAAAGCCTTTTTATGGAAAATAACTTACAATCATTACTTTCGTTCACACACAACATGTTCTGTTTGTTAATATTACATTTTTGTAAACCATTATCGGGATGATCCCAAACAATGACCTGTGTTCGTAAAAGTAAGGCATATATGAATAATGCATGTCTTAAGGTTGTTAAAAGTGAGTCTCTCAATAATGCAATTATTAAATTGCGCTAAGATCTAAAAGAGCTTTTGCAAAATATTGAACAGAAATCTCAAAACCAGTTTCTGTGTTACACGAGTCAAGTTCTCAAACAAAAATATGGCAAAATTCCAAGCGACTGTAAAGCGATTATTTCAGAGATTCAGTATATTTTACTTTTTGCCAAATATGAATTACCTTTTGTGTTTAGCTACCGACAGGCTGTCAAGACTGTAGGAAAGGAAAAACTGTGACTTCTAAAATGAGATGTGTACGTTAACATGTATATGAAATCTATTTGAGGTCAAACGTATCTTAGACTATTAAATTCGATAAACCGTAAATTGGGATATTTTGGCGTTGTGATATTTTCGCAATTTCCCCCATATTGCATGTATTTAATTTTTCGCCATTTCCAACTATTTTCCATGCGTCTTATATCGCGAGTTTTACCATTCTACTTAAAGAATTAACAATCCAAACTCATTGAAATACACGAATTGAAATTTAAGATCAGTTTGATAAGCTACAAATAGTAGTCAACGTCCGTAAAGTGTGAAAAATATTATGCATTGTTGTTTTGCAATACCAGTGTTATTTTATATGTGACATATATCGTGTTATGTATCAGTTACGTCCTTTGAAGGTAGTTGAGCACGATACTTATGTACTATGGTAAGAGTATTTCTAAAATTACGTTTACATATATTTCGGCCAGTTACAAGATGGGTGGTTTCAATATCCCAGCCTTTTGCATTCCCCGCGAGACGCATGATTTCTTTTCTTATATTTCACGTCACATATTCTGTTCAGTATCACTCACTAAAATTTGATTTTAGACCAGTTTTTTAATTTGTCAAATGTTTCATCATTAATGTTTACTAATTCTTAACGAAGACCAACCGGCATCAGAAAAGAAAACGGTTTTTAAAATCATTATACGTAGTCTATTACCCGGGCAAAGTTCCGCACATGCTGCCTATTTTTCGTATATAACGGTCGTCTTGGAAAGTTGCAGCTTGTTCGTGTTTTGCATATTTAACGGTCACCATGGAAATTGTTTTGCGACCTGTTTTCTAAGTGTCGTTTATAAAGGTCACCTTGGAAAGTTTATTTTTTTCAATACCACTGTTTGTTAAAAGGCTATGCTAATGACCGACTTTTTTGGAAAGCTAAAACTTGTACGTATATGTTTCGTTTTTTATTAGTCCCATGTATCTGCTGTATAATTATGTTTTAGATTTAATAGAAGCTCAACGTACCGACGCATGGCAGTCGTCCACGTACGCCGACTGTATAGCAAGCAAAGCCATAGACGGGAAATTAGAGGAATATATGTGTCCTTTTTATACAGTTTGCGGATGTCCTTGTGCGCATACGATGGGTGACAATTCTTCGTGGGTCATGAAATTTATGTCTCCAGGTTTCGTTAAAACAATTCTCCCTGTCTTTCGGGTTCAAGCTAGACAAGGTATGGTTAAACATTACACAAACACATTTATGTATATAACTTGATGTATTCATCGTGGATACACATCCATGCCGTTTGTGTCCATAAACAAGTTAATACATCATCCCTAGAGAATTTGTCGAGGAGGTTAAACCTCCATCAATCACAAGCTGATTAGAGAGATGTGCACGTCTGGCAACAAGCGAGATTGATATCATTCAAAATTACCAATACGTTAAGATGAAGTTGTATATTTTATGCAAAACGTATTTCAATCAAAATCATTTACGTTTTAACGACACTTTTTATATTTAAATAAAAGAATAGGGAAATTTGAAACCCACCGAACACGATAAATATCAAAATATTGAAGACTCGGTTTGATTGATCCTGTAGCCTGTACATTAGCAGTTATTTAAATGCATATTACTGTCCACATCGTCTAGCACCGGGCATAGCGCAACTAAATATTTTCAAATGTATACAAGCATCGTTACCAACGTATTTCAAAGGCGTTATTGATACCAGTTTTGTTTGAATGTACGTGGCCGCCAGACGGCACAAACAAAACTAATTAATGAGATGAAAAAAGACCTTTGAAATCCATCCAACACGACACCTTTAAAAATATTGCAAACTCGTCGTTGACCCTGTTCATGAGCAGTTATTGAAATGCATATTTCTGTCTACGACGCTGGCCCGGATCGAGTACAAATTAATATATAAAAATGGCTGTCAAGAGGCATTATTGATAACAGTACTGATAGAATGTACTGGGCGACGTTTTACGGCCGCCGCACGAAAAAGCAAGACACACTTATATGCTTTAAATGTGGAGGTTTCTCATATGGCGATTATACTTTGGTATTATAAAATCGTACATGACTATTACTTTAAATTCATTTCTATTTATTTATCCTTGATACTGTTGTAGTTTGGAGGAACACAAACTTCAGCATTTTCGTGCACGAATCGTTTGAAGACGGGAAGAATGGCGTGAATGGAACACTATGTACGACTTACACAGTATTACTTTCGGACTTGTTTCATAAACTCAAGAGACGTCAAGCAAACATGTGTCAATGGTTATTTTGTGCTGCATGTTGTTTGTATTACAACCGGTAAAAGAGAGGAAATCGGTGTTTGATATGTAATGAAATTTGTTGCGTACTGCTGTTTAAGTTCCTTTTTAATATATTTCATATTCGTGATGTAATATTTTATTTTGGTTGAAATTGCGGCTGGTCGCCATTTCAGGCAATCAGATGCTTGAGATATGAGACTGGTTCCCAATCTCAGCTTTTTAACCTTCAGCCTAGTATTGACAAGCTGATTTAATGGCAACCTTGAAATAAGGAGTGTGCAGTTTTTACCCAACTTGTTCAAACTTTTTCCCTTTGGCAATCTCGCGCGATGTGACCAGTTACGACTGTCTGTCTTGGCTTATGAAAGTTTTTTTTTTCTGATTCATCTAAACGATAGAGGATATTTGTTTTCACCAGTGTAAGATAGAAATATATTTAACCGATGGAGCTCCGGAATTGACATTTTCTCGAGAGACGTCATATACCCAAATTTAAACCCGTTTTCTAAACGTTAGTATTCGGAAAATTATGTGCGTTTAGGTACCAAAGCTCAAAACAGTGAAAATAAAAATGATATTCTTGAAAACAGTGAAATACCACTTTTATTTCACTGAGAAAATTCTATAGTTCACTGGAAAGCATCAAATAAAAGTGTTTCTTCGTTGTAATTATGCGATAAACGGACAACATAGTTTGGATATGGGCATGGGCAATTGTTAATATCAGGATTTGTCGATATACAATATGAACGTGGACTGTTAAATTACAATGTACACAAAAAAGTTTTAAACAAAATAAAACATAAAGGTTCAGGATATTTATTTTTTACCAGTGGGTGTAAGATTATAGAATTTGACCGTTCAACAACTTCTGAACCTTGTTCCGTTTCTACAGAGCGAGATCCCACAGTCGATGTGGGTCTGAAAACTACATGTTAGGGCCTTGCTATCAATGGTTGTTCTTCAGTACAAGAATCAAAACTGTCAAAGCAATCGAACAAATCCTGAAAATTGTGATCCGAAATACTCTTGACCAATGCATGTACCACAGCGGTTGTAACTGAACAAGAAGTAATTCATTTAACTTTGTAAATTGAATATGTGCCCAGTCCAGTGTGCGATAAATTTCAAAAAAAAATTTTCCTGTGGGCCAACTTAAATGTTGCTCAACTTTTAATGAGCAGGTTGCAATTGTTTAAAAAGGATTGACAAGCTACAAGGGAACAACTCATAATGTGTTTAGTTTGTTATATAATTGTGCTTATCTCCCTTTAACTGGGATATGTACATAATTTTAAGAAGTGATAAGTACAAATATTTTATCGTTTTTATACATGCATGTCTATTTACTTTACCGGTTGTAATACAAACAACATGTAGCACAAAATAAACAGTGACACATGTTTGTTTGACGTCTCTTGAGTTTATGAAAGAAGTCCGAAAGTACTTTCCATTTGCACGTGCTCTATTTTTCCATACGAAAAATAATATTTTCTTTTAACGACTAATCACACAGACACAGTTATTATTCGGTATGCGAAAAAGAAATATATATCACAGAGTGAGCTTTGGAAATAGTATGTTTATAAGTGGAGAAATCACGAGTGAAAATACAAAATTCCGGAGTTCACGAATGAATATATTTCTATGTTTAAAATATTTTTTTTATATATTTCGATGATTATAACAAATTTTCTTTTCATTTTATGATTCAATTGCACTATGTGCGCGAAGTTGACAGAAAAAAATGCGCAAAATAGTGCCAATTTAACATTTGTTTTTGACATTAAGTCGTGAAGTTATACATGTACACCCAAACTTGCCCCCATTTTCTAAACGTCCTCGTTCGGACCAACGGGAAAACATTGCGAAAATAAAAATGGTATTCCACCTTTTGAAAACAGTAAAATTGAACTTTTATTTCATCCAAAAAACTTTATTATTAACTCTAAAGCATAAAATAAGTCGAGTTATTCAGAAATCTTCTGCCACTACTTCTTTATAACACTGTGTTGTTGAAAATGATAGAGTTTTTTTTTAATTCTAGAGAATAATTGTCACAATTAAATTAAAATTGGTATTCCACTAAATTCCATCAAAAGTGAACTGTTTACTTGTTTTAATATTGAGTTTCTCACAACCCGGGGTTCTGCGACATGGGCAGTAATATGCATTTCCTTTATTGCTTATGAGCAGGCTCAATCAAAACGAGCCTGCTCAATCAAACCGAGCCTGCAATGTTTTCGATTTCTACAGTTTACACTATTACAAAATGTGTAGATTTTAATATAAGTTTGCAGGTTGTAAGATATATAAATAAGATATATGAAAATCAAATTAAAAAGAAAGGTTCATGAGTAGAAGTTTAAATGCATATTGATATATACGAAACCTAGCCCAAATATCTAAGAATTTCAAAAGTCACTGCAATCGTCTAAGAAGTTCCGACAGTAGCACCGAGTAAACCACAGACTTTGTCACAGTGTTCTGATGGTCATAATAGGCTGCATATGGTGAAGGATGTAGCTTAGGAACTGAAAACAGTCCACGCTTCAAGAATGACGGAGCGAGAGCAGGATACAACACGTGCGGAGTTGGTACCACATTCTTGGGAGCTGAAACCACCAGGTTTGCTGGCACGTTAGGGGTCGAGAAGTAAAACGGAGAAGAAACTGGACTTTGGTAGATAAATGTATGTGCTGGGTACTGCTGCGAAGCGGCTGCAGACAATGGGGACGGAAAGAAACCTAATCCTGAAATAAAGTTATTTTGTAAAGTGTGAAGTTAAATACTAAAGCAAATATGAATATTGTGTTTATAAACGTTTGTGAATATATATTACATTGTACCACGCAAAGTATTCTCTTTACAAAATGTTTTTATCGAGCAAGCAACTAAATTTACGTTTATATTGATATTTTTATGGAAACAATCAACATCAAACAAGAATCCCAATGCGTGTTGTATTATTTAAGCAGGCGATGTCATCATTCTACATGCTGCACTTTGTAGTATAATATGCATTTCGTATAAACTGCTTATAAACAATTGTTACTTAATCTGTCACATTACAGTTAAAACATTTTATAAATATCAAACGAACACTTACCGTTATGGTTATCATATGAGTAGGCACAAACAAAACACATGCACATTAAAATGCTGATTGCAGCAAATTTAGAAAAATCCATATTTTATTTTTTCTGCCTGTAAATATCGAATTTTAAAATGCAACTTTTTAATTATTGCATTTCATGTTTACTTTGATTGTTTTATATAGAAAATAATAAGGGATGGCCAATCATGACTGCAAAGGGATGTTCCAATGTTTCCGGAATTCCTATGATTTCTGACCAATCAAAACTCAGTTTCTCTGACTAATCTTGATAGTTGATACAACTTTCAAAGTGAAATGTCATTTTTTATTAATTTGACAACGATTGGTCAGTCTCACAATGTCTTTAATTGAAAAATTGACAGATTTAATGACAACTTTGAAATAAGGAGTGTGCAATTTTCACGCAACTTATTAAACTTTTCCCCTTTGGCAAGTTCACACGATATGACCAGTGACGAGTGAAGTTTGCTTGCTAATTTACGATTTTTTCTCAATCATCGTCGTGCTTTCTTCGCTGCAGTATGCGATATAATCGGTAAACAAAATTTGAATATGGACAATTGTTGATATCTGGATGTATCTATATACAAAATGAACATTAACTGTTATATTACAATCTACAAAACACTTAAGGTTTTAAAGGTAAAGGTACAGCCTTTTCAATTTATACTGTATAATTTTACACACATTGTTATGAGAAACTTTTTCTTATAACTGCACATCTAGCATATTTTTACATATTTTATGAGGCCTATCTAACTGATAAACGCAGTTAAATGATATTTTCACTATCATTGTTTACAAATTATATAGTAACCATATCGTTCATTTCTTTTACCGCCTAAATGTTTCTAAATAAATGTAATAATGGGATTTCACTGTTTAAAGTTAATATTCACTTGTGAACTTGTAATCCATCAGTTACATGTACGACTTGAGAAGTCGTGCCTTAATTGCAATACTTCAGTTAATACAATAACAATTGTTTAACAGTTGCTTTCCTCATGTCTATACTCCAACATAACATTGACCGTCAACCAAAGTTACTGATGTCTTACCAAAAATGGGTAAAATATGTCAATTTATTCAGAAACCATCTGCCTCTACCTCTTCATAACAACGTGTTGTTGAAAATGATGGAATTTATTTTATGCGTTTTAGTGAATTAAAGAATTGTATCGATGAAAAGCTATTGGTATTCCAATAAATTCTATCTAAACGTTTTATTGTGTAAAGATTGAGTTGCGCTCAACCCGGATTTGGCAGTAATAGGCAGTAATATGCATTTCCATTAAGGCCTATGAGCAGGCTCTATCAAACCGAGCCAGCAATATTTTCATATTTGGCGTGTTGGGTGACTTTCATAGTTTCCCTTTTCATCTTTTTAACACAGTGGAATATAATTTCTTTTTAGACTGATTTTTATGTTCTTAGTAAATACCCTTTAGCACATGATATTCTGGATGGGTCGAAACACACATATTATTCAAGCTTGGGTAAATGACATCATGACGTTACTTCAAAAAACATTATGCAAATTCAGAATCAAGCAATTATCATTAAAAAAATACGTCTATTAAAATTAACACAAATTTGTTTACATGTACCAATGACAGGAAGAAGTATATTTCATTTGTCAACTACTTACTTCTGTATTTTTACTCACGAATACGATGGATTGTTCATCATGTTGGTATATATTAAGTGTGTAAACATCTAGTAAGTACGGAATCCTAAACGGGTCACGTTAAATTTTGCTAGTACAATGCGATAATTATCGCCCTCCTGTACACTTGTACTAGCGAAATTTAACAACCTTCGCGAGGTTTTTTGAACGATAATTATCGCGTAATTTTCGCATGTTGTGTGTCAGAAAAGACCAGCGATATTTAGATACTTGCGAAATTTAAGCTCTTAAATTTCTCGTGTCTTTAATCCTAGGGTTATTTTATCGAGTAGGACATTTGGACCGAGTAGGGTAGGACGTATTTGGTGAGCCGTAGTTAAGTGACACCGCATCACGTGGTTCAATTTCCCGCCAAATCACGGAGGGCGAAAATTAAGATAAATTCGCATGTCCATTTATTTCGCCTCTCTACACTAACGAAAATTTAACAAAATAAGCGATAATGATCGCGTTTCGAGACACACAACATGCTAAAATTACGAGATAATTATCGCTTAAAAACCTCGAGATGATTGTTAAATTTCGCTTGTACAAGTGTGCAGGAGGGCGATAATTATTGCGTTGTACTAGCGAAATTTAACGTGGCCCGTTTAGGAATCCTAAACGGGCCACGTTAAATTTCGCTAGTACAATGCGACAATTATCGCCCTCAAGTACACTTGTACTTGATGGGGTACATCTTGCGTAAATAAAAATCTGAAAATTTTCATTTTATATTACATTTATTAAAATAGCTCTCAACAGCGTGCAAAGAAAGCATATTGTTTTGTTCTTTTATGAGTAATAAACAACCCTTTATAATAACAATTGTTTTCCTTATCACAAAATTGGAGTTTCAGATCTATATTGTTTTATTGTTTACCTTTTTCCCATTTTTATTTGACAATGTTATATAATTATGTTAAAAAACAAAACAAAAAAAACCCCAATCGTTTGCATTAAATATCTTGTTGAAAATATTTGGCACAACAACGTTTACAAAAAGAAGAAAATTCTATAAAACATTATTTTAGAAATTTACACAAAAACAACAAAAACACATGCATTTGTTCAAAATAAATTAACACAAACTGTTCACTTCTTACAAGACTAGCATACGGTTCGTACCCTACATATATTCAAACACGTTCGAAGAGATCTCACAATCACTCCAAATTTTATATCCTTCACAAATTCTATTCTGTACCATCGAGTACACATTTCCTTAATACCGTTAAGACTTTTATCGCCCTTTCGGCGTTCCTTCTCCTCCATATTACACTACATCTTTCGACTCGTGCACAATGTAGCTTTACCATAAAAGATTATTGTGAATGCTACCACATTTTATCAATTATTTCAATAATGCATTTTTATTGTGCGTTTGTGTTATTTACAGTACAAATAATTACAAGACATATATTCATGACCTGTTAATAAATAAAATATAATTGATACATTGAATGCAATAAACTAATTTGATGTTCCTTTTTTGTTTTGTTTACATTTGAAAAAAGGTATTATTGTACACGCTTAAAGAAGCATAGAGCTTAAACGATATTTTTGACATAGATGAAATATTTATACACTACTGATTTAATTCATGTTGCATATGTTTTTCAACTTCTAAATACATCTTCAAGTGCTTCTTTCAAAGTGCTTAAAAGATTCAGTCCGAAATTGGCGACACATAAATACATTTTTAGGACTTCAGGTCCACTGTTATGTAACGGCTGCCCGGTACCAAACATTAAGTACCCTGTGGCGAATCTCAAGATGGCGACCAAACAAGAAGGAAACATTGTGTGTTTGTTGTTTCCAGCTAGTAAACTTACTGTTCGAAATAAAATATTTAATATACACTCTTTTGATCCAACTAATATGATCCAAGAATACCTTTCTTTTTCGATCGGTTGGTTTACTAACTGGAAACAACAAATCACAAACCTTTTTGTTCTTGTTTGGTCGTCATTTTAAGATCTGTCACGGGTACTTAATATTTGGTACTGGGCAGCTGTGACATGACAGTGAGGTCGGGACATACCTTTATCTATCTAATACTACTGACACATAAATATATCTTTCAGTAGCAAAGTACTGAGAAACCTTTGCCATAGGGTCATGTTCAAAGTCAGAAAGCAATTTTGATCGCAATCAGAATCGTTTGACCAATACACACACACTGGTAAAGGCTACAATTTAAACAAATTACTGAACAACCTAGGTCATACAGTCGTTTTCAAAGTCAAAAAGCAATTATGATCGGGATCAGAATCGTTCGACTCAAACACACACACTGGTAAAGGCTACAATTTAAACAATAATACTGAACAACCTAGGCTATATGCTCATGTTCAAAGTCAAAAGCACTTTTTATCGCAGTCAGAATCGTTCGACCCAAACACACACTTATACTGTAAACATTTTCAGTCTGACAGTCTAACCACGTAATACATTAATCGTTTTATACAGATTACAAATGACATTCGTGGATCACACAGGCTCGCGCACACGAGCGCGCGCAACAATTACACTTAATCTACCTATTAAATAAACATAGTTTGACATATTTTTAAGGGATAAAGAAACGCTGGTTGACAAAAGTTGCACAATACTTACGAACGCGTTGATAAAAAAAACAACATCAAAACTGCCAAATAACATTCTAGGCTACAGTGCACGTCGTACTGTATCAAATGTCGCAATAGCCTTCGTAACGATGTCTCCCTCCTCCTCAGAAAAATAAAATTACCTTAAATTTTATCCTGGCCTTTTCTTTATCCCTTGATTATATTATTACAAGAAAGTGAAGTCTCAAACAATATGTACATGTATTTTACACACATATTCTGTCATGCTACTTCTTATTGATACAAATTGTGAAAGAAAATATTAAATGGGGGAACTTCACGGGAAAATGTGACCTTAGAAAACTGGCGTTACTCTCTAAACGACGTAATCAACAACGATAAAGTAACATGTAAGCAGTCGATATTGTATTTGTACACATCGCTGTAAAATAACATTTTATAGCAAATTTGTGTAGTAACCTTACTTAAATCTTATTAGTTGTGACGAAAACTAGATATTTGTAAGTTCTTTCCAAATACAGTAACAATTAGCTGACAACAAATTATGACTGAAGACGCATTTTCCCGCGAGGTTTCCCACATAGATGCACACCTTATTATATGTAACGCTCATAGTGATAGGAAGACATTTCTTTTCATTGTTATTAACAAACTATACTTTCAACTCATTGTTTACAACAGCTGTGTCGAATCAACACTCTTTCTAATAAAAATAATTTATTTTATTCAATAGTGTTTCTCTTATTTGTTATAGACGTGCATTCTTGACCAAGCAAACGGAATTTTAAGTTCATTCTTTAGTTCAGTAAATATTAATAATCATCCAAAGTTAAAGATAACGTTATGTTCTATAAGTGACAAAAACAGTATTCCCATTACTTGAATATTTTCTCAGGAACCGGAAACTACCTGATTTCCAATTAATTTGTTTTATTGTATATACCATCACACAACATGACAAAATATCAAAGGTATACACCGTTTCAAGTTGAATCATTACATGTAAGAAAACGGCAAGTACATGTAACAAAAAAATCATTTTTTTGGCTTTTCACAGAGTGGTTGAAACGTGTACAACGACGAATTGCACATAGCGGAACGCCACCCAGCCCTATTTATGGTGGCATATTTCCGAGTAGCAAAAAAGGTAGGCTGAAGTTCAGATTTAACCCAATCGGTGAATGAAGGTAGGGCGTTGTCGGTCCAAGTCCACATTGCATCAGATTTCTTCAAACCGATCCAGACTTTAGTACCTCAAAAAAAAAAAGAAAATACACATACATTTTAGAAAATAAACGTTTCGCACATCTAATATAAAAGTTATTTACTAACTTTTAAATATGTTTATGATAGAATGCGGAATATATTAAGATAATATCATATTAGAAAATAATACAAAACAAGGCACCCTATTAAATTTGTATCAGTTATTATCAATTGTTTTAGTTTTGCTTGAGAATAAAATACCATTTAATCATGACTCCAGTGGTATGACACGTGGAAGATTTAGCAGAATCAATAATTGCTCAGAAACAGAGATTTTTGAATGAGTCGGCTATGTTCAATACGGTGGTAACGTTATACTTTATCGGTGTTTAACTTTTACGCTTCTATGTAGCGAAAAATGTCAGTTGTATTATATTAGCGAAAATTAGGTCACGCAAAATTAAATGTAAAACACACAATTCCTTTTCTAATGACTGTTTACTTTATGAAGCATTCATGTATTATCTGTTTTTTTAAAACAACATACACATGACTTGGCTTAAGTAATGAGATACTTTTAACAGCTGTTAAAAGCAAAATATACCGTTTAGAAAGATGATAAGACGTTATTTAAAGCAATTCCGTGGATAATATTAAAGATGCACATTGTCAAATTATTGTTTACTTGGCGTATAATTCTTTTTGTTTGATTTAACCAATGTTGCCAGGTAGTTTATGAGTCATAGTAGAAAATCGACCAAGGTGCTTGATTTTTTTTTAATTTCATTGTGATGATATTATTTTATATTTTTGCTTGGGAAAGTCAGCAAATTAAGCGGTTTAATCCGATATTCAGCTGATTTTAATGAGTTCACATTGTTTTATATTTTAATTAGGATGAAGCGGTGTAGAAACACGGACATAACATAGAAGTTGATTGAGGACATGCAAAACCTGCCGAGTAACTTCAAAATCGGTCGATTCCAAGATGGGGTCTGAGTTATAAACGGACACTTACGGAAACAAGAAGAACCTTAAACGGAAACTTACGGAAACATTCAGAACCTTAAACGGACACTTAAGGAAACATTCAGAACCTTATATGGACACTTACGGAAACATTCAGAACCTTAAACGGACACTTACGGAAACATTCAGAACCTTAAATGGACACTTACGGAAAACTGTAGAACCTTAAACGGACACTTACGGAAAACTATAGAACCTTAAACGGACACTTAAGGAAACTTGCAGAATCTTAAACTACAATGCATTAAAGCATGAAATATAGTAAATGCATATGCATTATCAAACTTGATTGCAAGTTTTCCATTTTTAATAAAAATAGCACATCATAGTTCGATAAAACGAATAACTATCATCATGCACACAGTGAATATACAGTCAGGTAAATCCGCAAGTTTCGTCTTTTCATGAAGTAAGCACATTTTAGCACTGAATTCTATTGAACACCGTCAATAATTTTAATCATCAAGCACATAATTGCTACCAACTTACTTCGGAATAGCGTTCTTATTAAGAAAAATGTCTACGTTTTAGGCGTGGTCTCGGTATCATGTTTCAACTTAAGATGGTTAAGCATGCTTGTAGTTCCCCCGTTGTAGACCAACTCGGAACTACATAGAGAACACTTGACTGTTTTTCCACATTCTGCCCGTTTGAAGTAACTCCACGCAGACGACTTTGCGGGCCGGCGGCATTTTGCCAGGCCTGCCAAATCTCCGGATTTTATCCGAAATCTCAGGATTTTAGGTTACTACTCCGGAACTCCGGATTTATAGTCAAAATCTCCGGATTTCTATGAAATTGCTAAACTATATATTAATTAATCTTATTTAAAAGTTGTGCAATAAACGTAATAGTTATTCTACTGCAGTCGCACATTTCCTGTTCATTACGAGATAACGAGATAACGAGAACGTGGTTGGTGACATGCTGCCTCAGTGCCTCTGGCACAACTAACAATAACCGCGTGTCAAAAACTAAACAAGGGCCTCGACGTTACACCTGCCTAAAGTTATCTATTTTCCTTGCATGTTCATTCTAATATTGTCAAAACAGATTTTATCAGGTTTTATAGAAAGTTCTTTAACCATTTCTAACAAAATCGGCAATATTCATTTATAAAATTCTGTAAAGAATATAATTATAAAGAAGAATATGAGAAAAATCATAATCATCGATATTATCATCGTCATCAACATGATCATCATGATCACGATCATAATTTTTGTTCAGTCACACTCATAGTGAACAGCAACAATAAGACATTAACAACAACAACAACAACAAAATTATCATCATCATCAACATCGTCACCATCATTGACATATTCAGAAAAAAATCTCCGGATTTTTAATAAAGAAGTTTTGGCAGGCCTGCATTTTGCTGATGTAATACAGGTATTAATTTCGATATTTACTTAAAGAACATGATACTAAACATTACCATCGTTTTAATTTATCTTTTTATTTTCATTAATATTCATAGATTAGTTCGCGTCATTCACCACTCAAAAAATTAGAAACTATCATTACAAACACGTGAACCAATTAATCACTATATTGGGCGGTCCTTTATTTCTGTATGTAGCGCCAATTATCTAATTGTCAAACAATACATTTGTGGGAAATGGGTGGTAATTGGCAAACAATAGATCTGTATTTCCAAGTCAACTTTCTGACTAATGTCGCTATAAACATTGCTAATTGATATTGTTTACAAGTGCCAGTTGGGACCCATATTTGGCAGTTTGTTATTTCAAAACAATGACACTTCAACTTCAAAGCGTAAATACGTCACCTGTGGCGATTACATGTAAGTGAACCGCGTATAGTGTCTAATTGCCACCCTGCCATATATCGAACGAGTTATAAACAAAACAAATGGATTTCTTTTTTTTATCATATTTTTTTTCCGAGTACTCGAGTAGTAGATGTAGTACTCGATACGCGAACGTTCGATCGAGTACTCGAGTAGTCGATGCCATCCCTAGTTTTTACTAACTGTTGCTCGAATAGATGAAAAGGGAACTTTGAAAGCCATCGAACAAGACAAATATGAAAATATTGCAGGCTCGGTTTGATTGAGCCTGTTCATGGACAGTAATGGAAATGCAAATTACTACCCACGCTGCCTAGCCCCGGGTTGAGCGCAACTGAATATTTACACCAATAAATGTATTATTTTTCTGGTTAGAAATGCTATTTATTATTTAGTTTTAATTACATTTAATGTTAAAAATTAATTATTTTCTAATGTCGACTCTGTTATGAGTGATTTGATTTGGAAATAGACCGAATAAAGAAAATCGAATTCGCAACTATGAGAAATACTAAAATATTTGCAGCTCACAGATTGGATTGTTAATTTTAAATTTCTCCCAAAATTATTCTGGTTAATTGATATATTTATTTTATTTTATTCATTTAGAAGAAATAATAATGATTTATAATGCAGGCTTAATTGAACATGTTAAACAGACGAATTACTACCCCATTTACATTGTGTAGCACCTTGTAAAGCGCAACGCAATATTTATTAAATGTAAAATGTATTTAAAATGTATTATAAATATGAATAATTATAATGCTTAATACGAGGGTTATTAAAAAATTAATAGGACTTCAGCTCTACTGTTCACATCTTTAAATTTACTTAAACGATTTTGCAAGCTACGAATACCAGAACATGTCCTCTACATACAGTGAAAAAATCAATTCAAAATTTTAACAAATAACAAATCTGTGAAAATTACAAGTAACAAGGGGTACGCAACCCGGCGCACGCTAATATTATAGCAAATGACGTTCATTACATAGTTTTAAATGGATTTTCTCTAAAGCTATGGATTGAACTCTTAAACCCATAGTTTAACAGTTAATCCATTACTTTGAAGTTTAGTAATAATACGGTCACATTATGAAAAAAATACGTCAAACCTAGACAAAATTGCAACAGAAATGAAATTTTCAACACTAATCACATTTAATATAAACTGAATCATATCAAAAATTGGACAAAATCGGACCACCGAAAATCCATAAATTCGTATGTTGAAAATAGGATAAGTTGAAGACAAAAACAATTCATTAATAACTGGCTATGTGCATTACTCGACACGTTTTCTATGTCATTTTTTCAAATTTTAGTCTTAAAACCAACTTCTATAAAATATAATGTGTAAATGAACATCCGGTCTCTTAAAAATTAAATCTTTTCGGTCATTTTAATAAACCAACAATTCTTAATGTTGAATTACCCCACCCACTCAAAATTGCTTGTTCGCAAACGGTCGATTTTTATATGCTGTAAAACTTTTATAGACACAAGAATGTTCAAAAAACTACTTAATGCTTTGTAGCCATCGACTTTAGACAGTTTTTTTTTGTAAAAAAGTAATATTACTAAGATTATATGGCCAGAAGTTTTACCTTAACTTGAAAATGATTGCAAACGTAATTGTTATTGTACGCACGAAGGCTATGGTATTTTGCTGCCAGTTTTAATAACCAAGTTATTTGCCACACAAGGTCAATGTTTGCTGGCGATTTTTCCGAAGTAAATTGTGGGAGTGGGGTGAACCGTAATCATGGTATTTCAAAATTGTCTTTTGGTTTAAAATATTTTACATTTATTCTACCCACTGCTGCAACATATTCGGCTGTTACAGTTATGCGAGGGGCTGGTTTTATATTACATGTAGCAGGCGTAATTGTAGCAATTATGGCCATCCCCTGAAATGTGTCAAGCTCATCTATGGTTCTTATATTGTGGGCAACATTATCTGCAACATACTGTATACACATTTCTCTTGAGAACCCGCTTGTCTGCATCTGAATGCCTATCTCTAATTGTAAAGGTGAAAGTATTGACCTTGGTCTCACATTTTGCATAACTGCTAGACCTGTGCACGCAGCCTTTTTGTCTTTGTCCTTAACGGTTATTAAAATACTAACTTAAGAAAAGATTTCAGGGATTCCGGAATAAATTCTAAATTTTTGTCTAATAAAGCTATTTCTTCAGGATAAATACTCTTTTCAATGTCAATGGATTTGATATCACTTTTTATTTATCTAGCTTTTCGACTTTAAGATCTGTCTGTTTGGGCATGCTGTAAAATTGATGAAGAAGAGAAGAGGCTGTTTCACAAAATGTAACAATGTTCGGCTTACCATTTATACTTGAAATTATAATTTTGATCGCCAAAATGTATCAAAGTCGAGAAATTCTCTCATCTTAGAAATTAAGTCATTTATAGATATCAAGTCATCCTCATTTTCACATAGAAATTCTGCAACACGATAAAATGAGATATCATTGGCTGACAAAGTTGGCCTACCTACTTTCTTAGACCATCTTTGGTTGAAAATTAGGTTCACCTATCGATATCATACATACTTGGTATAGATTTAAATGTTCTAAACACTGCAATGAAGGTCATTTACTGACTGAATTCTACCCAGAACTTGATCAGCCTAAGAATCTTGTCGTTTTAAACAAGTTTTATGAATAGTGTCCTGAAATTGTAATGTTATGATACGCTTGGTAAGATCTGCTTTTAATGCAGTGCCGCAAATAAACAGAGAAAGAACAACCTGAACGCAAAAGACAGAACAAAATCGTTGCAATTTTACACGCTAATCTTCTCTTTATCGTTCCAATTTTAGTAGACAATTGTTAAAATATTAGAAAATTGAGATGCATAGTAACTATTAAGATTTGCTTTGAGTATATTGACCTCCCACATATACTTAAACAAAATTACTGACGATTTCTTCACATTTTTTAAGACTTTTCTGTAGCTGTATTTGGTGAGTGCCAAACAATTACACATCTGTAAGGTGGGAGTGCCGTTTTGAAACCACTGACCATCTTTAAAAACGAGTCATTCATTAAATAAAACAGATCAATGCTTGGAATTTGAACTGGTTGTTTTATGAAGACGGGACTATAAGACATCGTATCAAAAATGAATAAATTTGCAGAATGTACTGAGTGTTTAACGTTTTATTTTGACATTAGATAATTTTGAATCAAACAGTCGCATTTAGCTCGCCGGAGTTTGTTTATTTCAAGATGAAATATTGTGACACTTGCAGAACATAGTCATTATTTATTCATCAGAGCGCTGATATGTTTAACTTTTTAGAAGGTTTTGAAGTTCCGGAGATACAAACGAAATACTTACACCACCTCTCCCCTAAAATTATTTACCGTGAGTTGTGCGAGTGCCACCTGTACAAGGGAGAGCCGGTACCAGGGTGTGTTTCAAATAAGACATGCGTTCATCTTGATATTAACTAACGAATATATTATCTTAACATGTGATACATGTGACATGTATAATTGCGGATGACATAATACAGTAACCGTGCAATTTAGTACCACATAATAGCACAGTAAGTTCTTCAAATATATGTTGATAATGGAAAAATAAAACAGGACTTCATGATGTTTAAAATTTAAGAAATCGGTACAGAAGTTAGAATAGTTTCAAATGTTACTTATAAAAAGTAAATGTTTACATGAACATATTATATTTTCTGATCAACCGTATCATCAAGTCTCTCTGTAACCATGACTGATAGCACTCAGAATTATGACAACTTTATTATTTATAGCTTTTTATGCCTTGACCAATACAAAACGGTAGAGTGAATAGGCTATTTTCAGGTAAAAAATAGAAAATTTCAACTGTACATGTGAAAAGTGTTGATGTTTTCGGATACAACTATTCCGGATATAAGAAAAAAGATGCAAATCGATTAATAATAGTCCGATTTTGTCCAATTTTGTTTTTAAATGTATGTCTTTACTAATCTTACATAAAACACAAAAAAATGTTCTGTTGCAATTTTGTTGACCCCTTTCCATAGGCCTACCGTACTATAAGCACAATAATCCTCAAAATCTGTTAATTATATAGTTAAGACTTTAAACTATGGGTTTAACTGTTAAACCTATGGTTTAACAGGTATCCAATCATTTTTCGAGTTTGTAATGACGTGAGAAGTTGTTGTTGTGTAATCAGAAGTAGCAATATGTATACCATAGCATACAATGTATTACAATCATGCGGAGGATGTCATTCATATTTTTGCTTTGTTAACTAAGTGACAGTTGATTTTGACAGGTCTCGAGAGTATGTTACATATTCCTCACGGATAATTTATTTTAAAACTTCGCGATTATGGATCCTTTTTGTGTTAAAAAACCTCAACACGTATACTCCTGCAATTTCTCTATTTTCTTGAGTTGGGTTTTAACTTATTAAATCCATATTCATGTAACAATACTATAATTAACCTGTAATATCAAAAGTTAATTGAATATAAACTTTTGATACAAAGATTATCAATCATAAACCGGTGGAAATAAAAGCATGTAAATACGCGATATCATTTAGAATATAGGTAATAAACACTCTAAGTTTTTCTAAAAATAATATTTATAAAATGAAATCAAAATAGGTAATACCGGATGTTAGTATTTTAGTAAAAGAATTGCAAAGTATACTGCGTGCTACGTTGATCATTAAATAAGACCTTTTACGTTTTTATTTCCACAGTCTTAACATTTAAATTAAAAAGTTCCACTACGGCAATTTATGTCGATAATGGATTCTCAAAGAATAAAATAACATTTTTTCCTTAATGTAAAATGCCTTCTGCATACTTAAAAGTGCAGCTTTTGTTCTGTTTAGTACCTGTCTCATGTTGTTGTGTTCTTTTACCAGGGAGGTAAAACAAATCAAATTAGATGGTCAGTGTATGTACTTGTTTCCTGCTTAATGGAGCACTTAATCCGGATTTCGACAATTTAACTACAATCACGTGCAATAAAACACCAGTCAACGTATAGTTAACAGCTAAGGGCAGAATATTTGTTTTAAAACCAATCAAAATAATACAGAAATGTAAATAGTTGTTGCAAAATATAAATCTATTAAAGACAAGTGCAAAACGGCGTTCCAACTGATGAATTTAGTTCTGTCATATTGAAGTCAGAATATGATAATTATATGAATTAGTGTTGATTTTAATTCAGAAAATTTACTGTTTTGACTTGATCAATTCGACAATACTTTGTAACTGAATAAAAATTAACTATCTTGTTAGGTAACGTTAATTCTGTGAAATTTTGTCGTATACGTTTGTTTAGATTATTTAGCTTAATTTTAAGAAAGTTTGTTGTTGTTGTTGTTGTTTTCGCTGAGAAGAATCCATAATCCGAATTTGTGTCAGCTACTAAATAACAGGTGGGCAACCGTGGACACGTGTAAAATATGTGGATTCGAATATTTCAATGACATCAAAAAACACCAGAGAGATATTCTCCGTTTGCCTTTAATTCAATCAGGTGTGAAATCTTACTCTTTTTAAGAACAAATTTTGGCAGCCTCCGAAAGATAAATCCATATAGATGACTTTAATAAAATCAGAATTTGTTTCGTTTCTGGTTGGACACGTTTAAAGCTTCGGTGCCTTAAAATGTTAATTATGTTGTTTTTTTTATGAATATTACACCAACAACAACAATCTTGAATTATCGAAATTTATCAAAATTAATACACGTCTTGACTTTGACCAGCAAAAAAACCAAATCAAACAACAACAACAAATAATATTGAAAATAAAACACAAAGCATCCATCAGGTCTAATCTCTATAACCCACAAAATTTATACATGATCGTGTGTTTTTAAGAGTTTGCATTTTTTTTTTCGTTTTACAGCTGGAGTAAATTAGTTTTATTTAAATGCTGAAATGACACCTTGTTGAACCGTCTCCATTCAACCGCGAAATAAGGGAAACCCCGTGAACGATTTTCGATTTATCGCAATATGTTTCGGGTTCTCTTTATAATTAAAAACATTCTAACTTCAACCCCAAAACAGACTTCGCAACATAATTTTTACAAAGAAAAATATATCATTTGAAAGATAAATTTGTCCTGTTTTTGGATCCGTTTGCATCTAAACTTTTATTTCAATAGAAATAGTATAATTAATTCATTAAAAACGGACAGATCGCCGATTTTGCACGATTTTCAATAAAATATAAAGGAGGCTGAGATGGTTAACTTTAACCTCACAACAGACTATCGCAATATACTTCCATATTTATGAAATAAATATATAAATATCAAGCAAAGATTATTTTTTATGAAACCGTTTGCACCTAAGAATTGAGATGAGCAGGAGATAATTTGTGCACATTAGCCATGTGCCTTCTTTGTTCTTTATAGCGAAAACTTCGCTTATCGGATAACCCGATGAGGTAGTTTTTGCAGTATGATCAACACGTATACTTCCTGTGTTTTGGTCACTGCGCGTTTTATGTCGATCCCGGATGTTTGTTGAACAGGATAATATTAAATCTACGTCGTTCAATTTCTTTACTGGAAATGACGATGACATTTGCACCAGGTGTTAAAAATATCAAAGAGAATGTTTAACTTGGTAAAAATTATTTGATCGGACGTCGACAGTGCATAAGTATGATTATTTCATGAAGTCCAAAGAAGTGACATATCATAATCACGTCAAATCATTTTGTGTATCCAATCTATCCATCTATATTATACTTTTATGCCGCGACAAACTTACAGTGCCAGTACTGTCCCAACCAGCAGAAATCTGCCACTTCGGGGCTTACTACATGGTTATTTGATCATGGTGGGTCCCAATGTCTCCGACAAAAAAACAACAACAAAAAGATAAAATGTGTATAGCCTTTCCTTCTGCTTTTGAATACGAATAAAGAAATACTGCAAAACTGTCCATATTCGGATACGAAGAGTATCTTAGCTTTCCTGTGTCTTTCTAAGAAATCCTGTCCAAAATCAAAAACTACATTTCCAGTTTTATTCCTTAAAGAAATCAAGTATATATACAGGTTAAAATAATCCTGTCTTATCAACTACGCCACATAAGGTTATAATCACTCAATATACAGTTATTTCATATGTGATTTGGGAACAGTCAAAATGTTTGCCCGAGGTGGAGGGGATAGTGTTTTGAACTGTTGCCCGAGGACGTCGGCCGAGGGCAACTGTTCAAACACTATCCCCGACACCGAGGGACAACTGTTTGACTGTTCCCAAATCAAATATGAAATAACTGTTTTATTACCTGATCAATTACTGTTTTGACAGTACTGTGATAGAAGAGGAACAAGAAAATAATTTTGCAAATATGTTTTTAATTTAAATATCTTGTAACTATGTCACACTGCCAACATTTTGCATGTCAGTAGGTTTTCTTATTGTTTTTCTCTGTTATTTCATCAAAAAACTTAAGGAAACTGTCATTTTGCTGACAAATTTTTAATTTGTTTAAATACTTCACCACGTTTTATTTATGGAGAAATAAGTATTGGAGTCAATTTGTTTCTTCACTGTTCCACATGACGTCATGATGTCAGAGCACACGAGGGAAACAGTCGAAACTATTGACCGGTCAACAGTTCGCAAACATGGACTTTTTTAGAATTTCAGAAAACAGTCAAAACTACCAAATTACATTTATATAAGGTATCAGGTAATACTAATTATTATTTTGCGACTGGTCGTTTACATCCAGTATTTAATCATAAGCAGACGACATGTTTACCTTATCGACAACGCTAATCACGTGTAAAACAGCAAGTGCGATTTCACTGGTTGAACGGCTTAATACTATAGACTTCTATCTACGGGTTTAAATATTTAAATCTTTTTACCATTTAGTTTTAAGACAAAAATACGTAAAATGAAACTTTAATCTATGGGATTTAGCAAAAATGTTGAAACGTATTGTTTAAAGTCTTAATCCATAGGTTTAAGAGAAAACAGTGAAATGAAGTCTTAAACTATAGGTTTAACAGTTAAACATATAGTTTAAGACCCTAATCTATATGTTTAAGAGAAATAAAGTTTAATCTATAGGTTTAAGAGTCTTAAACTCTAGGTTTAAGTCTGTTAAACTATGGGTTTAACAGTTAAACCAATGGTTTAAGTAATTATTGTGCTACATGTAACCGCATGCCACACGTTGATGACGTCGCAAAATAAATACGAATGGTCACCAGCGTCATTCGTTCATAAGGTTATCTCCCATAACCAATTTTCGTCTGTGGTAATCACGCGGGAAAGAAAGTATATGCACCCAACTCTCAGCGGAAAGGCCCGGGAGATAGCCGTTTTTCGCTCTTTTTTTGCGATCTTTGATTAATCTCTGCACCAACGTACATAGACCGATAATTTGAATTATGTGAATAAAATTAGTGTTTCGCTTTAATGCCAAACACGATCATCTGATTTAAAAATAATATGAACATGTACAGTGAAATATAAAATTAATATTCTTTAATCGAAAAATGATATATTTTACTGAACACAGGATAGCATTTTTGAAACAAATCGGGCAAAATATGTCTAATAACTGCTGTGTAATATAATGTCATTAACTTTCTGTAATAATGATAGATCTAGGTAAATACAATTAAATAGTATAAAATCTCTTGTTTATTCAATTCATTGTACAGAATCAAATGAATTATCCCGATGCTAACATCGAACATATCGGACAGCTCGAGATCCCGCTTCCTCATGTCATTACGAGATCCCGCTTCCTCATGTCCCCTATCCTATCTGTGATCTTCTGTACGCCATCTTTGACTCGCTTTTGCCAGATGAAAACGCCTGACCTGCTAGCCGATGCATTGCCCTTCATTAATCTAACATTTTCATAAGCAGCTGAACGAATATCGCCCATATGTTGACAAAATTTCACGATTGTGCAATTTTTTATCGTTTCAACGGACGTCAGAATTCTTTATTAAACGTTGTGACTACTGCTCTTAAAATCTTATTTGTTAAGCAAGTAAAAGTCCGAATGACGTCAAATTTGGATAATACGATTCCTGAATATAACGAAACAGGTTGGCGGAATATCACGAAACATATACGTCGAATTATGAAAAATCTTGAAGTAATCTAACATTCAATTACTTTTTACGCACTGCGCCGGGTGCGCGTTACCATGGTTATTAAATAACACAGGAAATTTGGGTTTAGCAAATATGGCATAAAATCGTGCTCGACCAGTCGTAATTCACCTTGATCACATCTGGGTAGCAGTCCTGAGTAGCCTTCAAAAACCTACCCACACACAAAGTTTGGCGTAGGCCAAAGCAAACTCAAGTTATTGAGTGGTCACCCGCCCGCACGCCGAACCAAGATTATGATAAAAGGATTTCGTTGAACACTTGGTTAAACGGCCTATAATTGTGTAATAATAGTGAGGAAGAGAGAACTTGAGTTAAAAATGATTGTTTGTAACGATAACATTGCACAACGAACAAAAACACAAATTCAGTGTTGCCGGCTGCATATAGGAACGGCAAGTGGTAAAGATAACATTTATAGATACACAATATGCCACATACAGATTGGTCATACAAAGAAGAAGAAATGCGTTCTACAGGGTAGATGTTTTCGTGGAAAAGTAGACCATACGAGGTATCTTATTCGACACTAATCTAACGGCTATACAAGGCACCCTCTTATTATCCGAGATGCGATACAGGATATCATCAGCAATTTGTTTGAATCTCATTTTCTTAAAAACTAAATAATTGTTCACTTTAATAGTTATACCACAAGATAGACAATTAGAGGCGCTTCAAAGGGATACAGTACTGAAAATCATGAAATTGACAATCGGATCGGAAGCGGATCGGAAGCGGACCGCAAACCGATCCCGTTATGAGCGCAATGGAAGCGCAATCGAATTGGAAACAGAATCATGATGGAATCGAAACGAATCGCTTTAAGCATTTGGATCGCTTGAAGTGAAAAGATCGGAGCGTTTTGACTCGATCGGAATCGCGTTGAGCGTTTGGGTCGGTTGGAGTGTTTTGACCGGATCGGATCTGATCGCTTCTATTTATAGTTTTTTCAGTTATAAATAGTAGCAAACCGAATTGCTTCTTCCGATTCTTTTAACGACTTTAAACGAAGCAATTTTTATACGCCCGTTTGAAAAACGGGACGTATTATGGGAACACCTGCGGTGGGCGGGCGGGCGGGCGGCGTCCACAGTGTTTCCGCTCTCTAAGTCAAAGAGATTTCATCCGATCTTTATCAAACTTGGTGAATATGTTGGTGGGCATAATATCTTGACCAAGTTCTATAACCAGCCAAATCCCCCAGGCACTCCTGAATTATGGCCCTTGAATTGTCCAAAATTACTGTTTCCGCTTTCTAAGTCAAAGAGTTTTCATCCGGTCTTTATCAAACTTGGTGAATATGTTGGTGGGCATAATATCTCGACCAAGTTATATAACCAGCCAAATCCTCCAGGCACTCCTGAATAATGGCCCTTGAATTGTCCAAAAATACTGTTTCCGCTCTCTAAGTCAAAGAGTTTTCATCCGGTCTTTATCAAACTTGGTTAATATGTTGGTGGGCATAATATCTCGACCAAGTTCTATAACCAGCCAAATCCCCCCATGCACTCCTGAATTATGGCCCTTGAATTGTCCAAAATTTGGGTTTCCGCTCTCTAAGTCAAAGAGTTTTCATCCTGTCTTCATCAAACTTGGTGAATATGTTGGTGGGCATAATATCTGGACCAAGTTCTATAACCAGCCAAATCCCCCCATGCATTCCTGAATTATGGCCCTTGAATTGTCCAAAATAAGGGTTTCCCCTCTCTAAGTCAAAGAGTTTTCATCCGGTCTTTATCAAACTTGCCGAATATGTTGGTGGGCATAATATCTCGACCAAGTTCTATAACCAGCCAAATCCCCCCAGGCACTCCTGAATTATGGCCCTTGAATTGTCCAAAATTACTGTTTCCGCTCTCTAAGTCAAAGAGTTTTCATCCGGTCTTTATCAAACTTGGTGAATATGTTGGTGGGCATAATATCTTGACCAAGTTTTATAACCAAATCCCACCAGGCACTCCTGAATAATGGCCCTTGTCCAAAAACTGAATTAGCGGTATCTGCTCTCCAAGTCAAAAAATTTTCATTGGATCGTTACGCAATTTTGATGATCAGCATTTTGACGGGCGTATTTTGTGTCAGTTTGGCACTCTTGTTGACAATAATTTAATCGAGTTTTCTGCTATCAAACACTAGTAATAGAAAACTAATTTAACGATAATTTTGTAAATAAAACTGAAGAGTTATAATAGAAAATGATGTGTTTGCCATTCATACGCATGATACCGTATAATGGGTTATTTTCGCGATCGAAAATTTTCGCGATTTTGTCGTAATTTTAATTTTCGCGGTTGTAATTTTAGCGAAAAGTGCGCTAACAGAAATTAACGCGAATGTTGTTTGGAATTTTAGGCGTTATTTAATTTTAGCGAATTCACGTCGGTCGCGAAAATAGCGAAAATATTATGCTCGCGAAAAAAAACCATTATACGGTATTATTGAAATTAAGTTCGTAACCTTTTTGTATAAAGTGCTCTTTAAGCGAAAATACCTTATTATGTATCTTACACAAAGGAAGAAATAATGAACATGTACATTCATCCATGCTACATTATGGCGTTAATGTATTATTTTATTTAGTAATGAGATTCGCGACTGAAATGTATTTAATGCTAATAAACACTTTTGAACGTAAACATTTATTAAGTCCAGTATGAAATACAAACCATAAACGCTGCCCGAAACTAAAAGAGAAGCTATTATTTCGCTTATGATTTCAGCGGTGAAAAACAAAGAAATAAACAGGATTTTCACATTTAAATACGTTTATTATCGATGTTTCACAAGTTTTAAAGCCCATGGCAATCTCTTTTACTTCTGTGTTACAGCATAAATTACGCAGAACAGAACGAATATTCTTAGTAAGTCTTTCAAAATGTCAATATTTCAGCGTACATTTATGCTTAAAAATTGTTTAGCTCTTCAACGGTAAATTCTGCATGTTTTGCTACTTGCTTGAGGGTAAATTTACTCTGAAAAGTTTTATTAACTGCATATGGATGCATACAGACCTAAGGCATTTACTTACTTGATATACGCCAAACCAGCTCGGTTCCTAAACATCTCAAATGAACATGAATCTCACTTATAAATATCGGATGTAATTTACGCTTATATTTAAAAACTGCAATGTAATAAACGCTTACATTAAACTGATGTAAAATTTAATAAGACGTCATTTAAGATCTAAAATGATCACTTTACTTTCTTAGTAACCACAGCAAGGGGTCTAACCTAAAGTAAGAAGATCGATGCTTTAAGACGGCCATTTCATGGAGAGTGGTGTCAATTGGTGATAAAACAGCATTGTTTTGTTTACATCGACCACTAATTCAGTAAAGTAAGTACATTTTCTTGTATTATAGGTATTGTGTATGAGATAACCACCTAGCCGCTTGTTTCAGACATCTGCTTTTGGTCCGTTTTTGTCTGTCCATGCAGTGGTTGAAGCGTGAAAGAAGGGATAGCGACATAGGGGTCCAAACTCTGCAATGTCTGCAGACTGATTTTGGGAGCTTTAGAGAATTAGATTTCGCCTTGCTGTGTTTGCGGGGTGCGGCATATATTATTTAACACTTTAGAACGTTTCCTGTGCTAATAGGAGCCTCTGTGTTCATTTTTTTTTACATTTAAGACGATTTCATGGAGAACTGTCTCACTTTAGGACAATTTCATGGAGAGCTATAAATTTTGGAGAGGTTAGACACTGATTAGTTTATAATGAACAGAAGTATATCTGTAATTTTTATTGTAATTGTACCATGTATTGAACATGATTATATTGGCAAGTCAAGAACTGCACCCATTAAATGCAATGAGCACAATTAAGACCAGTATATCATTGCTTGTTAGGTATCCATGACTGTACTATACTTTAGTGCTTAAAACGGATTACGCGACACAATTTCACCTTAAGACATCCCATTTTAACGTATGCACCAGTCGAAAAGTCATATGAATCCACTCTCCCACCCCCACCCCCTTGCCGGAAGTACGGGCGGGAAAAGCCATGTTTAACCATTCGGATGTCTCGGCACTGCGAGGCAAGTGTGATGGTTTTGATTTAGCGCCAAAGTGTCCTTGATTTTTATTATTTACACTAGTCAAAAGTTCTAAGTGCACACTTGATAAATGTTAATTTTTCCAATAATTTGATTGAATCTTTCAAAATAGTGTAAATTACAATGAAGAAGAATCAATATTTTATTAAAGCACACCAAAAATTTTAAGTCTGCTTAACCAGATTAAAAAATAATAATATTTTAGCTCACTTGTTCTCAGAAAGCAATTCTCAAGTTAATTATCATTGCATCGGCTATCATTTGTGATCGTTTTCTCATCTCTGTATAATTTAAATTTCATGCAGATTTAAAGGAAATACTGTAGTTTGCCATTCCATTGCACTGAAATAGCTTTCTGTAGCTTTGTAATTGTCTGCTGGGCACGATGAGCCAACACACTCAACTTTATTTTATCCATAACGTTTTTACAGGATTTCAAGGAGAAAATTCCATTTTTCACACAATGTTTTGTGCCAAAAGGTTTTGAATTGTCTAGCAGTTTGGGATGATACAATTTTCTATTATAGATGTGTAACAGCCTTTCCAAACGAAAAAAATGTATTAATTTCGATAAAATTGACCAGTTTTCGGATACGCCTTTTGACCGAATAAGCGTCATTTTCGAATAATTCGATTTTGAAGTTTATTGAATTTCTATAAATTTTAGTTTTAAATTTTATTTATTGGACACTTATCCAACAAATGTTACACTAATTTTTTCGAGTTTACGTTGTTTTACGTAAATATTTAATGACGTAATTGAGTAACATCAGCGTTCAACGTAAGCAACGTAATCAATCTAGAAAATAATATCGTTTGATTTTCTTCTTAAATTAATAAAATATGCAAAAATAAGGTATTTCTTTTGCATTTACGAAAACCGTCAATATTTGTTTACAACAAATTTGAAGTTGTGCCTGTGAAAAGAATTTTGACGGCAATGTCGTTGTCTGCTGATGTCAACCGTTTCATGGTTACAATTTGTTGGTGTGTTTTTCGTGTTTGTCTTGAGTCGGTGAACATGTGAAAAACAAAAACGATTGTAAAAAAATAAATTTCGCTTGCCGCACGGGGATAATGCATAAAAAGCGTATGCCGACGTGGATGACGTAAAACGTAAAACATATGCACAGTTTTCAAAAAAATATTGTTGTTTGATCATTATTAACATTAAGTCAAACTTTCATTCAATTTGAATAAGTTTACTTTAAGATATTAAAAATTGAAAAGTGTTATTGGCTTTTTTGCTGAAACTTTCAAAGTTTATATAATTTCCAATCGACCAGTATTTCGACATTGTGTTAAATTGACTACATGCAAAACATATTTATTATGATGATTTTAGTACACGCATTTGTTCTCCTCACCTTTTTTATTTTTATGTGGATGTATTCTTTTTAGGGATGGCAACGAATAGCAAAATTGTCATTAGAATATTTTGATGTACAAGTATTGTAATATTCGATAGTTATTTGTATTTGCGATCTCTTTGCTGGAGTATGCCGTATGTGTCTGTCAAACAACACTTCCGGCTTAATAACGACTTTCCAATTATAATAACGTTTCACATCAGGTCATGCTAAAGTAAGATCAAATCTCGATTTCTAACATTTAATGATCATGTGCTGTCCGCTTACTGATAAATAACATTAAGTTACTATAAAAGAAGTCAGTGTACTATCGTCGTCTTTTGTACGTGCATTTACGGGACATAGTAATTTTATGGTGGTACCGTTGTCGTCACGGCAGTTACGCATGTTGAATTGAGACGATAACTGCATTAAACTTTTAAGTTTCTAACTATTGGAGGAAGCAGAATGAAATCCAAGTGTTGTTAGCATATTTAGCATTTCACTTGTTTGAGTTTGCACGTGACTGCAATACCGATCGGGATTGGATGCGCGTGATACTGATTATGCAAATTGTCTTTATTATGACAATCATTTGATAGGGCTTTTTACCTTTTTAGCTTTACCCAATGGTAAAGTTTTGAATTAAA
This sequence comes from Corbicula japonica, assembly GCA_038501625.1. Classification (NCBI taxonomy): domain Eukaryota; kingdom Metazoa; phylum Mollusca; class Bivalvia; order Venerida; family Cyrenidae; genus Corbicula; species Corbicula japonica. Next base: position 2,910,990 of record JAZAYU010000038.1, on the reverse strand, counting down.
ACATACACCGGCATTAGTGAATTCACACCTCATGGCAAAACTCTTTATTCAACACCGGTCCGTATTGTTATCAAGAAGCCCTGATAATTGATATTAATGGTCACTCAAACTGCCAATCACTGTTAATTGGTGGAAGTATATTGACTATGACACTTCTTATAATAACACCAGGTGTTTCTGTTCATTGTACATCGAATTTAGTGGAAAATTAAATGTCCTGACCAGAAATAATTTACATTTATTCGCTTTTCTTTGTATTTCGTTTAACAAAAATTAATATTCGAACACTTAAAAGTATTAGAATGTCTCGTTTCACAGATGTTGATCTAGGTGATAATAATTTCAGCGGTGATGGAGACGTAAGACGTATTTTTTTTCTTTGTCGTCTTCAGTGGTGAGGAGATATGGGATAATTTTCTTTTTCTTTCGGTTTCCTTCCATTTTCTTCTTAGATTCAACACGGGTTTTCTTTTTCTCATGTTTGGAACTAGACCTAAAAAATGAAAGCAAGAGTTGGTGTTAAATCCATTAACAATGGCTTTCTTATGTAAGTCTCCATGAAATTGTCCTAAAGTAAGGCGGTTCTCCATGAAATTGTCCTAAAGTGAGACAGTTCTCCATGAAATCGTCTTAAATGTAAAAAAAATGAACACAGAGGCTCCTATTTGAACAGGAAAACGTTCTTAAGTGTTAAATAATATATGCCGCACCCCGCAAACACAGCAAGGCGAAATCTAATTCTCTAAAGCTCCCAAAATCAGTCTGCAGACATTGCAGAGTTTGGACCCCTATGCCGCTATCCCTTCTTTCACGCTTCAACCACTGCATGGACAGACAAAAACGGACCAGAAGCAGATGTCTGAAACAAGCGGCTAGGTGGTTATCTCATACACAATACCTATAATACAAGAAAATGTACTTACTTTACTGAATTAGTGGTCGATGTAAACAAAACAATGCTGTTTTATCACCAATTGACACCACTCTCCATGAAATGGCCGTCTTAAAGCATCGATCTTCTTACTTTAGGTTAGACCCCTTGCACAGTGCTTAAACAATTAAATTATACAAAAAAAACCTGCAAATAAGAAAAATGTTAGAGAAATGTAAATTCAGCGCGAGATGCGTTATAAAAAATGGCCAATGAAAAACTGGAGCGAAAAGATCGGAATCGGAAAAGTCGGTTTGAGCGTGAAGATCGCTTGGAGCGCATTGTCTGGAGTGAAAAAAATTGGAGTGCAATCGAACTGGAATTGGACCGCAATGGGAATGGAATCGGGTCGGTTACAGTTGACATTAGGATCGGAAGCGGACCGGATTGGAATCGGAAAAAGTTTATAATTTTCAGTATTGTATCACATACATGTATTACGAGAACAACAAAGTTGTCATAGAATAAAAAGCCGAAATCAGTCGTCGTTCTCGCTTCACCAATAATCAATCAACAATACTTTTCATTATATGATCCAAGTATACAAGTTTATACCTTTAAAGTTACAATATGTATACAAATTGGAAACCAAATAGCACATACCTTTTCGTTGCTTAACTGGTCGCCATCTTGCGGACTGCCACAGGTTACCCACTATTTGGTACAGGACAGCTGTTACATGACAGTGGATCTACCTGACTTTTATACAAATGGCACATTGCAATAAACTCAGAAATCTTGTTATATTCCTACTTTTGTATATTTTGTTAGAAAATGTATGGTTGCTATTTTTAGGTTTACAAGTATTCGAAATTTTGCACAGATTAAGATGAAGGATTACCACAAGTAACACGTGTTTAAATATTCCTTTGGCTACTTAATTTATCAATTTCGTCTCAAAACTCTCCCAACAACCCTTGTCGCTCTACCCGTATAAAAATGCATATGCTTAACCCATGCTCTCTTTTACTCTATACCTTTTGCCTTGAGAGAGTGTCTTTTCGTAATGTGGCAATTCCAGAAATGGATATTTAACCTTTTTCTGCAAAAAACAATTTAAATTCATGCAAAACCAAAAAGGCATACAGAAAACATGATTCCTAAAATTGCTAAAACTGATACAACATGATTGCTTTGTCAAAATGATTGACTAGAAACGTGTACAAACAATGTGCTTAGTAATACGTGATCGTCATAACGTCAAGATGTTTCATTATTTCCAGCTAATATGCACAAACAGGAAGCTTTACAAACTTAAAGGAAACACACCACAATACATGGAGTTCTATATGGTCTTAATTAAAAATATATTAGATTGGTAGGATACAACTTCATCATTATATGGTCGCAATACTTGAATTTATTTTGATTATGGATACGACAACAGTTTTAGTTTATTTTTAAACTGACAAGCAAATTAATTCTATAGGTTAATCAATCTCACAGGTTTATACAGTATCAAATTGATATGATACGGTAAACTGTTTAGTTTCTTTAAACTGACTAGTAATTGTAAAGGTTAATTAATCTCTAAGATGTTGCTTCTGTATGGAAAGTGTATAAAATAGTTGATAGAATCAGAAAATACACCATTAAATTCCTGTATTAAATCAAACATTTCAAATTGACGGATCACATCAGGTAAGAAATGCTACTTATTTACGATTTAATTACGTTACAAGATAACCATGATTTGATTTATAATTTAATTATAATTAACAAGGTCGACTCTGAAACGAGTGCTTGGAAACTTGTACTTGTATTTGGAAAGAGACCAAATTAAGTGAAATTTAATGGAATTTGCAACTAAGAAAATGACTTAAATATATGTTCTTCACATATAAGATAGTTTAATTTGCATTTCTCAAAAATAATGTGGTTGACTGACAAAAAATAATTTATTAATTTAGAAGAACTTATCTGGATCTTTTATAATGCAGGCTAATTTCAACATGTTCAACATTATATTAATAGAATCGCCGTTATACACCCAGGTAAGCGCTACACAATTTTTTTTAATGTAAAATGTAGTCAAAATATATTATAAATATGAATTATATAATGTTTCATAAAAAATAAATATAAATTTGTGTTTTCTTTCTCAAACTATCTAAATTCGAAAACGCCAAAAATATCACCGATTATGCATTCATTTCCCATCACTTAACGTAATTATAATCTCGGAAGATGAAAAATGGGACACAAAACACTTCACTATAATAAACCTGAATATTTAACCTTAAGAATCACGAAATACATGAACAAGCACATATTTAAAATTATCCAAAAATACAATGCTTAAATACATGTCTAGTTTTGATGTTTAGTTTTCATGTACCTGTAAGGAACTCGGGAGATGAAAAAACGGAAGAAAACACCTAACTATAATAACGTTTAACGTAATATTTAACAGTTTAAAAGCACTAATTAAATAAGCTAGCAAATAATTAGAAATATGAAAAATAGACTGCTAAGATATAGTTTTGATGTTTACTTTTAATCTATAATATTTTGACATATAAATTGTTTTTAGCCACTGTAATTGTCTGTTGGAAAATGAAACAAGTTAAACAACACAATTAAGCGATTCTTTAATTGATTTGGAAAAAGCTTATTTAAATATCAGAAAGGAAACTTCGGATATATATACTACAACTGCTTACTCACTCTGTTAGAGTGAGTAATTCAATTATATTCTCAAACTTCAAACTTTATTTACATGCCAAGTTTCTTAATAAAAAGAACAACAATAGCAAAAAACATGAAATACATACAATATGTTAATCAATGACGACAATATAATTGGAAACGACGATTCAACATGTATTACATAATATGTGTAGTTGTAACGAAATTATTATGCTTAAACAGCAATAGTTTAAACAAATAATATACTGATTTAGATTATTACAGTAGTAGCGTGTATGGAAAAGAACATGCATATAATTGTTTATTATGAAAATAGTAGATGTACAGTTATGTAATTTTTTGATATTTTGCTATCCTTGAAATACAGTTTGTCATGAGTTTATGGTTTTTTTAATGATGTCCATGAACAAACTTAGTTTCTTTAATTCAAATCTATTTTCCGTATTTAAAGGTCTTTAAGTTTCTGTATATTCGGTCTCCTACAATAGAAGGGTTTGACATATTTTTTTCTTAAGGTATTTAAGTGATTACACTGTAAAATATAATGAAATTCATCGCCTAAATCTCCACAATAATTACATGTTCTTTCGTTAAGAGGAATACCTCTCCATGTTCCCAGTTCAATGGGCAAATGGTGATTTCTTGTAAAAAATGCCATCATTGATTTACTGAGATAACTGGGTAAGACTGATAGATATTTACTTTGTTTGAAATCTGATTTATACGTTTTATATAAAGTATTTGAACTACGATTTATTTCAGACATCCAACATTGAATAACACTATCTTGGAAATTCTGTGAATACTTTTTGTACGCCATTTAAGACTAAACCGTGTAAGCCATGTAAGACTATACCAAACTCCTGAATATCCATGTGAACACAAAATTGTTTTAACATTATTAATCCATTCTGATATAACTTTGTTTTTCATATGAAGATTGAAGATAAATTCGTAAACATTGTGTGCTAATTTTGTATTAGTTTCCTCTGAATTTTCAGCAATTTTTGTCCAATAAGATATCACTCTTTTCTTAATTTCTATATTAATTGGCATTACACCTAACTCGCCATAAATCATATGAGATGGTGTTGACTTCTCTTACCCAAAAATGTATTTATAAAATTTCAGTTGAACTCGTTCTAAAATATCAATATTTCCAAACCCCCAAATTTCACATCCGTATAATAAAATTGGCTTTATTGTTTTTTCGAAAAGATCTATTTGATTATCGTATGGCAACGAGAGATTGTTTATCTTTCTGAGAAGAGAAAACATGGCTTTGTTTGCTTGCTCTGCTAAATATTTTTTCGTTTTTGTGAAAGAACCTGTTCTAGAAAAGTAAACACCTAAATATTTGTACTCTGTAATTGTTTCAATATTTGCTGTGCCTATTTTGAAGTTTCTGCTTTGGGATATTCTCTCTTTACTAAAAATAATAATTTTTGTTTTGTCAACATTTACTGTTATTTTCCAAATATCACAATAATCTTTAAAAGAATTGAGTGCGTTCTGCATATCAGTTTCATTATCGCTAAAAATAACAGTATCGTCTGCATACAACAATATCAAAGTTTAAGATACATATGTGCATTATCAACAATTTCATGTTTTTCTATACCATTAATATTTCTGTTCCTTTAGTAATCTTCAAGGTCGTTTAAGTATATGCTAAATAAAAAGGGAGATAAATTCTCACCTTGTCTCACACCGTTTACACAGTTAAAAATGGGGTACTACCCTCAATTGTTTGAATTTTCGATTTTATATTATTATACATGCTTTTAATAATATTGAAACATTTTCCGTTTATATTTTCATTTAACAATTTTTTCCATAATCCGATCCTCCAATTTGAGTCAAAACATTGTTTAAAATCAACAAAGCAGCAGAATAGTGTTTTCTTGTCAAAATGCACAATGTCTATTAAACTTTTTAAATAAATTGTCAACGGTTGAATGGTTTTTCCTAAATCCCGATTGATTTTATGAAATAAGATTAATTCGCTCCGCCCATGCTGTAAGTCTGTTGTTTAAAATACTTGTAAATAATTTTCCAAAACAACTAAGTAATGAAATTGGTCTGTAGTTTTCAGGCAGTTTGGGATCCCCTTTGTTTTTATATATTGGTTAAATGATGCCTATTGTCCAACATTCAGGTACGATGCCTTCATTAAATATAATGTTAAACAATTTCTTGTAAACAGGTAACATATAATGTAAAGTCGCTTTAATTTGCTCGTTTACTATATTATCACAACCTTGCGATTTGTTATTTTTAAGGGCATTTGCCGCGTTTATAATTTCTTGTTCGCTTATTTCTTTGTTAATTTCATCGTTTTCCATGTTATTTAAATTTAAATTTAAGTCATCCGTTTCGGTTTCATTTACTTGTGTTTCATTTACGTTTTTAAAGAATGTGTAAAAGTCATCAAGATTTGCGCTATATGTCGATTTACTAGAATCAGTGTTAATTATCTTCCAATATTGTATTGGATCTGCATGCTTTAGATTTCGAAGTTTATTTATTCGACTTAAATTAAAGTTTTATTTGAGATACGCAGCGTTTCTTTGTATTGTTTGCTTACTTCATTTAATCGTTCTTTGTTATATTCCGTTTTGTAATTGTTATATTATTTGCGTGTTTTATGGTATATGTTTCTCATTTTATGACAATCTTTATTAAACCATGCGCGTTTTTTATTACGGTTTGGCTTATGGTTCTTATGGTTCATCCGAAGCACCATACCAAAAGTTTCTTTAGAATTTTCGGAGAAAATATTACCAATGTCGGTTACTATATCGTCAATAGTAGACTGTGTAAAACCTCTTTCTTCAGTAATTCTATCTAATTTCGATTCGATTTCAACCAAACGTAGAATGTCAAAATTTTCGATAAATAATTCCTTTTTATCCGGATCCCATATTTTTATGCTTTATAACTTTTCTCTAATGTTCTATACATCACATAGTCAACAACAACAACAACATATTTAGGAATACGGATTCGTATTTGCCAGTACTTATATTACAATAAAAATAAAGCCACTTTTTCTGGAAATGTGCGCTTGTGGCTGAGTTGCTGTACATCTTGTTCTGTCATCTTAATGCTGTAAATCTTTCTATTCTGTTAAGAGACTTAAACAGAATTGAATATAATATTATCAATAATGTTAAAATGAAGCATCTTCAATAAATTTGTTCAACCACATTGAGGATTAATTTGGTATTGGTATAAAACTGTCATGGCTGGGTTTAGAATAATATATAATATATAGCATAATACGCAAACTTCCATTAGAATTATTGGATATGTATTGACGCTTTTTATTACCCGTCTATGAGCGCAAGAATTTTATGATATAAAACAATCATATAAAATACTAGAATTAAAAAAAAGTCAAATTTCATAGGGAATTCGCCAGCGAGTTACGTCCCTTAAGAAGTATGCAATCCACAAAGCTGGGATATCGCCAACGAGTAACCTCTCTTTGAAAAGTACATTGTAAAAAAAATGGTAGGAATTCGCCAAGGAGTTACCTCCTTTTAAAACGTGTATTGTCACCAATGATGGGAGTTTGCCAACGAGTTACCTCCTTTTTATACCCAATGTTCTAACTTCGTCTGTTTCGTCGCCAATTATAGATGTATTAAGACAGTCGAAATTACTAAAATATTACAACAATTTTAAACATGTTAAAATGAAGCATCCATAATATGCATAAATACTATTCTTAACTAGTTTAAACATGTTTAATATTCTTAACACTAACATTTTAAAATGCACGTTGTTCTTAACACTAACATTTTAAAATGCACGTTGTTTTAAAATTTCTTATTAAGATCTAAAGCTGGTTATGTCCTTAAAACGGCGACTACTATTTTAAGGTTTTAGAACTTTAATATTTCCGCAAAACATCGACTTATGCCGTCACTAATTCGTGTTTTCCGAACGCCGATTCGTACGTTTCCGGTTGATACTATTTTTCGTAAAAGGAGTCTACTCTTTAGATGTTTCCCGCGATTATGACGTCATTAATAACTTACTCAAATAATAAAAAAATGCGGATATAAAATTGATGTAAAGTAAATAAATATTTACATAACAAATACTCAAATTAAGACTGAAGACGAACAACACTCAGCAATGAATACAGCTTATATGAAATTGACGAGCGTTAAATCAATTGTCTGTGGCGCAATGGCAACGATCAGGACTCTTCATTTTGACGGACACGGTTCAATCCTCAGGAGAGGAATTTTTTTTTCCTTTTTCTTCTTTTTTTTTTAAATTATTGTGAGGTAATTTTTGGAGAAAATAGTATAATCAATAGGTTTGAAATTCGGAAATAATTGTTATTATTCTTCATCTTCATTTAGTAGCCATGAAAACTGAAATATGTAATGATATTATCACAAAATACTGACTCTTTTATAATACAGCAACAGAATCACAATATGAAACTAAAATGATTGTGGAATGTGTACATCATTTATGAAAATGTTGCTATTTTATTGTTTCTATATTTGAACAGTAATTTTGTGATACTTGTCAAATAAAAGAAATTTTATGTGTTTGCTAGATGATTTTTTCCTTTAAAACAATGCTTTGGTTGCTATGGTTACGGTTGCCAAAATTGCATTTTTGAGGTTAAAATTTAACCCCAGCATAGCTGATTACTTGCGTATTTCTTGTTGTTTAAAAAATTTGAGGGGGGGGGGGGGGGTATAAAAAATGACCATTCGTAAACCAAGCCCTTTGTTATTTGTGGTATTTAACCGTTTGGTCTGGGCCTTAGAACACTATATTGTAGGCCAATAAAATGAAAACGAGACGGTGAAGTGCTTTGCTTTTTTTATTACTTGATTCTATACACATTGCAGATAATTTTTATGTATAACATAATTATTTTACTGCGTTAAACATGCACAAAAATCACAGATAAAAACTTGCTTAATTTTTGCAGCTCAGAAAAATGTGCATTACCGAAGCTAGGGTGCACTTAAAGAAATTCAATTTATAAAGTGTTAGAAATAAATTCTAAACATAATGCTCGTTTTCTCCTGTTCAGGTATGATGTCCTTAAACAATTAGCCTTTATTTTACAAACTTTTACAAGGTGTGAAAGAAATAGAGATGAATTTAGCTATTGATATGTTTGATTTTACAGCCCATTTTTCGAAACAGAGGGTCCCCATCTAAAATACTGAATTTCCCGAGTTACGCACGGTAAATGTTTTTTAAAATTCTTCTTTAGATGTCTAAATGGATGTACTTGGAAATGAAAACAACACATCGCAATCTAAAATGATTGTGGAATCTGTACTTTCATTTATGAAAATGTTGCTATTTTATTGTTTCTATATTTGAACAGTAATTTTGTGATACTTGTCTTATAAAAGTAATTTTATGTGTTTGCTCGATGATTTTTTCCTTTAAAACAATGCTTTGGTTGCTATGGTTACGGTTGCCAAAATTACATTTTTGAGGTTAAAACTTAACCAGCTTAGCTGATTGCTTGCGTATTTCTTGTTTTAAAAAAATTTGAGGGGATATAAAAAATGACCATTCCTAAACAAAGCCCTTTGTTTTTGTGATTTTTAACCGTTTGGTCTGGGCCTTAGAACACTATTTTGTAGGCCAATAAAATGAAAACGAGGCGGTGAAGTGCTTTGCTTTTTTTATTACTTGATTCTATACACATTGCAAATAATTTTTATGTATAACATAATTATTTTACTGCATTAAACATGCACAAAAATCACAGATAAAAACTTGCTTAATTTTTGCAGCTCAGAAAAATGTGCATTTCCGAAGCTGGGGTGCACTTAAAGAAGTTCAATTTATAAAGTGTTAGAAATAAATTCTAAACATAATGCACGTTTTTTCCTGTTCAGGTATGATGTCCTTTAACAATTAGCCTTTATTTTACAAACTTTTACAAGGTTTGAAAGAAATAGAGATGAATTTAGCTAATGATGTGTTTGATTTTACAGCCCATTTTTCGAAACAGAGGATCCGCATCTAACATACTGAATTTCCCGAGTTACGCACGGTAAATGTTTTTAAAACTCTTCTTTAGATGTCTAAATGGATGTACTTGGAAATGAAAACAACAAATCGCAATCTGCAAAATTGCATATTTCAGTTTTAAAACCTTAAAGTTCAATTACATAGACATTTCAACAATAATGCAGACCCGACAGGTGGGTCGGTTGGTCGTGACTGGCAAATATGAAAACCTCGAGTGGAGATACAGTAACAGTATTGCCTTATATATCCCTTACACCTCGAAATTTACGTGTAATCTCCCGCCAAGTCATAAAGCATAACATTACCGTAATAAACATAAAACCATATTTACTTCACTAAACACCAGCACAAATATGTATATCCAAAACGAGACTAATTTAATATATGTAATATCACACAATCATACTGCAAAAACTACCTTACTGGAAATTGTCCCCCAGAAAACCTGTACATGTAGCTTTTATAGGATCTTCAGTTACGCCATAGATTATTTAACCCATATACCCTTCACATGATTAAGGCTAACGTCCACAACATAATAACGTACACAATCTTATTGTACATGCATCTTATCGCATCAATTATTTAAACTAAATAAATATGGATTGCGAGGTTAAGATGCCGTTTTTAATCAATTTTGAAGGAATATGTTAATAAGTTAAAAGAAAAACACACAAATATTCATAAAATTTATTTTGTTTTATTTTCGAAAAGTATACTTCATCAAATAATAGTAACAGTAATCATTAACCAACTTTTTTAAACTGTTCATTTAGTCACAATACAATTAAAGGTATAATGTTAGGCAAGAAATACATATGATTAACTATTTTATTTTAAAACAGCGTGAATCCTTTTGATTCTGCGTTTTGATTTTTTTGACATTTATCATATACACGCCTTTTTTATCACCAGGAAAATACAAATCGTAGCGAAAATCAGAAACAAAGCATCCATTGGGCCTAATTGATATTATACACACAAATTACAAAATGATTGTTTTTATAAATTTGCATGTTTTAACAGTTTACAGCTGTTTTATTTAATGTAATACTATGCTTAAGTGGCACTTTATTAAATCGTCTCCATTCAAACGCGAAATAAAGTAAATGGCCCGGGAACGATGAACTATTTAGCGCAATTCGATTTACGAATTTTCAAAATAAAAAAGACGAATATTGCAAGACTATTTTTTATTTAAAAAAAATACGTATGATTCAGTTGAAAGATAAATTTGTCTTCATTTTGGATCCGTTTGCACCTAAGCTTTAATTTCAAAAGAAGTACATGTAATATATTAATATTAAAACTGATAGATAGCCGATTTTGCACTATATTTAATGGAATTTATAGATGGTTAAGATGCTTAACTTTAACCTCAGAACAGACTTTCGCAATACACTTTAATATTTATGAAAGCAATATATAAACATTAAGCTAACATAAATTTTACGAAACCGTTTGCGCACGAATTGAGATGAGCAGAAACAAATTATGCTTATAAATGCGTTAATACAAAATTAATACATATAAAACATCATGCAAATACATTAAGAAATTTGAGCTTTAGGTAATTTGTAGTATGGACACTATAGTACCATTTATGATCAAAATACTTTCAGTATGACAAATTTTAAAATGTCTCAGTAGTGTTTTTTGCAGGTCCTTTTTCTCGGAGTAACCCCTTTATTCGTAAAATATCACCTTCAGTTTTGTTTTTAGAGTTCACACAATGCTGCTTTTGGTAACAATATGTTAAAAAGATGAGGTATAAATGGATATGTTTAAATAATTATGGTCAATATATACGTACATGATTATAAAGTATATAGTAATTAATAAACTTTATAATATAATAATCAATACTACTACTACTATATTAGTAATAATAATAATAATAATAATAATAATAATAATAATAATAATAATAATAATAATAATAAAAATATCAAAAAATACCTATATTTAGAAACATAGTAAGGTATCAGCCAGAAGCATTATTTAAGGTTGCAGCTTAAATCTGTCAATTACAGTTTCAGTCTGGCGTCTTGTGTAATCACAACTTGCTATGATTAGCCTCACAGTGTTTATTCTGCTGATGAGCCTTGCAGAAGCACAAGGTTCTGATAGCAGGTCTGAAATATCGGAGCGCATGCATTATTTCCTGACAAAGCTTTGTCCACAGTCAACTATTTGCGATTATGGAAATTCGTCATCAAGTGCCGACACCACGGACGACAACACTGGATCCACCTACAGATCATGCTGTACTGGTAAGTAATAAATAAATGAGGCACGTCACGGGGAAATGTTTATTCGTTAATATTATCTTGTTACATTTAACTGTTACTATATTTTGAAATAACCTTAATCTATCAACTATTATTTCATCATAACTAATAGTGATGTTATAACTCATTTTGACTACTTACTGTCATAATAAGCAAAGTCGTCCGCAAAATTTTATGCCGTCATTTCAAAGAATAACTTCACTCTCCAAAACACAGTTTGTGTAAATATTATGGTTATGTAGATCAGTAACACCAGTACAATCTTTCTTGGATTTGCTGGTTCATCGCTCGTTAGAACCGGAAACAATAAGTGAAAAACACCCGCTGTGGCACGCTAGGCTGCGTGGGCAGTAATATGCATTTCATTTACTACATATGAACAGGCTCAGTCAATCCGAGCCTTTAATATTTTCATATTTGTAGTGTTCAGTGAATTTCAAAGTTCCATTTTCATCTATTCACATATGTCCCGTCAATATCTTATATGAACAAACATGTTGCCTACATTGCACGTTCTCCGCAATATTCTGTTAGATCAAAACGTGTACAAGTCTTCAAACAGTCATTGGCAACACGAATTTAACATTTGGGGTTGGAATCGATTTTCGGGTTACCAACATTTAACTTAATGGTTCTCCACAATGTTCTGTAAGACCGGTTTAAAAACTTCTTGATATGAAATCAATCCATTTTTTTAATTTTTGATTATGAATTGATCAAATAGATTTGCAATTAATTATTTTTTTTATTTTTATTTATTCAATTATTTATTTAATTTATTTTTAATTAAATAATGTATTTATTTTAAATATGATTACATTTGTATCTGATCTGTGATAAAATTTAATAGTCTTCCTTTGTCACACGGCGCTTTATTTCAGGAACCAAAATATGTGATTCATATCCCCACTACAGTATACATCCCGTCGTCCCGCAACTGGCGGAAGGACAGTGATTTAAAAAATAATCAATAGCTTCCGGTGATTTATCGCAGGATAATTCACGGGGCGGAGTTCAGATGCGTAAGGATATATCACGAGGGGCGTAGCCCCGAGTGATATATATCTACGCAGCTGAACGAAAGATAATATATTATTTTCTTTTATTGGCAAAGGGTATTGAACGTTGAAGGATGTGCGTGTGTATTGCATGTAGTTGTGGAACGCGTTGTATACAAGGAGTGCGGTTTAAAATGAAATATACCGGAAATGGTATGGCCTGGGGTTTATGATGAAATTTGTTTGCTGAACAAATTGATACAACTCGTCAGATTAGAAATTCCGTATCGCACATTGTCCAGCTTTCCGTGTTCTATGTGACGTCCTATACTACGTCACACTAGGTTTTCCGGCAACGAACTCCAAAATAGGAAATTTCAGTCGCAGTTACGGTATTTTTACGCTATTCATAAATTTACTATCGCGTGACTATTATTATTTCTGCTAAATATTATGTAAACCACGTTTTTGACTAAAATTGTGTTGTTTAGTTTATTTTAATTTGTTTTGAGCGAGAAGGGCACATAATTTAAGGAACATTATGACAGAATGCATTCTGTAGGTTCGTATTATTTCTCGTTGCGTATGTAACAACATCACGCTCGACCTTCGGTCTGGCGCGATATTGTTTATATACCCAACTCGAAAAATACGAACCTACAGAATGCATACTGTTATAATATTAGATATGCATTGATATGTTTTCATTTTAGGATACAAAATAATTTCTCACATTTTAAGGATTTACTACACTCCTCCTTGCACATTGATAAAAAGAAAAGTATCAACTTTTCAATAACGGCAAAATGCCTTTCAATGAAATTTTACACAAATGAATGTTAATTTTGTTTAGTTTGATAATTTTCTTTTTAGTCGATGGTCGATCAAGGAGGAGTGTAGTGGATCGTTAAGAACACTCAAAGTTTCGTAAATGTAACTAATTTTTCATTATTGTCAACGTAGATTTTCTTCAGTAGATACTCTACTGAGAGCTATGTAAGTCATTCCCCATTGTAATATCGTTTTCCCGATATCAACAGCAGCTGTAGATAACGTTTGACCTTGCACTTTGTGTACAGTTACACCAAAATTTAATTTTCAAAAAGGAGTTAAAAATAATCATAGCACTAAACACATTACAATGAATTTGCTCTATATAAATTCAACAGTACCTTTCAAAATTGTGCTACCACGTACATGGCAATTTTTTGGTACTTTCAGGATGAAAATCTATACTAACTATCTATATTCAGACACAGCATCTTGATCCCGTAAACCAGGGGGTGGGGGTTGGGAGGCGGGGGGGGGGATGAGTCACACTGCAATACCACCTAGAACCAAATTATTCTGAACAACAGTAAAAGACCTACAAAAAAGGTTATACAATCATTATTTACTTCATAGACAAGAAATCGCCTTCTTCTTTTAAAACAGAAAACCACTAAAACCGTCAATTTCAACATCAGAAACATTTGTAAACAAAGAACCATCATATATAGGTCACATTCACGCGCCAAAATCAAGTCACATGATCGCCAAATTCGTAATCAAAACACAAACTTCAAAAACTGCCAAGAATAACTATCTGAACGATGTCTCTTACTACACGTACACTCTTCTTTAACTGCTTATTGTTCTTCTTCCAACAATAAACTTTCGATTCGCATATATTTTGATTAAAAGAAAACACCAACTCATCGATCTATTCATATACTCTATATATACTGTGGTGGGGGTATTCATCATACTGTGGTTGTTCTTTTGGTCTTATTTTATAAATCTAGAAAAAAATCAGTTTTACTTATCTCTATATATAATCAGATTTATTGTTGTCGATCATTCGTTAAAAGACACACCTATTTAACGCTTTTATTCTTAATACGAAAACCACATGAAAATGAAAACAAAAATGGCACCGCCAACACCTTGAAACGGTGTGTTCACAAAAAATACTTAATTATTCCAGTGAGTTAGTATATATTGTATACAGTTTGAGAAAAAAATAATTCCTTACCTCTAAATCACGCTTCATTTAAGTGGCTCTCCATTTCTGCATCAAAGTAATTAAACACGCTAAAAACTTTACAACAACTAAACAAGCATGCTCTAGTCTACAGGTACTAAAAACTGACCCGTGACGTCAAAATTGACGTCAATCACTATTATCGTTTTCCTCACGGAGATATATACATTTGTTTATGAATTTCTTACTCAATGTATGAAAAAGCACACAAACAATCACAAAAGTAACATAACATTATTAGCAAGAGAAAAAAGACAACAAACATTTAATTTGACACATTAAAAAAGATATGCCGAATCTCGGTTGACCTACATTGCGGGATCTCCGCAATATTCTAAAAGACCTAAACGTGTGAAAATGATGAAAAGGGAAATCGAAATCATTAAAAAAATTAAATTAAATTCTCTAAAGCCATCGAACACGACAAATATGAAATTATTGCAGGCTCGGTTTGATTGAGCCTTTTCATGGGCAGTAATGTGAATGCATTTTACAGTTTTGTAGACGAATGGTCTCCATGGGATGGTTGTTCTTAACTAATTCCTTGGGTTAATCTAACCGGAAGATAAACTTCTAACTAAAATTATAGCAATTGTTTAAACTATTATAGCCGATGAAAATTTCAAAATGTAAAAATGCATAGAAAGCTTAATAAGTGTGATTACATATGATCTTTGTGTCTTCTTCTTAATATGCACATTTCCAATTTTTTGTAAGAATTTATGATTCTATATGTTACATCACATACTAGTAGGTTTAACCCGCACAGATTATGTTTATAATGTTTCGAACAAGAGGCTTAATTACGCATGACCGTTAACCATAATCAGACTTGGTATTTTTAGATTGCTCGTGTGCACCTAACTGTAAAGAAACCAGAGACTGTTGCTTTGCCGATGACAACCGGACACTTCCGAACAAAACCGATGTTACTTTAAAAAGCAAAGAGGAGTTTAGTCGTCAGTGTTTATATCCAGTAACCGGTGAAACAGAAGGGACGGACTTTAAAAACTTCCGTTCCTATTACATGACATCGTCGCTCCTTGATAAGGATGCACGTGACCAATTCGAAGCGTGTAGCAGTAAAAATGTTGGACCTTGGGGGAGTTTGCATCCATTGTTTTCTAAGCAAACAAATACAATTTATAAGAATACATTTTGTGCAGAAATCGACAATATAACTGATGGAGAGTATTGGGATGCCATTCTTATCTGCAAAAAATATTATCCTGAAAGTTTAATAGCACATCTGGCAAACGGATCAATGCCGAAGGAATGCAGAATTCAGTTCATATATCCCGGAAATTTCAATAACATAAAGCCTCATATATGTTATAGGGACATGATTGACTTTTGTACAAGAACCGATTTTAAATTTCCTGTAAGCTTAGATGCTACGAAGGATGAGATAATAGAAGCTTGCCAAGGAGGACTTGTATCGCCATACTACGGGGATCAGCAACGCCTATATGCTAATGTATTTTGCCGCATTTGTTCAGGCTATTATTTTGACGAAAACACGTTATGTTCTAATTTTCCAAATGAAAAAGAACCTGTGGGAGGAAGCAATGGGTACATTGGCTTGTTGGATTTCAATGCTCTATCGAAAATTCACAAACCTCCTTCTTCAGGCGTATTTAACAACCAGGGCAGCTTTACAGTTTGTCCAAAGAATACTAAAGAAGTAAATATCATTTATATGTTTATGCCATCAAAGATATGTTAAACTTAGATTTTTCATGTATAGAATACTACAAGGCCATGCAATTACAGCGGCAGCGCTTGGCCAGCCATGTAAGAGACAGACACAATACATAACATCCGAATCCCCTAAAGGTATAGTTTAAGTATGCCTATATCACAGCCGTCAACCGGCAGAGCCAAGAGCGGACGGCACATCCAGGATCTGACACGGTAAGGTTTATTCATAGTTGTCAACGGTGCAAGTAACTATCTATTCGCTATCTTTAATTCAATCTAACTTGAAAAAAAAGCAATTGGCGGATTTTAAAAGCCAAATTAATTCTCCACCTATCCGTTGATTTCTGGAGTGGCAGAAGAGATAATTAACATTGTATCGCGATATAAATACGGAAATTTGTGTTGAAATCTTTAAATTCTGCATTTTATAGCAAAATGTTACATAGGTCTGATAATCTGCATAAATCTGTAAGCACTATTGGAAAATATAATCATTCCCCTGGCAAAATGTAAGAATTATCACAGACAGACTTTAAATAAATTCGTTAGGGCTTAGTGAATAGAGTTTTGGTATAGAAATGGGCAGCTCCATGGAGCAGAAGTGGATTTTATTGGCAGGGATCAGGAGCAGTTATATTAGAGTACTGAAAAACGTTTGATTTATTCTCTTGACAGTATTTTACATTCTATATTATACAAGTTTGTTGACATACAGTGATAGTATTGCCCATCATTATGTACATATCGTAAATCATACAGAAATCATTCTTAAAAAGTTGTGTACATGTAAGCTTGTGATGCATGAACTCTAATTAGTTAACGGAATTATCGCTGGTAAACATTCTAAGCCTTGGTATGTATGCAGCTGAATAATTTTATTATACTTATCTAGTTTTGTGTACACAGGTTATTTCAACCTTTTCTCCATCACAACTTTAAACTATCGATTTTCTAAATTAAATAAACTTATGAGGCCAAATATGTCAGTTTTTTAGAAAAAAAATTTGCACGTTGGGTGGGTGGTTTTTGTTAAATTTGCGATGAACCTCACATATTTGTTTAGTTTAGAAATCGATAAAAGTTATGATGGATAAAGTTGAAACATTAACTGCGGTGAACTAGTCGTCAGCCATTCAACTTCCGTTTTCGGTGTTTTAGGTGCTAATTCCTAAGAACGACAGTGTAACAAATGATAAGCAAGTGACAACTCCTTTAAATTGTCATTTATGCATCACAATCCTTTAGCAATGATTTCTGTATGATGTATGATATGTACAGACACTGTATGTCAACGAAATTTTATTTTTAAATAATGTAAAACAGTGTCAAAAGAACACATCAAACAATTTTCAGTACTCCATTATATCTGCTCCCGGTCCCTGCCAATAAATTCCCCTTCTGCTAAATAGAGCTGTCCATTTCTAATCACAGCTCTATTTACTAAGCCCTATCGAATTTATTATAAGTCAGTCTGTGCTTATTTTTCACATGTTGCCAAGGAAATTATGAAATTTTCCAGATTTATAAAACATTTCGCTATAAAACGCAAAACATCAAGATTTCATCACAAACTTTCGTAATAATATCGCGATAATATGTTTATTATTCCTTTTACAATTTTAGAAATCAACGGATAAGTGTAGAATTAATCTGGCTTTTAAAATCAGCCGATATTTCTTTCCAAGAGTTAATAAAAAAATAAGTCTAGCGAAAATGACAATTACGTACACCGCAGTAAACTATGAAAACAATGAACGTGTCTGCTCCTGGAAGAGCCGTCCGCTTCTCGCTCTTCCGGTTGACGGATGTGTATATACTGCACTGCCACCCACAATGATTGACATTCTGCATGACTTGAGCATATTGCCGTAAAAAAAGGTTATTGAAACTGATAACTTCACAGAAGGTGGAAATTGTTTACATACTGCATATCCTCTGAATTGGGCATGGCTACTGTACATGTGACATCTTTCGACACCCTTTGATTTGTTTTCATATATCAAAGGCTGTGGCGCGTTTTTACCATTTCTTCATTAACAATGCATGGTCTAAATATTTTAAACTTTGTGGCTAACAAAAGTTAGATTATTGGATCAAATCAAAGGGCATGTTTGTGAAAGAGGTTTTATCAAATTATCTCCACATTTGATCAGAAATTTTATCCTAAAAATATTTTTGGTGAGTTTGAAACTGTGAGTATATGTTTGGCCAATTTCTAAGTCTGATTAAAACATTTTGTTAGGTTTACATTGTTAATATAGGTCCTGTTTGAAAACTGAATCATTTAAGTGTCGATGTCGAAGTCCTGTTTAAAACTGGCCTTTTGTTAGGTTTTCATTGTATATCTGGATCATTTTTGGTGTCGATGTCTAAGTGCTGTTTCATACTTAATTGTTTCTCCGAGGGGTCGATATATCAAAGTCCTGTTTAAAACTAAATTTTTGGGGTTCGAAATTTAAGTCCTGCTTAAAACTGAATTAGGTTTGGGGCGATATCTAAGTATCTTTTAAACTGAATCAATTTTAGTGTTCATATTTTAATAGATGGAATGGGAACGTTGAAGCCACCGGACACGACAATAGGGAAATAGTAATGTTTGAAATTCAATTTAATTTTGATAATGACTGTCTGTTAAGGACTGATTGATAGATGGTATACACATGCTATACAATGAAAGTAGTACTCATTAATCCGCTTTTAATATATCATAACCAATGTGTCTGCGTTCGTTTTCAGGAGACCGTTCACTGCAGGCCACTACTTTGTCCATCTGGACAAATGCGGAATAGTAAGGGCGCGTGTGTCTTTCCCGTACAACGATGGTATCAGCAAAACATCGGAGTGTACCTAGAACTAAAAAGTGAACAGATATTCAACATGTCAAAGGCTTTCGATTGGTCAAAAGGTCTGCAATGGGGATCAGATATCAAAAGTCTGTCGATGCCTAGTTTGGTAAGGAGTAACGGATGGACAGTTCTTGTTGCCTATTACAATGCTTCGCATTCAACCGATACCAGCACAACATGCCTGATCGTGTTTTTGTCACGTTTCTTTGAAACAGCTAACCCCATGCACATCACTCAGGACATTCGCCTGCTAATGAGTACAGACTGGTTTCTGATGTATGAGAATAAAACACTTATTCTCAAACCTTCGCTGTTCAAAATGAGATATGTTTATAGTACACACGTTTCGGGTGATTTTGAGGCAAACGAATCGTTAAAAATACAGCAGCCATCCTTTCAAATGTTTTACAGGTCTAGAGAAGGTGTTGTACATGGAAACTCCATTTTGATTACGAAGCTTCAAATCTGCGATCAAATAGAACTTGAACAATCTGAGTATTATCTCAGCCGCGACCGAATCGTTATATATAACAAAATTGCTCAGCAGTACATTTTTAATGGTGATTTTGTAGAATTTTCAGATACTTCAGTAGGAAAAGTTAGAATTTGTTTGGAAGGATCTGGCTTTGTAAAAAACAATGTTGCTAACTGTCGGGCTATTGCTTCAGTCACAGCTGCCGTTGCTGTTTTGATTGTGATTTCAGCTCTCGAAGTTATTTCTTTAGGTGCACGCGCTGACTAGAACAACACGGTGATACACAATTGTGTTTTGTAAAGATTGAAGAAAAACAAACAATGCGATACACAAATTTATTCAGACATTGAAGAGCTTGTACAGCTGTACAGAAACAAAACTTAAGATAATTCAAGTAATTATCATATGAGGTTACCGCTTAGATGCTGGTTTTAGACGGCCGAGGCCAATAAGGGTCTGGATAGCTTGAGTGATGGAGCTGAACATTTGTTTATATAATGGGTACATATGACATAAGAAGCCCAATGGAAAAAAAAATAAATTGAAAAATAAAAGTTGACTACGATGATAAGAACGTTGTTATTATTTTCAATCATATTTACGTCATACACGGTTAAATAAAGGTGTTTAACCACCCTTAATGTATACAGCCTTGTAGGCAATATTTAGCAATTAACGTTCAAATTGCTATTTCTATATTGTGTATACAAGTTTAAAAATCAACACATTAAGACTACGTAGACTTCTTTAATATCGTTGCAATTGTATTTAAAAATGTATGCATCAAAGGTTAGATTAATATATTAATAGTTTAGAGAGAATAGTTTAAATCTAGAACTTGTATGTTAAAGTATCTCACTTTCATTTAAGCTGATTAAATGCAAAAATATACTCCTGTTCATGTTAGACCACGAATCATAAAGACACATGATGGTTATTATAATTTGTTAAGACATTGTAGTCATCATCATTCTAAAAATATTATATTTATTTATGCAATATTTTTTGCCAGTGGTTTCTAAACCTTGTTTCGCAATGCTTAATTACATGTTATTTTATATCTGTAAGACAAGATGTTAAGAGCACGGGTAATTTAGTTGTTGTACAAGAAAGGCTTTCCAAGATAGTGTATCGTTTTGATTAAAATTCTGCAATGAAAGGGCTGAAAATCCTAAGTGACTAAACTTTATCGAAGACTGGAAAAGAAATACTCATGTTACAGAGCCGAGAACGTTTGTGACACAGTTGTTCCAATGTAAAAAATGTCCCATTTATCTCATATAATGCATAACTATTTGCGCTCGACCTAGTTTTGTACGGAGGAAAATATAACAATAAAACATATTTGCTTGCTCACTTTTTAAACCAACCTGAATTTAGCGAAAACATCTGTTTTAAAATTAGTATATACAATGTAGCAAACAGTTTACCTTTTATCTCATAGTTCTTCGCGTTTTATCACACGGACTACAATGTGTAAACACAGATTTGCGTCGCTTGATCAGGATCTACACTTGACGCTTCTTGGTGCAAAATAAACTTTTTATTTCAATATCACAGCAACTTTGTTTTCGTCGTGTGGGGGCCGTGAAAGGCTCCCGTACATTCAATCATTGCTGATATCAATTTTGTCCTTTGAAGGTCAATGAGCACGATTATTATGTACTCCCTTTATTGCACTTCAATCTATGCTTTAATTAATTTGGTTTAATATTTCAGCCTATTTTAAGATTGGTTGTTTTTGATCCGTGCCAATATGTTTTACATTAATAAGAGAAATTGAACATGTTTTATAGCACTCTGTTGTTTTTGGATTGATAAATGAGATTAATACTCAAATATAAATAAAAACGACTTGGCATTCCTAGTGATGGCTGTTAACGAGTTTCAGAATGCCTGGTTTAATATGGAGCTAGTGCCAATATACATGTATCAACACTGCTGTGTAATGTTAAAGCTTCCTCTATCTTTGTGCTTTTCGGGTTTTCACTTTCTTATTAATTGTTTTTGGCGTCCATATTGCAACTGATTATTTAAATACCAAGCTCTCTTCTCCTCTCTACTTTATGGCTGTGTGAAGAGGCTTTGTCTTCATGTGGCCGTTCCTGATATGCATACGAGAATTGTTCGGAAAGTTTTGAGACACTCCTTAATAATCAGTGTAAAATAAGACACACAGCTGATTTTGCGTCAACATATAATTAAATGTTTCATAAGTATGAAACTAATTTATTTGAAGCGTTTGTCGCAAAAGGGTGTGTTCGGCGGTAAACATAGCAACACATCTATCAAAAGGTCGGCGAACGGCCTTTTATTGAGAAACCAGTCCTATTTTTCGTATCTTGTTCATCGTATTCTTTGGCAAAACAACGATATTTTGTAAGTAACACATTTTACAAATGGGTAAAACGTATGTCCGTTGTTTTTCATCGTCCAAAATAATGGCAAAATATGGAGAACCAGTCTAAGACAAAACATAAATTTTCACAAAAATGTTGGTTATGGCGGGTAAATTATTTATGGAAACAAAGCAGTTGTTGGAAAACGCAGGCAACAGACATTAAGCTGGGGCGCTTGTTTATTGTTAGCATAAAGAATTCCGAGGGGGGTTGGGGTGGGGAGGGGGCACGCGAAGGGGTGGCGTACCGTTTGCTTCACTCAGCATTCTCAACAGACCATGTCCCGATGGATTATGCTGTGTTTCCCGGCATCAAGTCAGAGATCCGGGTATTAGGTTTAAAATTAAAAACAGCTGCGGGATCATGTAATGAGAATTGTATCTTAATTCATAAGTGACTGGTATACAAATGTGTACAATCGCTGGGTAAGTAGACATGAAAATGCTTGAAATGTTACGGACGGTGCTTCGAGAAAGAGTGACATTAAACATTTAACCTCAAGTATTATGACGGTTTTTTACACCACCATGCGCCGCGCGTATGTTGATTGTTATCTATGCATGCAATGTTTTATGCGAACTCGATATAGTATGTTTCTGAAATGTTGCACAGGTGAAGATAAAGGATTAGTCCAGGCCTGCCAAATCTCCGGATTTTATCCGAAATCTCAGGATTTTAAGTTACTTCTCCGGATCTCCGGATTTATAGTCAAAATCTCCGGATTTCTATGAAATTGCAAAAAATATAATACCATAATTTAAAGTTGTGCAATGAACGTATTACTTATTCTACTGCAGTCGCATATATCCTGTTTATTACGAGAAAATGAGATAACGAGGACGTGGTTGGTGACATGCTGTCTCTGTGCCTCTGGCGCAATTATACAATAACCGCGTGTCATAAAATAAACAATGGCGTCCATCTAACACCTGCTTTATCTATTTTTCAATGCATGTTCATTCTAATATTGTTAAAAACAAGTCTTAACAGAAAGTTAAAAAAATGAATGATAAAAATAGAAAATAAAACAACAAATTATTTAACCATTCTGACAAATTCATTTATAAAAGAAGAATATGAGAAAAATATCATCATCAGCGTCATCATCATCATCATCATCATCATCATCAAGCAGCAAAAAGACTTTAAAATAACAACAACATCAACGTCGTCACCATCATTGACATTTTCAGACAAAATCTCCGGCTTTTTAATGAAGAAGTTTTGGCAGGCCTGGATTACATGTACCATACGTTACAAATGTATTTTTGTCTAAATATTCCTTTGACTATTAATTCATCACGGTTGTCGGAAAACTTTTCGAACAACCCTCATACTTCACTTTTTATGTCTCGTAAATGCAGGTATGCAATAGGATGCTAGACTGTCAATACTGTATTATGAAATACTCTCAGTGTCTTATTGAAAGAAATAAGATGGTAAACTAATACAAGAATTCCGTAGTGTATATTTGAAAAGGCCTACCTTTATTGTTTGCTGACATTATAAATAAAAGCAAGATTATGACTGCAGTCTACAAACAGAAAATAATGACAATACCAGTTAACTAAATTTTCACAGAAAAATCTGATTCAGTTGTTGTCCTTGTAGTGTTTATGACACGTAACCCTTACAAACAACACTGTAAAATATTTTAAAAAATCTGTTAATTGTTCCACACTTTTACAGCAAACTTGAACATGTCATACACGCATGTCCCCTCACGCCAAACATAACATTTTAACTTTAGGCTACTTAATTTCGTTGTAATAGGTATTAAGAACAACAGCCAAGATTTGAACCCTGTTGTGCAACAAAAGCCATTTTATATTACAAATACGGTCTAAAATTACGAATAGTGTATTTCATAAGAGACATTGTACATTTAATGAAATCACAGATTATACTGACAAACTGGAGACCATCAACAGTAAAACAAAAGAACAATTGTACCCTGCTAATGAAACAAGAGTACCAGTTTTCTATGTATAACCAAAGATACACAAACAAATCAACAATGAATTACCACTAGGTTACCCGGGCCGTCCAATAGTCTCAGGGTGTGCTTCTTCAACTGAAAATATTTCTGCATATATTGATACTGTTTTGAAACCACATGTGGAAAACCTTCCCTCTTATGTCAAGGATACAACTGACTTTATACACAAATTAAATGAACTAACTTTAATACCAGATGACTCTCTGCTGGTGACAATGGATGTAGCATCATTATACAGCAATATTCCCCATGAAGATGGAATATTGGCTTGTACAGAATTCTTGACAACTAGTGTGATATCAGACAACAAATTAAAAACCATACAAGATCTTATCAAAATTGTGCTTACTGAAAACCATTTTCAATTTGAGGAAAATAATTATTTACAAATTTTAGGAACAGCTATGGGTACTAAAAAGGCTCCAAGTTACGCATCTTTATTTATGGGAAAATTTGAAAAAGACTTTCTAGAAACATGTGATAAAAAGCCGATGCTGTGGTTACGATTTTTTGATGATAGTTTTCTAATATGGACACACGGCCAAACAGATCTAGAAATGTTCATTGAAAGAATCAACAGATTCCATCCAAATATTTAATTCACACATCAATATTCCCCTACAAATGCCAATTTTTTAGATGTATCAATTGTGAAAACTTCTACGAACAAGCTTGCAACAAATGTTTTGGAAAAATCAACAAACAGTCATCAGTATATAGAATTCTCGTCCTGTCACCCAACTTCATGCAAGGCTGGAATCCCCTACAGTCAGGCCAAACGCTATCGGAGAATAACTTCAGATAACCAGATGTTCACTGCTGACTGTGATAGAATTCGCCAACATTTTAAAGACCGAAACTACCCAGATGATATAATGAATCATGCAATCTCTAAGGCATCAAGTTTGACACAACAGGAGGCGCTTCGTTCGACGATGAAAGTGAAACAGGACATTTTTCCTTTTGTGTGCACTTATAATCCATTATTACCCAATATCGAAAAAGTGATAAACCAATATTGGGGACTACTAGAATATTCCTCTAACAATAGTGTACGGGACATTTTCTACAGTAAACCTGTTGTAGCTTCTAAAAGACCTACTAACTTACAAGATATTCTCGTTCATTCTAAAATGCAAACATGCAATATTTGTGGGCAAGTTCTTAAATGTAATCGACCAAGATGCTCACATTGTAATCATATTACTGAATCTAACAAGTTTATAAGTACTATTTTTTCAACACAGTACAATATTAAGCAGGCTTTAACCTGTTCATCAACTGACGTTATTTACCTTATAACATGCAAGAAATGTAAAAAACAGTATGTTGGTCAGACTCACCAAAAATGTAGCATGAGAATGAACAGCCATAAATTTGATATTAAGCATTATCCAGACACTTTAACCACCGTTGCTGAACATTTTAATTCTGAAAATCATTCACTTAACGATTTTTCCTTTATGCCTTTTGAGAAAGTATCTAACAACTGGAAACGCCTTTTAAAAGAAACTAAGTGGGTATACAACTTAGGAACTCTTTGCCCAGATGGGATGAATTCTAAAATTGTGTATAATAGTCATATTTTGACACTTATCATCTTGCTTTGTCTCTTTATGTGTACTTACGATGTCGTATAGTTTGTACTTGTCATATTTTAACCTTGCATATTTTTGCATTATACCTGTATTGTGAATCTTTATGTTATCCTATATAATATCATAAGTACGCCAAACGTCATGATTAATTTTGACGTCAACGTTGTTTGACGTTGACGTCATTTCCTGTTATGACAAAAAATCCTGAAGAAGGCATTATGGCCGAAAGGTCGATGTAATAAAAAATGTTGAAGTTTTGACCTCTATTTGTGATTTATTTAACTATAAGAGACATTGAAAATTTAAACTGTTAAAACCTCTACTAAGTTTGATGTACTTCCTACGTGGCATAATGACCAGTGAAACTGTATACAATTTTTAAGCATATAAGTTGTAGGTTTGAAGTCTGCCCTTTGTGTCAAAGTGTATTTTTAATTCCAATTATTGATAACTTGGAGCATTTCTGCATCTGTAAGCAGATATACACATGGTGAGCTGCCATGTTTCCTTATACCCCCGCCCCCTTAACATGCTTAAAGAGTTTATTGTATTCAAATTTCAACGTTGGTATTTTACATATATATTTCAAATCAAAATACCATATATCTTACACTGTAGGAAAAATCAGATAAAACAGTCAGAAAATATGTCCTGTACTCTCTTACAATATGAAAAGGCATTGTCACACACGCTTTTGTCAACAAACAGAAAGTAAATGTCGACCAAACGGTTATTAAGTAACCTTTTACACAACAGTCTTTAAAAAGGAGTCCACAAAATGTTCAGATATATGGCATAATGTAGATAGACATGCTTGTTAAGTGCATTTAAATCTGAACCATTTTGACAAATATTTTTAAACTGCCGAGTTTTGTGGTGCGCTAAACAAGGGTAAATAATGTTGAAATATATACCTGATTTATGTATTAAATACGTCGACTGTTAGAAAAATCTCCAGTCTATAAAAAGCTGCACTGCCTCACTTAGTGTAAAGAACTTTATGTCAGGACCTGGACCAAAATTGTTTTCTTATACTGTTATGCTACTCTTCGCAAACACATCTGCCTTTGCCAATTTCTTAAACTTTTACACACATCCAAAATATTCCGAAAAAAATGCAGTCTTGCGTGTTTTATTGGTAGTCAGTATACTATACGGTCGTTATTAGTCTAAGAGCGATCTAACCACTGTCATGTAACAGCTGCCCTGTACCAAGCAGTTGGTACGTTGTGGCAGTCCGCAAGATGGCGACCAGTCCTGATATACGTAACAATTACTGCATGACATCGGTTATTTTACTGATAACAGTACTGCCTATATGTACGGGGAGACTTTTTAAGGCCGCCACACTGCACAAATAGCGCTACTGTGAATTTCAAATGATAGTGTCTCTAGCTGGAATCCAACCCGCACCGTCCCGGCGACAGCGCCTAGCCCTGCAATTCCTGCGGCGCAACCAACACGCTATACGAGTGCGTTTGATTTAACATTTAACTGATTATTCGAACACAATAACAACGGACCACATCGTGTGGAAAAGGTAGCTAAATAAAAACATTAACATTACAGATTTTATAGGAATTCAATTATGAATCATATTGTATTTATTTTGTTCTGACTACAATAATACTTAACAGCAAAACATATTTCTACAGGTTTGCTGTTTTTATGGAAAAGTAGATCATACGGGGTATCTTTTTCGAAACTAATCCAACAGCTATACAAGGTACACTCTTATAATTCGAGGGGCGGTACAGGGTATCAACAAAAGTTTGTTTGAATCGAATTTTCTTAAAAACAAAATAATTGTTCAGTTTTAAATTAAAAGTTATACCACAAGATAGGCAATTAGAGGCACTTCAAGGCGGATATCACATATTACGAGAACAACAAAGTTGTCATAGAATAAAAAAAAAACGAAATCAGTCGTCGCTCTCGCTTCAATTTTCAAATAGCCAATTATCAATCAACAATCCTTTTCATTATATGATCTAAGTATACAAGTCTATACCTTACAATATGTATACAAATTGGAAACAAAATAGCACATACCTTTTTGTTGCTTAACTGGTCGCCATCTTGCTGACTGCCACAGGGTACCCACCAGTGCTCACACTGGCTGTTTTAAAATAATAGACACAATTTTTTTTACAAACTTAATAAATTAATAGCCAAAGTTTCACGTGTTGTTTCCACATGGGTGGGAAATAGCATTTATAATTGTTATGTTTTTTTTTTAATTCACAAGATTGTATCCAAGGAAAAATCTAAGTTATGAAGATTAACTGTCTTAATTAATTTAACCTCAATGAAATTATTGGCTTGATGTAAATTACTGATGATTTTTAATAATAAGGCATTCTACACTTCACTATTGCAGACAAAATCAATTGGATTCACTGCTGTGTAAACGTGTTATTTGTATACTAAAAAGGTCTTTATACTGCAAGGGAGTCTTAACCAAACCATGTAAAATATTGCATTAAAGTTTTATGGAAAATAATTCAATTCACATCTATTATCTGCTTAGAATGAGTTTATTAGTTAATGCCTTATGGGTAGTTGTAAAGACGATTCGAGACTAGATTGGTGATAAAAATGGACGTCGCGAAAATGGATGACAAACGTAATTACAAATAAACTAGTCTACACGACTTTTATACAAATAGCACAATGCAATAAAATCAGAAATCTTGTTATATTCCTACTTTCGTACATTTTGTCAGAAAATGTATGGTTGCTATTTTTAATAAGTTAGGTTTATAAGTATTCTAAAATTTGCACAGTTAAAGATAAATGATTACCGTAAGGAAGACGATTTTTTTTTGTTTAAATATTCCTTTGGCTACTAAATTTATCATGTTTGTCTCAAAACTTTCCGAACAAACCTTGTAGCTCTACCCGTATAAAAATGCTCAATTAACAAAGTACATATGTATCGTGTTCAACGACCTTCAAAGGACGTAATTGATAACAGCACTGATTGAATGTACGGGGAGACTTTTTACAGCCGCCACACGGCACAAGCAACGCTACTGTGATATTGAAATAGATGAAAAGGGAGCTCTGAAAGCCATCGTACACGACAAATATGAAAATATTGTAGGCTCGGTTTGATTGAGCCTTTTCATGGACAGTAATGGAAATGCAAATTACTGCCCACGCCGCCTCGCCCCGGGTTGAGCGCAACTCAATATTTACACCAATAAACAGTACAATTTTGACCATCCCAAACGATGGTGTGCATATGGCGGTGAACATGGAACCTTCAATGTGGTATTTTCGGATTAATACCATTCCATGTTCAGCGGCGTATGGTCCCAGGAACAAAAAATGGGTTTACCCTAAACGAGAAAACAATAGGCGGAACTAAACAGAATAGAATTTTGACAGGGTATCTTAGAATATAAATCCTGCATATCACAGACAACGCTAAAGGCAAAATTCAAAAGGCAGGACGTATATCATTGGGGGTGATTGAACAATATCCGAATCAATATTGGCTGGGAAATTCAAACCACCCATTTCAAAACAGGCCGAAATATTTAAACAATATAATTTTAGAAGTACGATTAACAAAGTACATATGTATCGTGTTCTACGACCTTCAAAGGACGAAATTGATAATAGCAATGATTGAATGTACGGTGAGACTTTTTACAGCCGACACACGGCGCAAACAACGCTACTGTGATATTGAAATAGATGAAAGGGACCTTTAAAGCCTACGAACACGAACTATATGAAAATATTGCAGACTCGGTTCGATTGAGCCTGTTCATGGGCAGTAATGGAAATGCATACTAATGCCCACGCCGCCTAGCCCCAGGTTAAGCGCAGCTGATTATATACACTATTTAACCATGTTATCAGTACAATTTCTAAAGGCCATTTTAGGGGAGGCAGAAATTGCAAATGGCGAATATTGTTTTTTTTACAATTTCGAAAATGCGTATTGGGAAAAATACTCATTGTCAACTTGATTTTATTAGAAGTGCATTTATCTATGGATTTACGTATTTATGTTTTCACGCTAGTTTCAGTCTTATTTATGGTCTTATTGCCAAGCACATACTAAAACATGAGAAACCCCGGTTGCATGATAACACCGAAATTTATTGACTATATACCAAAACAACTCATATTTGAAATAAGTATAAGCTGATCTTCAATAAGTTGTGGCAATTCGTCAAATTATTTTAAGGGCTTTCAAAAAATCAAGAAAGACTCCCTTCCCGTCTTCTATCGGTTTATAGGTCAAGACATTTCGCTGAACTACATTAAATGTCTGATATTAACATATAACCTCAAAATATAACTGATTACGCGATACGACATCTGTATCATTTTTCTAGATGTTTTATTCCTCGATTCCGGTGTTCTCGTGCAAATTGCATTTCCGTCCGTGTGTGTGTGTGTTTGCCTTTTCTATGTAAATAAAACACGTTTTCATATAGCCTGCCCAGTACAGACTCAGGGCACAGTATTTCTGCACATTCATTGGTCTTCAAGTTAGAATTAATGTCGAGTTTTGAAAAAGATGACAAGGGAACTTTGAAATCAATCGAACACAACAAATTAGAAAATTCCAGTCTCGGTTTGATTGAGCCTGTTCATGGACTGTATTTGAAATGCATATTACCGCGCACGCCGCCTAGCCCCACAATATTAACACCAATTAACAGTACAATTATGAAAAGATTATTCAAAATGATTTGGCTATGAAATTGACAGTAGACATGAGGGGGTGTTTCTCAATTTTCTTGCAGTTGTCTTTTTCTGCTACAGTATCATCTCGCCAACATTTTTTAGTTAGATATATTGCTCAGATTTTGCACACATCACAAAACATATTAACAGTTATCGCTGCATCTTTTCAAACCAGCGGCATGTATTCTAATGTACAGATGACACGAAATATGCTATGAAAACCCAGTGGTTTAAGTTTTTAAAAGTCTATTTCATTAACATTAACATATATAGACTCAGACATTCAACACTTAAAACGAACAGTAATTACTCAACAGAGGACGGAGAATTTCTTCCAAAATTAAGATACACTCTCCCTAAGTTCTATCTGGTTTGTAACAGGATATTGTTTGCAAAAAATGCTAGTTCCGTAGCTTAATGAGAAACCATTGTGAGAGAATTGTGTCGTTTTCTAATACATAATTCATTGTCCCTTTAAATTGAATGTTTATTGAAATTCGTTTATTGTCACGGAATAAGAAATTGTTATTGCCTGGAGCTTGCCACTTTAAATTATAATTATATTAATTTTTGAAAGACAATACAAGCTAATATCTGGCATAAAACAAATAAATATTTGTACCTTGGGTACTGAACAATAAAACACCAGTAAAACAATTACGATTACGTGCATATTTCTAAATACAAGGGACAATATTATATGACAATGACACGAATTCAAAACATAACAAAATTTAATTCCTAACAGTGATATATAAACCAAATTTAATATGCAAGAAAATAAGTTTTTGTAAACCTTTACCGTGTTAACTTTTTATAAACCTTTAACTGTATCTGGTGTCTTATTTAAATCTGATATAGAGAATTTTGTATCTAATGCTTCTAAAGTATCAATTATGTTCACCATATCCATAAACTGAAATAAAACATTACAACAGAATGAAATTAGTTTTTAGTTATATTCATTTGCTAAAATGCTGACATTAAAATTGTTAAGAAGATACCAACAGAATGTTAATGAGAAGCCATTGTTCACTCTAGTTTTAGTTTTCGGTTGTCGATTCCGAGAGAGCATTAGATATAAAATTCTGTATTCATATATTATTATGTATACTTGCTGCAAATAAAGATACTACTTTTACCATTTGCATTGATGTATCGAAGTTATTCAGTATCGCGAAATAGCACTAGTACATTCTTGCAATTTTGGGTAACTCACTGTCATCAGGTATTTTCTGCTGAATTTACTTAACAATTAAAAGTTTCCAATGTTTTATTTTAAGACAAACTCTGGCGTTTATTTTCTCAACCTTGAAAATGGAAAAAAAATCAACAAAATGGAAACCAGGTAACATAGTAATTGTTTCAAATTTCATCATAAGTTAAACTTTAAATTCCTTTAAAGCCATTCAAATTTAATCAATTACTTACAGCCGTTAGTTATTATCAAAGTAATTATCAAAGTGTTAACTTTCTATCGACAAGAGTATATATATGGTAAACCCCCTCATTTAGACCACACTGATTTTAAGACCACCTTCATAGTAAGAAAACTTAGCCAGTATCCTATTTTATAGTTTTGATAAACTTCCCCAAAATATAAGACAACTCAACCATAATAAACACCGTTTCCCAGTCCCAAAGGCGGTCTGAGCAGTAAGTGGTAATAATTGCCACTATAAAAGAAATTCTAATAATTCTTGGTATTGCACAAAGATTGATTTCACAAATAAAATTTAAAACATCGAAGTTACCTTGAACAACTGTAAAATCAGTCACATTTGAACAAGTCAATAATCCTTTGCTATTCATTCGTAAATATACCTTTGTAAAATCAAACAAACCATGTTTGAATTAACCCTTTCCTCTATATATATGCAACATTTTATTGCAGATCCTGGTCAGGCAAAACATACATGCCATGTAATCAGGATCTACACTGTTCGCTTTCTGGTCAGAAATAACCTAATAAATCATTAAACAAGCAGTTTGATATCTTTTTAGTTTTTATCCAATTAAAGCTATTAACCCTTTACTTGATAGATCTATACACCTTAATTGAAAATTAAACAGTGTAGAATTTGATCAGCGGGCACAGTTGTACCATCTGATCAGGATCTACACTGTTCGCATTCTAATATATGTATTATTTCTAACCAAAATGAAAACAGTGAAGGTCCTAAGGACGATCAGACATCACAACTGTGCGAAATAATCGAGATCTACACTAGTCACACATGCAATAAAATGCATACATATGAAGTCAAGAGTTATGATAGTGATTCATATTGAACTGCATCGGAGGCCTTAGAGGCATAATTTTGTCAACAATGCTGACACATAACTAAAAATGTGTCCAATGCAATGCTCAAAAACATAATCCGTCTACTGAAAGCCAGAAGCGGTCTTCAGCCTTTTTTCTGTTGCCGATGATCCCTTCTGGCTTTTAATAGACGGTATGTATAAATACCCATTAGTAAAAATTTGGAAAATAAAATATTTGTCAACTGAACTCGGTACAACTTAAACAAATAATGTGTCCTAGGCATGCAATGCTCGAGAACATATGCAAAGATAACAATTTTGTCAACATTACTTACACATTACTCGTACAAAAATGCATCCAAGAACATATGCAAAGTTAACAGTTTGTGTCAACATTACTGACACATAACTCATACAAAAAATGTGTACTAGGGATGCAATACTCAAGAGCATATGTAAAAATAACAATTTTGTCTTCATTAATCTCACATACATGTACATGTGTAACTCATACAAATAAACATCCTATGGATGTAATGGTCAAGAACATATGTAAAAGTAACAATTTTGTCTACATTACTCATAGCAAAAATGCATTCTATAGATGCAATGCTGTCTGATCAGGATCTAAACTGTTCGCTTTTTTATTCATTAGGTTATTTCTGACCAAAATGCGACCAGTGCAGATCCTAATCAGATGACTCTGATGTGCCGGCTGATCTGGATCTACACTGGTCACACATGGGTATTTATGGAGAAAATGGTTAAAAACAGTGAAATACCATTTTTTTACATTTTCACAAATTTTTTTCTATCTGTTTAGAAGCATTTAACTAAGATAACCCTCTTTCTGTACCAATCAGATGGTACATAGTGAGCGTGTGATTTTTTGTAGTATTTCCAATTGTCATTTTATTCTTCTCTTCCACACGCACACATTCTTGGAGTCTGAATTCTTCATTTAATATCGTTCAGAGCATTACAAGTTTTCCAATCAAAAGCATTATGTTGGCATGTTGCAGAATAAGTTTTTAAATATATATGTGTTGACAGTCTGTGGTTCAATCTGTCAGTCTGTGGTGCTATGTTGTCCAACAATTGCAGTGGAAGATCTGGTCACGTTAAAACAATTTAACAGCAAAATAATGAGAATCCTTGGCTAGAAATCAAATTCTTCAAAGAAGACATTGGATGTTCATCAACAACTTAATGTTTTCAAACACAGCATCGCCCATAAAAGTTGCTGAGTAGTTGTTTGGCTCTTTCCAACCACTTGTGAGAATTAATGATACATTACCCTATAATTCATTTAGTTTTTGCAGATTTTCCACGTTGACAGAGAAAACTATCAAAATATAAACGCTTTGTATGTTCCAACTTGTGATGAAGAATTCAAATACAGTGCAGGCGTGTCAAATCATGCCGCAGACAGCTGAAGTTGCAGACTGTCTGAAAAAGTAAAATATTAATGATGAACCACATTTATGTTACACTGAATAACGTTCACCTGTAGTGCACATATAGAAATACAAAATAACTTTTAAAATAAAAGATCTATCTTTGAAAAATTATTCAGATATAATGGTATTTAGAATGGTGAAAGATTTGAGATGTGTTAAGGAAATTTATAAGCTACAGTACTATGTTTATTATTAATAAAAGAATTTAAAAAAAAATAAAACCATAAACCTACAAGAGTACTTTTGTTTGCATCATGCCAGTCTTACTGCTGTCAAAGCTGCACTAACCCATGATTTACTGTGTCATCTTTCTAGAATCACCTGGACCTGAAATATGACAGGAAGTGTTGACAAATTATTCATCTTGTAAACATTATATTTAACATTTTACTCCAGATAATATGCCTTTTATCACATGGGCTACCAGTATAGATCCAGATCAGCTACCACATCTGTGTCATAAGATCTGGATCTAAACTGTTAACGATATGTCAGAAATAACCTGAAGAATCTAAATGCAAGCTGTTACGTTCTGATCAAACAGAATGGTTTAAGATGTAGTCCATGTCTGATGGCTTTCATTTGGGTATGGAAAACATTTGGGTTGTTTAAAGTATTTGAAGCCCAATGGCTTCACTTGGGTATGAAAAATAGTTAGATTTTTTAAAATGATATAAATGAAAGAAAAAGAAAGTATAAAGTCTGAATTATTTGAACAAGAAATAACTGGGAATGGCATGAACTATTCTCCCCTAAAAACCGAAGAAATATCAGAAAACCAAAATTAATAAAATATATGACAAAATAGGGTTCATTTAACCCTTTAATAAACATTTCCTCCAAATGTGGTAAACACGGCTACGCCGTGCATAAACTTTAAATTTGCCACAAGAAATTAATAAAACATCAAATGCCTGTATTGAAGAATTTCACTTTAAATTTCCTGAACACCACTTCTTTAAATATGTACTATTACCGGTATATTAATCTAAATTTTTTATAAAAAGGAAATACATTTAACACACATCAATAAAAATATTATTGGATCATTCAAAGACATTCCCAAATACATGTTGTTAGTTTTTAAAATCATCACGTTCAATGGTTTAGTGCACTTAAACCCTTTTCTCCATAGATATGCCTTTTATCAGGAGCAAAAAATTAGAGTCAAATCACCCTGCAAAAGTTCAAATGTATACAATCTGGATCTACTATGTTTGCTTCTTTGTTAAATTATCTAACGGATCTAAAGGCAAACAGAGAAGATCCACAACTGCATCAAAAACTGTTGGTGTTAATCCTATACTCCATAGATACAATTATATTACATGGGCAATTGTGTACATCCAGATCAGACGGCATATTTGTGATCATGATTTGCACTTTTCACTTTAAAATTTATTAGTTATTTCTGACCGAGATGTCACCAAAGTAGCTCCTGATCAGATTGCATGAATTTGTCAGCTGATCTGGATCTATACTGGTTGCATACAAGTTAAAATGTGTATATATGGAGAAAAGCATTAAGTTCTTGCAGCAATTAATCACTGGGAAAAACAACTTCACCCTGCCTTCAAAAGTTACAGCAGCCAGTGCTTGTAAAAAAATTATTTCTTTGGGAAACAGATTTGTCATTACAACCTTTTGATGGAATTCGAATTTTATCATGGTTAGAAACTCAATCTGATAATCATGGTAAATCATGTTATATAACTTTACGGTCTTTCTTCTGTAAAAATAGAAATATGCATATCAGGAATAGATCGATAAAATCTAGAATCTCAACGCTTAGTGTGGTACGTTATGGGTGAAGCCAAATACTAAAATTCAGGCTATCGCGGAAAGTCTGTAACAGAAAATTCCGTAAATCAATTAATCTAGTTAATAGTTAGTAATTAATTTTTATGCCATTGCACAATGTGATTTATATATATCTATTTCTGCGGTTAAATAAATGACCCCAAATTTAAAATCCGCAGAATATTTATTCCTTTGTGAACTTTAAAACGGTCACGGTGCATTCTACATTTTGACTTGATAAATGTGTAAAGTAATAACGAATGACGACAAACATTTTTTAACGGGTTGCATACAAAAATAGATGAAACGAAAGGCTATGTACAACAGTTATACATGCTTTATTAAACAATATTTGAATAAACGATTACGTTCGGATTTTCTATTTGCAGCTGATTGGTAACTCAAATATTATACAAGTACATGTATTAGCTTTTACTATATTTATATAAGTTTTTACGGCAATGGCATCGATCTTTATATTTCCACTTTCCAAAGAGACCGCATAATTTTAGTCCTGTTATGAAAGAACTTGATGCCGCAGAAATAAAAACACCCACACATGTATTCTAACAAAAACCGCAGAATTTGGAGCCCTCAGAAATAACCACTTATACGGTAGGTATTTTCTTAAATATTGAGTAACAGTTTTGGGGCCATTTGTCATTTTGACAAAACGTTTCCATACATACTCCTTTTTACGCATGTGTGACCAGTGTAGATCCAGATCAACCGGCTCATCCGTGCTGTCTGATCAGGATCTGCACATGTTGCATAATGGTAAGAAATTACATAATGAATAAAAAAGTGGAGTATCTATGGAGGAATGGGTTAAAACACTGCTTTGCCGTGCCTGTAACTAAACAAATAATGAGAAAATGCTCATCAAAATGTAACTCTGCAAAACACTGTTTTGTCATTGATACAAAAATTTAGATGGGACACTTGTTGTTTAGGTACTTAGTCAGGTTAAAAATAAAAAAGTCCATGTACAAGAAGAGGCAAAGCTCTGTCAAATTTGATCTTAAAGATTTTGGCATCAAGTGTTGAATGCATGTAAGCAATAATTATTAATCTATTTGGGTAAACAGCTTCACTATGTATTAAAAAATTAAAACTGAAATAAATATTATTCTAAGTTCTTGCAGCAATTTCTCTCTTTGGGAAACACGGCTTCGTCGTGGCTCAAATTAATAATTGTTACAGAAGCAACTTCTGGTAAAACTTTGTCTCTTTGGAAAAAACAGATGTCTTTTGCAATTGTTATGTCAAACGTTTGCTTTAATTTGTATCTTTTAACCATTTCCTCTATACATGTCATTTTAGGCATGTGTGACCAGTGTAAATCCTGAGCAGCCGGCACATCCGTGCCATCTGATGAGGATTTGCACAGGTCACATTTTCGTGAGAAATAACCTAATGCATAAAAAAGCGAACAGTTAAGATCCTGATCAGATGGCACAGATATGTCGGCCGATCTGGATGTAAACTGTTCGCGCACACAATAATGGTGTAACTATAGAGGAAAGGGTTAAAACACGGCTTTGTTGTGCAAACAATTCAAACTACAAGTGCAAGTATTCTGTTATTCATTGCTATTAATGCTAATTCTCTCCTTGGAAAACACGGCTTTGCCGTGCCTGCTTTTAAATTGTTACAGTTGCCAAATTGTTCCTGTTGCTGCTGGACAAATTTTGTTTTTTGTAACTAGTCCAGAACTAGCTGGGTAAACATTTCAGCTAGTCCCACTTGCGCAAATAAGCGAATTCTGATTGGTCAGTATTTATACTGTAAAGAAAGAAACATGAAATTCAATAGGAAGCGTTTCATGGGGGCTTGATATTGTTAAAACAGATTTCAAAACATGTTATTTTGTAATAAACTTATTTCTGTTGTAAAACACGATATGCACGTGGTGCTAAAATAGAATATTTTGAGATTGTGTGATACAATTTTCAGCTTGTTCTGGGCGTCGGGCTAGTGGGTTTGTCCAGCCCAGGCAATTGCATTTCTCTCCTTGGAAAACACGGCTTCGCCGTGCCCACTTTAAAATTGTTACAGTTGCCAAGTGGTTAGTGTTGCAAGTTATTATTGAAATTTATCTGCAGTTGCTGTCTTAACATGCAAATTCTTTCCTTGGAAAACACGGCTTCGCCTTGACTGCTTTAAAATTTTTACAGTTGCCAAGTGGTTCCTGTTGCAAGTAATTGTTGAAATTTATCTGTAATTTCTGTCACAACAAGCATTTCTCTCCTTGGAAAACACGGCTTCGCCGTGCCCGTTTTAAAATTGCTACAGTTGCCAAGTGATTCGTGTTGCAAGTTATTGTTGATATTTATATGCAATTATTGCTGTCTCAACTTTCAATAAAAACTGTTACAATATCAAGATCTTTTCTTTGTTATGCCTTTGCACGACTACAAATAACTAATCCTTCACTTTTTTCCGCCGTTACTGGAGGTCTATCTACTATTCTGGGTGTATTTACGTTTAAACTGAAGTATTGATTGTAAAGATTTCTAAAATTTAAAAAATCATTCGTTTCTTTTGACATTTCAAACAAACAAACCCAAGCGAAAGTTTCTTACAGTGTTCGTTCCAATTATCTGTTTATTCGCAGCAACAAATCCATTTTCGATTGGAAATGCCATCTTTAGACAACATTTACTCAAGACAGCCATGCCATAAATAATTCCAGTGTGACACCGTTAATGTCACGTTGGGATAGAAATAAGACAAATACAAAATAACTACCGTAAGACAGCAACTACGCGAACGGTCTGCTGTCAATATCCACTAAGGGTAGGGTTCTAAATTTGGTACCGGGTCATCTTTAATTTGATAGATGAGGCCACTTCGAGTCTACGTTTATTGTCCATCTAAGGAAGGAGACCATTTTCTTACTGAATCGAGAAACAAAATGGCGGCTTTTCAGTTTTAAAATCCGGAAGCAAGCAATCTGGATGAAAGTAATATTGCCCAATCAGAAAGCTGTATTTTGCAGGGCATTTTGCAAACCGGAAGACAAGGTCTCAAAGTTTCTTAGTACAGCGTTTTGCTCATGCGCAATAACGTAATCGGAATCGACACGATTTCGCGCGTCGAAATCGTAGGGTCGATTCCGTATTACAATAACGAGACATATATAGATCATCAAATTGCATGAAATTGCATGGATCTACACATGCCATGCATTGGTCAACAGTAAATTGCGCACGATCTACACATGACACCTACTGGTCAACAGTAAATTCGGAATGATCTACAAATGACACACACTTGTCAACAGTAAATACAAAATGATATAAACATGGCACACACTGGTAAGCAGTAAATAACGAATGATCTACACATGACACAGACTGGTCAACAGTAATTTTCGAATGATCTACACATGACACACACTATCAACAGTAAATACCGAATGATCTACACATAACACACACTGGACAACAGTCAATTTCGAATGATCTACACATGACACACACTGGTCAACAGTAAATACCGAATATAGCACACATTGGTCAACAGTAAAAATACCGATTAATAGATGGTAAATGACTTTGATCATTATTGGCTTGTTATGTTAAAAAAGTGAAATATGCAAATGAGGAATTGCCCCAATCAGAAAACACAGCCTCCTCA
The DNA here is from genome assembly GCA_038501625.1 of Corbicula japonica. Classification (NCBI taxonomy): domain Eukaryota; kingdom Metazoa; phylum Mollusca; class Bivalvia; order Venerida; family Cyrenidae; genus Corbicula; species Corbicula japonica. The sequence continues at coordinate 2,871,170 of JAZAYU010000038.1, read as the reverse complement.
CATAGTCAATAAGAAGAGAAGGAGAGAGCATGGTTAATAAAATTATCAGTTACAAAACAAACACCACAAACAATTAAGAAAATTGAGAACCCGATGGGTTTACGCCTTGGTACGGTAAGTGGCAAAATAATTTGCCAATCGGGGTTAAAACCAGGTTCTAGGATGTACCTACCTCACACTTTCCCCAACAGCTTCTCATATACAGAAACAAGTACAAGTTGTCTGGGTGAAATTAATCCAACCCACTCATCAGCTAGACAATTTTGCATGTAAAAGCTCACATGAAGCTTAATATTGTTAAGCAAAAGGGTGGGTACTCAATGAACTTACTGATACCAGAGCACCTGGAGTCAAATCAGCAAGAACACGATGACAGGGATGACATTTTCTATAACACGTTAGTTCTCGTTCTGTATTTCAGATACTTCTGAGAGCTTTCGATTTCGATGTTGTGGCTTTCAGAGCTTTTGTTTCCTTCTTTATCAGGAGCGGTTAAGAGGTATCTTCCCCTCTCAAAACCCATTACAAGCATGCGATTTTAGAGTTTTCATTTGACCCGGGAGATGGCTCTTTCGACACCAGTCAGGTAAATACAAATTTTCTTGTATTTCAGTTTGAGCATTCATCCGCTCAAAAAAATCCGTATTTATACGTAAGTATACAGTTTAACTTTGATGTTGTTTAAATTAAAAGAAACTGAATGCAATCTCTGTTGCATAAATTATGTGTGTGAAAGCATATGTGTTTTGTAACACATTCACCAAGCGAAATAACAACGAGAATCTCATCAAATCGCGAGTCATGGATTATTTCCCATCTTTGTCTATGCACTGGATTGCAGTAACTTAGGAGATAGTCGCCTCTTAACCTTGTGACGTTCAGATTTTCTATTTGCAGCTGATTGGTAAATGACGTTGATCATTATTGGCTTGTTATGTTAAAAAAGTGAAATATGCATATGAGGAATTGCCCCAATCAGAAAACACAGCCTCCTCACATAGTCAATAAGAAGAGAAGGAGAGAGCATGGTTAATAAAATTATCAGTTACAAAACAAACACCACAAACAATTAAGAAAATTGAGAACCCGATGGGTTTACGCCTTGGTACGGTAAGTGGCAAAATAATTTGCCAATCGGGGTTAAAACCAGGTTCTAGGATGTACCTACCTCACACTTACCCCAACAGCTTCTCATATACAGAAACAAGTACAAGTTATCTGGGTGAAATTAATCCAACCCACTCATCAGCTAGACAATTTTGCATGCAAAAGCTCACATGAAGCTTAATATTGTTAAGCAAAAGGGTGGGTACTCAATGAACTTACTGATACCAGAGCACCTGGAGTCAAATCAGCAAGAACACGATGACAGGGATGACATTTTCTATAACACGTTAGTTCTCGTTCTGTATTTCAGATACTTCTGAGAGCTTTCGATTTCGATGTTGTGGCTTTCAGAGCTTTTGTTTCCTTCTTTATCAGGAGCGGTTAAGAGGTATCTTCCCCTCTCAAAACCCATTACAAGCATGCGATTTTAGAGTTTTCATTTGACCCGGGAGATGGCTCTTTCGACACCAGTCAGGTAAATACAAATTTTCTTGTATTTCAGTTTGAGCATTCATCCGCTCAAAAAAATCCGTATTTATACGTAAGTATACAGCTTAACTTTGATGTTGTTTAAATTAAAAGAAACTGAATGCAATCTCTGTTGCATAAATTATGTGTGTGAAAGCATATGTGTTTTGTAACACATTAACCAAGCGAAATAACAACGAGAATCTCATCAAATCGCGAGTCATGGATTATTTCCCATCTTTGTCTATGCACTGGATCGCAGTAACTTAGGAGATATTCGCCTCTTAACCTTGTGACGTTCAGATTTTCTATTTGCAGCTGATTGGTAAATGACTTTGATCATTATTGGCTTGTTATGTTAAAAAAGTGAAATATGCATATGAGGAATTGCCCCAATCAGAAAACACAGCCTCCTCACATAGTCAATAAGAAGAGAAGGAGAGAGCATGGTTAATAAAATTATCAGTTACAAAACAAACACCACAAACAATTAAGAAAATTGAGAACCCGATGGGTTTACGCCTTGGTACGGTAAGTGGCAAAATAATTTGCCAATCGGGGTTAAAACCAGGTTCTAGGATGTACCTACCTCACACTTTCCCCAACAGCTTCTCATATAAAGAAACAAGTACAAGTTGTCTGGGTGAAATTAATCCAACCCACACATCAGCTAGACAATTTTGCATGCAAAAGCTCACAAGAAGCTTACTTTTGTTAAGCAAAAGGGTGGGTACTCAATGAACTTACTGATACCAGAGCACCTGGAGTCAAATCAGCAAGAACACGATGACAGGGATGACATTTTCTATTACACGTTAGTTCTCGTTCTATACTTCAGATACTTCTGAGAGCTTTCGATTTCGATGTTGTGGCTTTCAGAGCTTTTGTTTCCTTCTTTATCAGGAGCGGTTAAGAGGTATCTTCCCCTCTCAAAACCCATTACAAGCATGCGATTTTAGAGTTTTCATTTGACCCGGGAGATGGCTCTTTCGACACCAGTCAGGTAAATACAAATTTTCTTGTATTTCAGTTTGAGCATTCATCCGCTCAAAAAAAAATCCGTATTTATACGTAAGTATACAGCTTAACTTTGATGTTGTTTAAATTAAAAGAAACTGAATGCAATCTCTGTTGCATAAATTATGTGTGTGAAAGCATATGTGTTTTGTAACACATTCACCAAGCGAAATAACAACGAGAATCTCATCAAATCGCGAGTCATGGATTATTTCCCATCTTTGTCTATGCACTGGATCGCAGTAACTTAGGAGATATTCGCCTCTTAACCTTGTGACGTTCAGATTTTCTATTTGCAGCTGATTGGTAAATGACTTTGATCATTATTGGCTTGTTATGTAAAAAAAGTGAAATATGCATATGAGGAATTGCCCCAATCAGAAAACACAGCCTCCTCAAATAGTCAATAAGAAGAGAAGGAGAGAGCATGGTTAATAAAATTATCAGTTACAAAACAAACACCACAAACAATTAAGAAAATTGAGAACCCGATGGGTTTACGCCTTGGTACGGTAAGTGGCAAAATAATTTGCCAATCGGGGTTAAAACCAGGTTCTAGGATGTACCTACCTCACACTTTCCCCAACAGCTTCTCATATAAAGAAACAAGTACAAGTTGTCTGGGTGAAATTAATCCAACCCACTCATCAGCTAGACAATTTTGCATGCAAAAGCTCACAAGAAGCTTAATATTGTTAAGCAAAAGGGTGGGTACTCAATGAACTTACTGATACCAGAGCACCTGGAGTCAAATCAGCAAGAACACGATGACAGGGATGACATTTTCTATTACACGTTAGTTCTCGTTCTATACTTCAGATACTTCTGAGAGCTTTCGATTTCGATGTTGTGGCTTTCAGAGCTTTTGTTTCCTTCTTTATCAGGAGCGGTTAAGAGGTATCTTCCCCTCTCAAAACCCATTACAAGCATGCGATTTTAGAGTTTTCATTTGACCCGGGAGATTGCTCTTTCGACACCAGTCAGGTAAATACAAATTTTCTTGTATTTCAGTTTGAGCATTCATCCGCTCAAAAAAATCCGTATTTATACGTAAGTATACAGTTTAACTTTGATGTTGTTTAAATTAAAAGAAACTGAATGCAATCTCTGTTGCATAAATTATGTGTGTGAAAGCATATGTGTTTTGTAACACATTCACCAAGCGAAATAACAACGAGAATCTCATCAAATCGCGAGTCATGGATTATTTCCCATCTTTGTCTATGCACTGGATCGCAGTAACTTAGGAGATAGTCGCCTCTTAACCTTGTGACGTTCAGATTTTCTATTTGCAGCTGATTGGTAAATGACTTTGATCATTATTGGCTTGTTATGTTAAAAAAGTGAAATATGCATATGAGGAATTGCCCCAATCAGAAAACACAGCCTCCTCATATAGTCAATAAGAAGAGAAGGAGAGAGCATGGTTAATAAAATTATCAGTTACAAAGCAAACACCACAAACAATTAAGAAAATTGAGAACCCGATGGGTTTACGCCTTGGTACCAGGGGGTCCAACGTATTTGGTTTTTTCGGAATTGTAAGTGAGCGACATGTTCTCTGCGGAACAAAATGGCGGAAAATTGTGTGATTTGGTGCATTTCAGGAGATATTTTGACCTGGTAAGTAGATTTATATCAATGTTATCGTAATATAAATACGCCTACCCGGAGGCCAGATGTGTAAGCTCCACTCGGTTTTTTAACTTATGTTTCTAGAGGCCTAAACAAAAAAGTTATTGAATGTATAAACTGAAAGATTGTTTGTTTACAAAGTGAAAATAGAAAATTTTGTGACTTAAAACTGTGTTTTTAGTCAAAATATAACGTTCTTGGACCTATTTTAGCGAAATTATTATCGAGTTTTTGCATATATTTCTTCACGGCGGCTTTTGCACTTTACATGGGTACTTTATGGCCAATCTTTTTATGTTCAAACACCTTAAATGTTTGGCGTGGAAGTGGTAAGCATGTTTTTGTTCGGTGCAGAATCTGAATAACACTCATACGCGTTTATATAAGTGAAAGTAAGACACTAGCTGACAAATTTTAAAAATCAAACCAAAAGCCTATATTTTACCCAAACACACGGATGTTCCTTTATATCTTTGCCCGAAAATGGCTTTACCAAAACAAGAACTTCATATGTATTTATAATATCAATTAGAATCTACCTACCCATTCTCGTGTTTGTTTGTGTGTGTGTGTTTGTAAATGCCCCCAACTGCGGAGTTCTGTGTGAATACACACCAACGAACTGGGGAAACACCGCGAATTGAGGAACTCCCCGGTTCAAGTTAAGAGTAAAATCTTTCCAAACTCGGTCGCATTAGTCATATTTTGGTTTACCACTGTTATCTGACACTCTCCCCGATTAGCCGGTCTTGAACTTGCTGATAACAATACACAATCTCAGCATTTTTCTAATTGTGTGTATGATAGAGTTTATCTGCAGTTCCCCGGTTGTGCGGAAAAAAAATTATACACTTCCCGCGGTTTATAATTCATTGTTTACATCATGGATGCCAGACGTTCCTCACGGATTATGAAAAGGTAAACATTATTTTAATTACATGTATTATGACAAAGTTTGTAGTTAAATTGTATTGAGTGAATTGAGAAAACAAGATGAGTGAATAAACGAAACATTTTTATATATATTATTTAAGGACCAATACGAAGCCTTGCGATATCATCATGTAAATGTGAGATTGATCCAAATGGGTTTCATGTGCGATTTATTAATGAGGTGATAATTATGTTTTTATAATGCAAGTTTATACTCTCTTCTTTATCTTTAATGACAAATTCATTCAATTATAATTATGTTGGCGCTATAATAGCAAGTAACAGGATGATTTGTAAACATAAATGTACGAGTTTTTTATCATAGAAGTTTTAAAGTTTATCTACTCGGTGGTCAATTTGTTACAAAATTAAGCGTGAATAAAATACTAAATGTCTCTGCAGGAGAGTGTGTTTCCACCACGAGGCCATTTGAAAACGGAGATTTTTACTAGAATACCAGGGAGATTTAATTAAAAACTGTAATTACGCAAGAAATATTTAAAAAGACTATGAGAAGACTAGTGTGGGGAGCTTTATGTACCTTTTTAAATATAAGGAACGGAAAATTTGGTATGTTTTCCTTTTTCGACATAAATTTTGTTTTCATTTAATATATGTTTACAAACTGACATATTTTAGGCTAGCATTTAAGACAGCTTTAAATTCTAAATACTTGATTTCAATATTTTGAAATTATTGACTGCATCTTATCAATTCACAGTGTATTACGATTGATTTTATTTAAAATGTGATTTCTTTTTTATATGCAGTATAGACGCTACGAAGGACATCTTCGTAAAAGGAAGAATGGTAAACGACGCCGAAAAAGGAGATCCTTTACAAAGCTGTGCCATTAAAATCATTGAAATAGAAGGCGATCCCCACTTGTGGATATTCGCAGCCCGAGATATTAATGTTGGTGAAGAACTGAGTTATGATTATGGAGAAAAAGACTTGCCGTGGAAAATGGTAAAAATCCGTTTTGTTGTGTCCTTGTGTTAAATGATTTTTGTCGTAATATTTTGTTTTAGTTTTGTTAACATATCTCGATTCAATGTAATTTAACAATGATTTTTCTGAGCTATATTTGTGATAATTCTGGGTTTCGCTCGTGTATGCATACTCGTTACTGTCCTTTTACAATTGATTGAACTAAACATCATGTAATATTGTCATTTTTGAAAAGGTTGGTTCCAAGATTCTGATTTTACATTTTATATATTTTCATGTACATTTTAGTCCTCTTCAGCAATTCGTTCAACTTGGCATGCTACTTTTTATCGCATGATGTATTTATGTTAACTTCAAATAGTATGAAATATTTATAATTTTTGAGATGGATAAGATTATGTAGACTATGACATGACCTCTAGCTCGCACATGCCTAAATCTCAGTTAGGCCACAGTTACACAGACGGTCGCTGCCCAATCGGTTATTTTATTTTGAGTTTTTCGCAGTTTTGATCGGTTGCCATACGTTATTTTATTTCTGGTTTTCTGTGTAAACAACCATCGGTGATTGACGAGTATTTAATGGGTTAAACGAATATTTCATGGTTTGCTGGTACACTTAAATTCTCATCTTTTTTCTATCGGTGGTAAGTATTAGTTGATCGGTTGCTTTTTGGTGGCCCATCGGAGATATCGGTTGTAGACAGGTTGTCGATCATCGGTGATATCGGTTTAGACCAGAAATCATTTGGTGATCGATTGTAACAAGTTGTCGGTCAGTTATTTGTAAAATATTTTCACAGATCGAGAATTTTAAACATGTTCAAAAATCCCAATCGGTAATTTTTTCACCGACAAAACTCATCTTTCCCCAATAGCAGTTAATAGGTGGAAAACAGGTGACCCATAGGTGATTTCGGTGTTAAATCTCTTGTCATGGGTTCACTCCACAATTTGGCCGAAAAACTCACCGATCACTCACCGAAGACTTTGTATAACTGGGGTGATACACAGAGCCATTGGTGATCGATCGGTAGTTTTTTTAGCCAGATTAGGGAGTGAGACGATGTCAACTTTTGGTCACCTGTTTGCCACCTATCAATTGCTATTGGAGGAAGATGAGTTTCGTCGGTGAAATCCTACCGATCGAGATTTTTAGACATGATTAAAATTCTCGGTTTGTGAAAATATTTTACAAATAATTTATCGACAACATGTCTACAATCGACCATCACCGATCGACATCTTGTCTAAAACCGCTATCACCGATCAACAACCTGTCTAAAACCAATATCTCCGATGGGCCACATATAAGCAACCGATCAACTTATACTCACCACCAAATAAAAAATGAGAACTAAAGTGTACCAGTAGAAGTATTTGTTTAATCCATTGAATACTCGTTAATCACCAAAGGCTGTTTACACAGAAAAGCAGAAATAAAATAACGCATGGCAACCGATCAAAACAGCGAAAAACTTTAAATAAAATAACTGATCGGGCACCGACTGTCTGTGTAACTAGGGCCTAAGTAAAAAGCTTTTTTGAGCCACAATTATTCATTGAAAAGTTAATGCTAAAATTGAATTGCAACATAAACTTTTGAAATTGAAATCGTAACATTTTCCAAATGCATGTTTTCCATTCCATATGCATATTTTAACATATTTAACATGTGTAAATTTTAGGAATGAGATACATGAATAAACTATGAATTAACAGTTAATGTTAGTGCTTTGTAGTTTCATGATATTGTGTATTGTGCATTTCATTTTGGATGATGATACACAAATAGAGAGTTGAAATTAATTATTTGAATGTATAAAAAGAATTTCTTAGTATATTTTTACAATACCATGTGACATTTGGATAAAGGGGAGAGAGAGAGAGAGAGAGAGAGAGAGAGAGAGAGAGAGAGAGAGAGAGAAAGAGAGAGAGGGTGAGAGAGCAATGTTGCAATTTATACATAATAAAATCTTTAACTTGCTTACAGGAGATAGAAACTCACAAGTGGGAAAAACTAGTTCTCAAACTGCGGCAAGTGTTTGCTATCAAAACTCGAGAAAAAAACAACACCAAAAACGGAACGTCGAATTGCGCAACAGAGTGCATGAATATCACGGACACTGTGATAACTGAAAAGAGAGGCTTCCAGAAGCTATATTACAAGTTGCGAAGGTATCGAAATTACTGTTGATGTTGGAAGAAGGAGGACCAAAGCTAAAAACTGAACAAAGTATTGATGATGTCGTCACCAAAGAAAATGAATCATGTTAAGGTATAATTATTAATTAAATCATATGTTTTTAAAGATCAGTTGGACTTTCATGTTATCAGTTCAACCGTAAGGCATCAAACATATTTAAGTCGACGTAACGTACTATTGATAAGAAGTTTTTGTTAAGACTTTCACAATGTTTAGAAATATGTTTTCTGGCTGAAATTCTGCTATATTCTCTTGAGATTTATTTTAAAATGTGAGCACCAACATATCACAATTATATTTTATCATCATAACATGTGAATATTTTTTTTTCACAAAGATTCCAACAAAATGGAAGAAACATCTGATTGCCATAGTTACTCCGACGACTAAACATTACCACCAACAAACAAGACGGTGGTATTCAATGGCGGAACAAAAGATAGTTCGAAAGGTTAACATATCACTTCACATAATTCAGTTTAACTTATTGCAGCTCTGATATCTTATTCTATTTTGTTGCTTTTAAAGCGCCATTTGTATCAAAGGTCATTTTAATCTACGCATACGAACAACAATATACGTAAAATCGCATAAGAAGCAATTTTCATTTTGCATCGCTCTTCAAAACTATGTGATCTCCAGTATTCATAATGATCTATTTGATGTGAAATCCACTATTATATTTAATAAATAAGAATAACGGATTCTATGAAAACAAGTCTGATTTTATTAACAGGGTTGTCTTAGATTCACAAATTTTCTCATATCAGTCTTGCTAAAAGAATACAATTATAAATATTTAAATCCATCTATGATATGCGTTGGTTTCAGAATTATGAAAGCAGTGGAGCATAAAAAAGCTTGGAAAAATGAAGATAAGTCTGCAGTAAAGAAACACCTTAAACGTTACATACTAATGTCGAAGATTCCAAGAAAATCAACAATTGAAGAAAGCATCCAAAAAGAGACAGTCTTAAATGGAAGGACCTGGAGAAACGTTAACGACTTTTGCAGAAATACTATCACAACCTTAAAAAGAAAAAAATGAAGATGAAAACAATATTTTGAATGAAGTTCAATTTAAAGTGATTATGGATACACAAAATAAACATTTTTTTTTAATTTCACAGTCTATACGTTATTTTCTGTCGTATAAAAAAGCTATGCTAAATAAACTGTAAACTTGATCTATGATTTATCAACACAATATTTTGTTACGGTATAAGACTTGTATTTACATGATAGAAACACAGAGAATTTAATTATCAAAAAAATAAAAATAAAATATGCATACCAGGAAAAGCAACTCTCAGTTGACACATCTAGAAAAACTTGCGACAAAGGTAGATTTTTTTCTCTTAAGTTTATGTATCAAGGAAATCCATGGATATAAGTTTGCCGAAAACTCAAGTAAAAGCATAATAATTTAATCCATAGCTTTGCAAATTCTGTTCAGTCAAAAAGATATAACCTTTGCATCATAGTGATATATCTTTTACATGACAGATGTGAAAGATGCTTATTTGTTTTTAGGTTGTCGTGTGCAAAATTGTTAACTCGGCATTTGCACAAAGTTCTCCATTTGGCTATAATACCTAACTACCCAGTTGGCATTTACACAAACTCCCCACTTGGTATACATTCATGTATTCCCCAGTTGGTCGATACACCAGCTCCCCGATTAGTATACACAAGTTCCACAGTTTGTATACACAACTTCCCCATTTAGCATACACAGCAAGCTCCCCGTTTGGCTTTTAAAAAGTTGATATACGCTTAAGATATGAACACCCTAGATTTAACGACGAACTTATAAAAGATAATCGATTAATAACAGTATATAGCCCGATTCATCAAAATGCACATCTAAATAAAGAAGTTCCCACTTGGTAGGTTTCCAACCTACCTCCCCGATTGGGTGCTTTTACGCGTACGTGTGTGTGTGTGCGTGTGTGCGCGTACATATAAATCTATACCCCGATATAAATTTCTTACCAGTCCAGTCTCTTTTCTTATTTTAGGTGGAATAATAAGTTGTATCTAGGGTTGCACCTGTAGAAGTTGATGCGGGATGGGTAAACGTCATTTCACTATGCCCCGTATGACGCTAAAGTCTGATTCCCAGGGCTTTTAACTTATTAAGGGTAACACGCTTTTGTAGCCTCCTTCAGTAAGCAAAATTACTTCCATAATCGTTTTTATTTAAAAAAAAAAGATGCTTTCCTTTTTACGTACACAAATTTCTAAATATTGTAAATATGACACAGAATATACCCAAACAACAATACCGAGCATAGCATTTTGTTATAAGGGTATTCCGAGATATTTTGACAGGATTATAAGTATCTTGCATGAGTGTGAGGTGAAGATGGAAAAATCTGTCACCGAGGGGGAACTGTTTTGCGGGAACGAGGCTTTGTCGAGTTCCCGCCAAAACTGTTCACCCGAGGTGACAGATTTTTTATCTTTACCGAATGTCCCATGCAAGATACTTTTTCTTGCATACCTTTTACTGTTCATTTGTGTATATGTATACAAAATAAATTTTGTTTCCTTACGCTTAAATATTGACGTAAACGTAAATCTTATTTTTTATTGACGTCACTAACTTGAATAAATTACGTCAGATACTTGAAGACTGTAAACTGTAAACTCGCTTCTCGCCAAAAGACAATGGCACTTGACTGTGTATTCGGCCAGCAAATGCCTTGTGGTCGTAATTAAGGTGTCAAAATAAGTGGCAACTGGGTATATAAGACTGTAGAAAGTGGTCGCATTATGGAATATGGAATAGCGGGGTGGTCGTATAATCGATGCGAGCGACCATTGAATTATATAGGAAAAATCTGTTCTTTCTAAAAGTGCCCGTAACAGCGGGATGGTCTTGAAATTGAGGTGGTCACAAGGCGAGAGTTTAATTATCAAGAGGTAGAATAATATACAAGTATAATATGTGGTAGATAATTTTGCATAACAAATACGCGATATGTTCATATTTGGGTAACAAATCGGCTTTTATTTTGATAATTAACATTTGTTATCAGCTCTTGTCTTACTTTAAATTATATTAACGCATACGAGTGTGTTATTCAGATTCTGCACCGAACAAAAACATGCTTACCACTTCCACGCCAAACATTAAAGGTGTTTGAACATAAAAAAATTGGCCATAAAGTACCCATGTAAAGTGCAAAAGCCGCCGTGAAGAAATATATGCAAAAACTCGATAATAATTTCGCTAAAATAGGTCCTAGAACGTTATATTTTGACTAAAAACACAATTCTAAGTCACAAAATTTTCTATTTTCACTTTGTAAACAAACAATCTTTCAGTTTATACATTCAATAACTTTTTTGTTTAGGCCTCTAGAAACATAAGTTAAAAAACCGAGTGGAGCTTACACATCTGGCCTCCGGGTAGGCGTATTTATATTACGATAACATTGATATAAATCTACTTACCAGGTCAAAATATCTCCTGAAATGCACCAAATCACACAATTTTCCGCCATTTTGTTCCGCAGAGAACATGTCGCTCACTTACAATTCCGAAAAAACCAAATACGTTGGACCCCCTGGGTACGGTAAGTGGCAAAATAATTTGCCAATCGGGGTTAAAACCAGGTTCTAGGATGTACCTACCTCACACTTTCCCCAACAGCTTCTCATATAAAGAAACAAGTACAAGTTGTCTGGGTGAAATTAATCCAACCCACTCATCAGCTAGACAATTTTGCATGCAAAAGCTCACAAGAAGCTTACTTTTGTTAAGCAAAAGGGTGGGTACTCAATGAACTTACTGATACCAGAGCACCTGGAATCAAATCAGCAAGAACACGATGACAGGGATGACATTTTCTATAACACGTTAGTTCTCGTTCTATACTTCAGATACTTCTGAGAGCTTTCGATTTTGATGTTGTGGCTTTCAGAGCTTTTGTTTCCTTCTTTATCAGGAGCGGTTAAGAGGTATCTTCCCCTCTCAAAACCCATTACAAGCATGCGATTTTAGAGTTTTCATTTGACCCGGGAGATGGCTCTTTCGACACCAGTCAGGTAAATACAAATTTTCTTGTATTTCAGTTTGAGCATTCATCCGCTCAAAAAAATCCGTATTTATACGTAAGTATATAGTTTAACTTTGATGTTGTTTAAATTAAAAGAAACTGAATGCAATCTCTGTTGCATAAATTATGTGTGTGAAAGCATATGTGTTTTGTAACACATTCACCAAGCGAAATAACAACGAGAATCTCATCAAATCGCAAGTCATGGATTATTTCCCATCTTTGTCTATGCACTGGATCGCAGTAACTTAGGAGATAGTCGCCTCTTAACCTTGTGACGTCACTTAAAAATTGACATTAAGCCGGATAACCAATACTTGTTGTTTTTTAATTAATTATATTTAAAAATAATTCGGTTTGTCACACTCTGTGTTGGTCATTATGTAAGGAATACTGTGCTTACAAAATGGAAAAGTACAATTATCTCAGGTTCGTTGGAAATATATAAAAGGCAGGGCATAAGTCTTTCTCGAACGTTTTGATTACGTCTCGTTCATCTAAATCTTATCTTGTTTACATCCCCATAGTATACCTTAATTTATCACATACCTTCCGGTGTGGGCGTGTAATAAAACACGTTATATATTTTCGATATATAACTAGTTATATATCGTAGCCGAATCCCTATTCATCCGCGTTATCAGCGATCAAAACAAATTGATGAAAATGACTTACTTCTGCCATCTGACCACATCAGGCAAGCAATGAACTTCTATCAGGCACTTAATCATCCCTTATATTGATAATATCCATGGAAAATATAACTTTCTGACATCTTGTTTACTCCGTAAGATAGCAATACGCCGAAAGGCTATGATGAAATTCAACAACAGCAGCAAAGCCATTTTCATTTCGTTTAAATCGAAAACAAAATGACCCAGACGCTGACATCGTTTCCAGAATATCGTCGGTGTGATCTTACAACATCCCCGAAACAAACAAAAAAAACACGAGAAACACATTTTCAATCCAAATTCTGAGTTTATATTCAGCAAATTTTAATGTTGTCATGTGCCGCTATGAAAGTTTACACAAATAACGTCATACAGAAGACCGATTTATTTAATTAAACACAACTTCGGAAGTGTATCAAACCGATCCTGAAGTATTTTCATATTTGTCGTGTTCGGTGGCTTTCAAAGTTCCCTTTTCATCTATTTCAATATCACAGTAGCGTTGTTTGTGCCGTGTGGCGGCTGTAAAAAATCTCCCCGTACATTCAATCAGTGCTGTCATCAGTTACGTCCTTTGAAGGTCGTTGAGCACGATACTTATGACTATGTTTATAGTACTTCTAAAATTACTTTTGTTAATATTTCGGCCAGTTTATAAATAGGTGGTTTCAATATCCCAGCCAATATAGATTTGGATATTTTCCAATCACCCCCAAGGATATGCTTCCTGCTTTTTAAATTTTGCCTTTGGCGTCGTCTGTGATATGCAGGATTTATATTCTAAGATCCCCTGTCAAAATTCTATTCTGTTTAGTTCCGCCCATTGTTTTCACGTTAAGGGCAAACCCATTCTTTTATCTGGGGACCATACGCCGCTGAACATGGAATGGTATTAATCTGAAAATATCTTATTGAAGGTCCCATGTTCACCGCCATATGCATACCATCGATTGGGATGGATCAAAATTGTACTATTTGACGGCGTAATAACTGAGTTGCGCTCGGAGACGGCGTGGGTAGTAATATGCATTCCCATTACTGCCCATGAACAGGCTCAATCAAACCGAGCCTGCAGTATTTTCATATTTGTCGTGTTCGGTGGTTTTCAATGTTCCATTTTCATCTATAACTGGTAGATTCTTTTATCTAGACTCTAGCGCAGTTAATATTATTTATTTATTTTTACTTATTTTGGCAAATGGGAAAACGGTAGGATAAATTCTTTGGGAACTAGCTTATGTAACATACGATACGAACGAATTACAGACGTTTTAATTCCGCTCTACTAGGCGATAGAAAGGGACGATTCATGGATTTTGCTTGTTTTTTTTTTTCAGGGTATGTGATAAATAGAATTCATCATTCGTGTTCATTTTATACTGAAAGTATTAAACTCGTCATCTAAATAGATATAAAACTCGGCAAAAGCCTCTTTTTTAATCGATTTAGACGACTTGTTTAATAATTTCAGTATGAAAAGATCACTCATGTTGTATCCTCTATATATTATTAGAGAAATAATAACATTGTCTGTGTATTGGACATTCAATATTCAGTGAAATTTTATGTTTTAAATTCTATGTTGTATACATATGTGCAAGTATGTGTGTTACATAACACGTTCAACAAGCGAAATAACTACGAGAATCTCTCCAAGTCGCAAATCGTGGATTATTTCCCCGTTTGTTTTTACAGTAAATCGCAGTAACTTAGCTCTATGTATTTTTACTTAACATTTTGACATAAGAACGCATAATTACGGAATATCGCCTCTTAACGTTGAAACGTCTTTAAAGAATTGACGTTAAGCCGAATAACCAATAATTTGTTTTTTTTTTTTAATTTTAATTCACAATATTTTGAAATACTTTAACATTCGATTTGCCACACTCTTTGTTTATCGTTATGTAAGGAATGCAGTGCCTACAAAATGTAAAAAAAAGTTTATTAATCTCATGTTTCATAAATGCGCGAATCGAAATCAAGATGACAGGGTAGTAGTAGTCTCTTCATAAAAAGCGTTCTACTTATAATCTTATAATATTTAATCGTAATGGTAGAGAACTCAAAAGATTTTTTGTATTGGTTTTTATGCATCGATAAGAAGAATGTGAGGAATGAAAAGTTTTACCCCAATCTGGCCCAGCCCAATGGCTTACATTTCACTTCCTTCCGTTCCAAACCAACGAACCAAACCCTCGATTGATGTGTTTTGTTTTTTTCTTCCTTGAGGTGTATGCTGTTTAGACTGTTGTCGGTGAGTTTTGTCAATTGTTTTAAAGATTGTTTTTATATTATTTTCTCTTTAACAGGTTTAAATGGAAAGGTCACAAGTTTTGCACGTGATTACTGAGAAAAACCTCTTTGCTTACATTCAAACAGTACTGTTATCAATTACGCACTTTAAAGGCAGTTAAAAGCATTATTTATATTTGTAAAAATATTGATATGCGCTCAAACCGGGGCTAGGCGGCGTGTACAGTAATATGCAGTTCCATCATTGCTCATTAGCAACATATTTGATATTTGTCGTATCTGGTGGCTTTCAAAATTATTTTTATCTATTTAATCATTTTAACGTTAAACTTTGTATAATTACAATCAAAACTGACATAGAAAAAATAGGGTGTCAGTAATTTTGTTTGCATTTAATTTACAGTCTTCCCCTATACAATTATTAAAGTTGCTAGTATACTTTTTTTCAGAATAGTCTCATAAAATAAATAATTGCTTAACTGTTTGTGTTTTAAACATATACATGTATCAACATCATATGAAATTATCATAAATAAGTCTTCATAATTTGTAATGAAGATCATTTGACATGTTTAACGTTTCGGATAATTCATTATTTATTCATTATTCATTATTCATGTATGCCTACTGTGCAATGGGGATAGGTTATGATCCTTAAATATACGAGTGTTCGAAATAGATACATACTTGTAAGATTAAATGTTTTGATAATGCATTGATCCCATCAAACTATGCTAAGTAGTCTAGGATGTAACAACAACTGGGTTAGTCGTCGCAAGTTACTTGATAAAATGAGGCATACGGATACAAACGTTGTTCACTTCCTAAATGTTATATTAATTATTAATTTGAAAACTACTAGTGGTAAGTAAACGCGTTTTTCTCGGGTGAGGTTAAGAGAGTACCAGTGAAACATGATTTCATAATGAACACTCTTTCCTTTCCATATACACTTGTAAAAATCGTTGAAATGACATACTCATAATTCTTGTTAAGCGGTGATAGTTAAGGGCCTTTTGATCTAACCGAGCATCCAAATGGATCAAACTGAATTGAAGACTAAATGTGAAAATGTTGTTTTGTTTTGTTTTTGATAATAAAAATAAAGCTAGTTATCTGTTAATTTGAATATGGAAAAGTTTGATATTGTGCCACTGAGATAAATCTAAGCTTAAAGTGGGTAGTTTGGATTGTACTGAGCTAGGAAATAAGTATTTGGGACTTTTATTTATATATCTTATGGGTAACTCGGATCGAAAGAAACTTCCACTTGGGTTTTGTACTATAAAACTTGGTATTTGGCAGAAAACGCGACTTTTTAATGGAATCTGAGATCAGATTTTAAAACCGGCACCATAAGTGTTTCGGATAAAAGCTTAAAATGCTAATTGGTGTTTCGGATACTTTAAGATAGAGCTCCAACAACTGTGACTTGCATTTTATGTGTCAAGAGAACGCATCTTGAAAACAGTTGTCAAGATTTCGTACGTTAACTATTTCCTTTTTTAATCTAGCCATGTTCGTTATTTCTAACTGGACATCAAGCTGGACAAATGCAGCCCAAGCTGGATGTGTCCTGGCAACACCGAACATAAGTTATGATGGCAACAACTACCAAGTAGACTCAACAGATATACCTGTAGACATCCACGAGCCTGTGTGGATAGGCTATTACAAGATGCCGAGAGCATTTGAGTATGTTGGTAAGCAATTAATATTACGATAAAACAAAACACAGTGCTACAAAGCTACAGCATGTAAGAAGTTATTCATTCGTTCTTTAGCGATTCAATTTTCGGGTCCGCGCAGAGCCATTGGTAAATCCCTAATGCAAATATTAATTTACAACCAACCGATTAGAGCTTATATTTTTGTGATATCATCTTTTTTAATCGTCACGATTAATTGATGGTTACTCATGAACATGTTTGTAACATTTAGTTTTTCATGAAACGTTAAAATCAAATAGTAGAAAGACCTATAAAGTTGTTTATCAATTCTAAAAATGGGATGATATTTTAGGGCATATATTTATAAATGTCACCGCTTTGCAAAGGAAAAATGCTAACTGATTGGTTGTGCAAGTTTATCCTTATCACATAGTGCTTTGCATTCAACATGTAATTATTCATGATAACTTCAATGAATAATTATGCTTTATGTCAGTCTTAACTAGAATCAACACTTAAGTATTACTTAAATCATATCATGGTAGTTTGTTTGTGAATTTATATTCAAGTTAGTAGAATATCATTTCAGGCTGCATAGAGACACAATATCTGGTGCAAAAAGGAAGAAAACTAAATACCAATGTTAGCAAACCAAGCGATTGCCTACCAGGCTGTGAAAACGATAATTACATTGGAGTTACCATCGACACAAACACAGGCAAACACAATGTATGTTTATTTATTTTTCGAAATTTCAATTCATCTAATGTTTTATAAAAATAGATGGAAAGGCCACCGAACACGACAAATATGAAAATATTGCAGTCTCTGTTCGATTGAGCCTGTTCATCGGCTGTAATGCCCCGGGTTGAGGGCAACTCAATATGTACACTAATATACATTTATTTACAATTTTGATCCATGCAACACGATGGTATAAAGCTCTTATTGTGCGTTTGCTTTATGTACAACAGATATGATGTCTTTACTCGTTGTCTCTCTATACAATGATTTCAGATTCTTACCGAGATTTCTTTTAGATAAATAAGGGCATTAAATATGCTGATTTAAGCTTATATTAGTTCATCCTTAGATCAATACATTTCTTCACCAAAATCTAATTGGCAATTAATTTTTCCCCAAATTCATTTTTTTTAATTTTGCCATTTGCAATGTTTGCAAAAACTTAGGATGTTACAGTTAAAACCTTAAGATGTTCCAGTTAAACTAGAATAATATTCTGTACCTTAGTGCCACTGCTTGGCTGACTACAATGATAGCAAAATCAGCGGTGGTTGTACCAGTGAATGTCCGGGCATGGACGGAGTAGCCTGCGGAAGTACAGACAGTGTATCTGTATACAGATTTTTATCTCGAGGTAATTATTTTGTCTACGATATACGGAAAGAAACAAGTCGCCCACTCATTTATCTATTTATCTACAGAAACACGTGGTTTAATCATACATGTACCTTGTGAAAAGAATGAAGCCTAAATTGTTACTTTTGATAACTAATTAGGCTTGACACTTAATTACGAAATTGCGAGAAAACGAGGAGACAAATTAAGTTGCAAAATTAAATGTAAAATATTAGATTTCGTGATCGCAGAGTTTCAGAGTGACCATTGCAAAGAACCATAGAATGTTCCAGGTTAAATGTATCCTCATCATTTTGAAACCATATGTTTAAATGGTGTCAAAACGTTTTCCGCACATTTGTAAAATGCAAGGTTTGGTTAAATTCCTTCAAAATTATAATTTAACAGTTAGGACTTTAAATATACTCGGCAAAAAAAGTTCTGCACACGTGGATATTTTATAAAATATATTTTTAATTACACTGAACACAACAAATTGATACTGTGACATATCAAATAAAACAACCATTCAAACTAAACAAATTTGAATGTGAAAAATCATAAATAAAATCCGATCACTACTTTATAAGCAACCCATTGTTAAAGTCACCGGGGGTTACTACACAAAAGTTGCAAATATCACTAAACTTATGGTGAGTGTTAATCCACCACGATGAACCTGTCATTCTTCCAAGCGCCGTCTCATGGAGTTCTTAAGTCGAGGCATTTTCAATTTTGGAATATGTTTCCATTCACGAACAAGAATGTCAGGTAGATAAACTAGCTGCCCAACTGCACGTGCTCTGTCGTTTTAGAAATACGTCTAAGAGGCCGGTGTGGTCCGACATTTGCCATCACGGTCATAGCAAATGTCGGACCACACCGGCCTTCCTTGGTGACAGAACGAAATAAAGTAATTTGAATAACAAACAATGCAGTAGTGTTTTTCTCAAGATTGGGTGTTCTTTGCATTTCTTGGTTGTTTTATACACTTACACGATGTAATTAATAGGATGCTAAGACTCGTTAATACAGAATGGAATGGAAACTGTTCGAATCATCGCTAATCTGTTTTGACATATCTTTACCCTATAAGGTCAATAAGTGAGTCAATATAATAACTTATTAAATTATTAAATTAACTGATAAAAACTTAAGTTTGATTGTTATTCAGGAATTGCTTGTTATCAACTTTTGTTTACTTCCTGCTTTTACCACCATCACAGTGCATATTTATAATTGCTATATAACAGATGATTGCAAAGATTTCACTCCTCTACCTTGATACAGCAAATTGTGTAACCTTTGACTATTGACCCCTATCATATTCAAACTGATATTTCTTGGTTATTTACCAACCAATTTTAATTCCGTTTTCGTCTTTAACTCCGCAAACAATTAGTCTTTACACAAATGTAAGTATTTATACCAGTTACTTACTACACTATACAATTTTCACAAAAGAACACTTGTGTGCAGAACTTTTTTGTTGGGTATATATTCTGTAAAAAACCGATATTCCTTTAATTTTTTTTCTTAGAAAAAAAAATGTTTATTTGCACAATACAGAGTGTTATTTTTCTGGACACAATTTATCATATTTATATTATAAAAAATAAATAATGCCCGTTTTTGCAAAGTAAAAAGCATCACAATGTCTACAGAGATAAGGAACAAGAAGTAAAATTAATGCATATCGGAATAAGCTAATTTTATGTAAAAGGGCGGTATTCGGACTTACTGATCTGATAAATAATAAAAAACGTACTAACTAGATATTATTATCTCATTATTTTTGATAAATGTATGCATATTTTTAAATAACAGTTTTATAACAATAAGGCAAAGTTCTAATTTAAATTTATATCTTCATGTATGTCGGAGCAAACTCGTTTGTATTTTTCCACAAATTTCAAATCAAACAAAGTAACGGTATAATTGCATATATATGTTTTAGCAGGTATTGCGTCAAATCACACAATTGAAGATAAGTGTCTAGCCATAAAACATCGTCAAGAAGATTGGATAGATTGCAACACATCACTTACATATATGCTGTGTGAAGATGGTAAGTAAATACCTTAGGTACTAAGTTAATACTAATAAATAAATTATAGTTGTTTCGTGTTTTGTTAGCATTTTACTAAACTAAGATGAAATGTGAAAGATGTACTATTTTTAAGAGCAGGCCTTAAGTCTATTTTTGGTTTCCTGCACATTCCCAGGTTGTCGTCTGATGAATTATTTTCAAACTTCGGCAAACTTAACAATTTTTTTTAAACAAGAACTCATTTGAACATTATGATAAATATCCATATTTAAACTTGATTTTTAGTGGCGTTAAGAAAAAGCAAAAATGTACAGTTATGTATTTTCTCGGTTCATTAAGTCGATGCTTTACAGAATATAGCTTTAACATGTATAAACAAGAAATAGCCTAAAAGATCTACATGTAAGACAATATTTTCGCCGAAATTGAATCTTTGCACAAGTGCTGCATGAACTGTGTCAAGTCAATCAGTTTCAATTTTCTTTAATGTGAAAGTTGCTGTTATAAGATTGTTGTTTTTTTCTGCTGGCGGCTATTGCTTTTTTTCGAAACATAAAACAAAGTTCGAATAATGGGAACCATCTATTCTACAGGTTTGAAATGTCAGTTACATGTATTAGTAATTTAGCATATGACAACCCACGCGGGTGTTCGGCGCATTAAAGTGTTTAATCGGTAAACGGAAATGAAGCACAACTGGGTGCAGATTCAGAATGTTGCATTATTTATAGCATCCAGCGAGTCGCGGATTAAAAGGAAGCTGACACCTGTCATGGCAATATAAATTTTACTGAAACCTTACAATAGTTTATATTTAATCACGGAACCATGAGTCACAATCTCTGCAGAGTTTTTGTCACTGTTAAAATAGTCTGCTGTGATTTTTCATCGCAATTAATTTGGTCTCGCTTGTATAATTGTTTATGTAATATATGCTTTTAGAAAATGATGTCCGGTCTGGCGAAGAGAAAGCCGGTGTCAAATGGTTAGACGTGGTAGAGAACTGCCTACGCTCATCATCTAGGCCGTCATCGTACAACTTGTCAATCAGTTTTGATAAGAATAATCACCAGTCATGGACCGGCGTATTCAAATCCGGGGTTATCTACACGCATGGTGAGAAGAAACCTTGTATGACCTTGTACAAATTACACAGCTGAATACACGTCTATTTTTAAATCTAAAAAAATGAATAAATGCTAGAATATTGGACTTTTTATTTTATTGTATTCCACGAACACGAATGAAATCTCTTGACTGATATGAAAATCATTTAAAATTAATGTTGTGTTGAATAAAACATCTACAAAGTATGAAAGAAGGATCTTGCACGAAAATGAACATCATTTAAGTGTTGCTAACAAGAAATCGTACAAATAATAACTCATTATTGAATACCTTCTTTTGTATTACAAACACAGAATACATTGATTCATTTTTTTCACATTTTATACAAGTACTGGTTCATATAATTTTAACAAAAAATCGCCAAAAGTCGTCTTGTGAATTCAAGCTTCGTCTAACGTTAGATGACTTGTTTAAATTGAATGTACGACGAAAATGCCAACGCATGGTGAACAACTGATTTTTGGAATGTGCCTATTGAGTTTAACTTACTAAAAGTCTCATTTTGGACAAGTCCGCAATTACAACTTTAATGTTATTTTTTCAGTTTTCGGACTTGTTTGCAGTATTCTATTGTAGGTAAAGATAACTTTTTTTTTCAGACGGCTGGAAACCTTTTACTTCCGGAGAACAATATGGATACATCGATAACAGTAACGGCACTCTGAAGTTTGATAACGACAGCCCGCGAAAAATGTTGTGTAAAACAGGTCGGTGATATATTAAATGTAAAAAGGAAATCTTTAATTCAAAAATTCAGTGCCACTGTACGAGAGGCATGCGTTAACCTTAATTTTTATTATGAATAAGTTATCTTAGAAGTAATGGATAGTCTTGTTTTAATGTCTTCTCGTAATTTTGTTCTCAAAGATGCCATGTTCTCGAGGTAATATGATTTTCATGTGACCTTTCCTAGTCAATAATGAATCAGATTGAGCGTGTTTTGGATCAAAGCATTTCATTACGGTGAAAAAAGAAGTAAATTCTATGTACTTTTTCACAAGCTCAAGCTTCAGGGTTTGTTGCTTTTGAAAATTTTAAACTTTGCCTCGTATGAAATTTTAACCTGTCAACTCATAGTCTGAATATATCAAAAGGGGGTGAAAATCATGAAATTGACAATCGGATCGGAAGCGGACCGCAAACCGATCCCGTTAGGAGCGCAATGGAAGCGCAATCGAATTGGAAACGGAATGGAATCGAAACGAATACATGTAGCTTTGAGCGTTTGGATCGCTACACATGAAGGAATGAAAAGACCGGTGCGTTTTGACCGGATTTGATCGGATCGCTTCTGTTGTATCAGTTATATATATATATATATATATATATATATATATATATATATATATATATATATATATATATATATATATATATATATATATATATATATATATATACAGTCCGGTCGCGATTTTACGAATAGGCATCGGACCAAGCCGATTATTCGTTAAATCGCATTTTTCGTAGTATCGCATTTTTGATAGTTTTGGTTGTTTACCGCCGAAAGTCGTCAATGTCGTTATATGACGTAATGTGTTATTGTTTTGATATGTCAAGGTCAAAAAATAAAAAGACAACGAAATAAATGTTCGCTTTAGTTAGTTTTATTGTAAAATTACATGCTATCATTAATCAATTAAAATTCAGATCCACCTGAAAAAAAAACGGGCCATTTAATTAATTTCTCAGAATCTCGATAAATTACTGAATTATTACTCGCCGTAGTAATAAGATTTTGCAGAATTTAGAGGCAGAAGTAGAATGACAAGCAATTCACGTGTTTCAGATTTTATACAATTTTAAACATTTGACATTTAATTACTCAAACTGTTTTGTTACAATCAAACACGCCCGACGATTGTTTACAGAGCATTTCGTGTCACAACTGCCGGGGTCGATAATTGCTCAACAATACAAAACAACGGATATCGCTCGAAAAGGTGTGAAAATCACCTGCTTGACCGAAATTCGTAAAATTGCATCTTTATTACATTAAAAACTAGCTTAAGGGACCATCACAATTATTCGCTAAATCGCATTTTTCGTTAAATTGCGCTTCGTTCGATCGCATCCCTTTTATATTGAATAAAGAAGGAATACGGATGGGACCGGCCGTCTTATTCGTAGTATACCGTTATTTCGTAAAATCGCGATTCGTGAAATCGCGACTCGACTGTATATAGTAGCGATCCGATTACGACTTAAAATGAAAGATTTCTGAAAATAATTTTATTTCGTTTTCTGAAATCAAACACTAGTAAAAACTAAGTTAAGAAATAAAAAAGATTTATTTTCACATTAAAATAAGTTTATTTTCAATATTTCACACATTTTTATGCCAATTGCAAACTCTTTTAATTCTATTTTACAGCGTTAATTACGCAAAACGAAACGATTATTCTTATAAAATATTTCAAAACTGCAATATGTTAGCGTAAATGAAAAAGTATTAAGCCCTTCAACGGTATATTCAGCATGTATTGCCATTTCCTACAGCGTAAATTTACTTTGAAAAGTTTTATTAACTGCTTGTTGTTGCATTCATTTCTTAAGCATTTACTGACTTGAGTTACACTTAGTCCAGTTCGATTCATAAACATCTCGTGTTTTTAAATGTTCAAATTTTAGCTCTCAACTTTTAAAATCGCTCTCCTAGGCGATATAAAGGGACAATAAATGGAAATTGCTCGCTTTTAAGGGTTTGTTATAAAGAGACTACGTAATTTGTGTTCATTTTATTCTGACATTATTAAACTCGTCAAATAAATCGATGTAAAACTCGACAAAAGCCTCGTTTAGATGACTCGTTTAATAATTTCAGTATAAAATGATCGCTTATATTGTATCCTCGACGTGTGCAACAAATCATTTTTCAATGAAAATGATACCGATTGAGAAATGAAATTTAAGATTAGATAAAGTATTACATGTATTCAGTTGGTTTTGTAATGATTTTAATCAGCAGCTGTCTAGTTCGGAATACCTAGCATACCATTCTGTGTTTGTCTGTAGATATTAAACAAAGTAGTCCATCGCTGGCTTCTAACCTAATAATGCAATCAATCTGGATTTTCGATTGATCATTCACAAGATTAGAAGCAAGCAACACTTCATAATACATAATATCGTAAGATGTGGTTGACATTTCAGTTACACCACGTACGTCGACCTTGAGATTTGAAGATACGGAGGTCTTTCATACTCAAAGTACTCAGCCATCGAACAAACTAAACATAAAACAAGGTGAATGTATACCTTTGTTTTAAAAGTCAGCAAACTTGCGCTCAGAAAGAAAGCTCAGTCTGATAAAAACCCGAAGAGAATTTAAACTTTGTGATTTTTGAGGAAGTATCAAAAGAGAATGTGAAATTTAATGCCCATTAGCATGTTACCATATTGAGCAACACGCTGCCTAAAATGACGTCAATCCAGTGGTCAGTGGTGATGTTATTTTGATATCTGTATCTGATTCTACTGCAATAATCATTGTATTCTATTGAAACTGAAAAAATACAATGTGTATCAAGAGTTTGTCGTTGTCATAGTTCGTGTCTTTTTTCGATTTGCAACACAATATTCAACTGTTTTTAACATTTGGATTTCCAATGCAATCAAGATTGAAAATAGATTGAAATAATAGCAAAAACATTTCGATTTAATATTTTTATTGTCAAACCATGTACTTTAATTTAACATTAACTGCGTTTCAGGTGATGAATCTAGTGCAAACATCATCGTTCCGGTTGTTATTACGGTTTCCGTTATAGTATTCCTGATAGTTGTCATCACATTGATGATCCTATGCATAAAACGGTAGTTTAACACAATTAACAATATGGTTTTGATTTGTTTATTTTAATAGATATTTGAACATTTAAGCTTGGATGTTAGCGGAAGACAAGCAGTTTTATAAATTATGACCTGTCTTTCCGTACAAGTTTTGGCACCGTTACGTGCGATACATTTATTGTGTTAATATTGAGAAACGCTCAACTCCTGTCTTAGCGGCGTGGATATTCCCACTGCTGCCCTCAAATCTAGATGGCAGTGTGTATTTTCCCCGTAATTCTTTTTTGAAGTTTTAGCCATTTGCAACTTAGTGCCCCCTTGAACAGTTGTAATTATATATTATTTAAAACTTACAACCGACAAAATTTGCCCACACACAAGTTACGAGGGCTGTCCGAAATGTTCGTAGACGATAATTAAAAAGTCATATTATGTTTAGATAGTTTTCATTAGTATGTATTTGCATATATATTTTCATATTAATAAACACGATAACACTAATATTGCAAAACGCCATCGCCATGATGGTAACATGATAGACGATTCACGGGCCATTTGATTCTATTACAATACAATACTGTGATAGTTTAAAGTTACAAAATTTGCGTTTATCGTGCGTCCGGCTATCGTGTATCGTGCGTCTGTCTAACGTGTATCGTGTATCATCTTATATTTTAATAGCATTTTTCATTTTTTTACAAATCTCGTACACTTATTATATGAACCGGCAAAATCGTGTACTGTGCGTCTATCGCGTATAGTGCGTCCGTCTATCGCGTATCGTGCGTTCGTCTATCGTGTATCGTGCGTCCGTATATCGTGTTTGGTGCGTTTCGTTTGTAACCTTAAACGTTCACAGTACTGTAGCTAATCTAATGAAAAAAATTATAAAAGTGCAGTTTTATCACAAAAGCATTTTTGTTGACGTGACGTCATAATCATTGATATCATTGCATGACATTTAAGTATTGAAACGATAATTGATGATTTCCATTTGGGTATGGAAAACATTTGGGTTGTTTAAAGTGTGTGAAGCCCGAAGGGCTTCACGCGTACTTTAAACAATACAACTGTTTTTCATACACAAATGGAAATCATCAAATATCGTTTCAATCCTTATATTTACACATACAAATACTCGCATTAATAATGAAATTATAAGAAGAATTCGTGATATAACGGCTTTTTCAAAAGGCTGTTGGAACAGCAACGTTGAAGACACACTGAATGACAGCACGCTTTTTGTAGTTACTCGTGGCAAAACGTGCGTGCTCGGCGACGTCACACGTCAAAACATTGTGCAACGTCCAATAAATTATGAACGGTTCTACTGTAGCCACGCCTTTTAAAATAATACGTCACACTGTTTACCAACAGAAATTATGATCCATTTGATGAATAAGACTTTATCGCAGAAGTGTAAATATTTGGTGAAAGTAGTGGTATCGTACGTTGATAAATTAGTTGTTAGCAAATGTTAAATACATCGAAGGTGCGTAACATTTTTGTTGCAAACACGACGCCATTTTCACGTGCGGTGAATCGGAGTGCTGTTTTATTATGTGTCAATGCTAATGTGACACAAGCTGAGACTTGGAAGATGACTTCCAGGGTTGATTTAAACCGGAAATTATTTAATGCAACATATATTAAATGAGACGACATATTTGGAAGTACAGTGTATTGGATACGGGACGCTTGGTATTTTTTCCGAGATTGAAGTCGAAATTGAGAGGGAAAAACTCCGAAGATTTTGCGGAACTACGAATTGGTGTTAGGTCATCGGTATCTGTTTTGTCTCTGAATTGGTACAAAATCGTTTACCGGCAAATTGTAAGCCGACATCAGAAACTCGGGAACATCGCTTAGGCGCTATTTTGAGAAGGCGGTAGAACGTGACGTTCATTTGACGTTTATGACTTTGTCAAGTGCTCCGTGACAATGTATATAATAATTATTATGTTGTATGTAGAGATAGTTATTATAATGTTAGTTGTCATTACAGCTTAGTATTCTTGTAAATTTCGTTATTGCGTATGGTATGAATGTTTTTGCTGGCCAAATTTGTAATATGTATGAGTAAAACAAAATAATATTAGGTTAATACTATATAAACTTTCAGGAAAGCACTCAAACAAATATCAGGTTATCGTTCGGGTATCTGTAGACAGTCGTTTACAAAAACTGCGACATCTTTCATTTAAATTGGTATCTTAAACTTTCATATTAATTTAAATATTAATATATAAGCCTTCTAATATGCCTGTAACGCAATTGACTGTTCTTTTTTAGAAAACGCAAACCGAAGTCGGCTAGTCAGACAAAAGTTATTAGCAATAACAAACAGTACGTAGCAAGCTACAGCTGTCCACAAGTTCATGGAGCTGCGGAACATTTGTTAGATGAAAAGGGTCCTTCTGATGCTTCAATCCTACAGTTTTATGATGACCAGAAAACTGCAACTTATGATACTACAACTGCTCACGAACGGTCCAAGGACGTTGGCAAAACAATAAACATAAAGGAACATGAAGATGTTAATGTATACAACAAGCTTGGAGAACAAGAACGAGAAGAAACATACGACCAGACAACGATTTGGAACAACACAGCAAATGTACTAAATTCTAACAATGTTTATGATTCAAATGACATAAGTTTTTCTGAGTACGCATGTGCGAATGCAGCCATCGGTTTGTTATCTTATGTTGAAAAAACACCGGATCATGTCTACAATAAAAGTGAACCACGGGAGGGCGTTTCCAATTTCTAAAGTGATTAGAACAGATTTTAACTAGCAAGCACATAACATTATGTTATATTAAGGGCTTGTGTTAAATGATCAAGAATATCTGCATTTCTATCAAAGTCGTATAAAACCGAGGGCATAAAATAAATCTCTGTAGGAAATCACATTTTCAAATCTAAAACAATAACATTGTCTCGAAGGATCTTCAATATTACACAAATTGTACGTCCGAAACAAATATATGTGTTATTTAATAAAATAATTTTAATTATAGCGAACACTGTATATAAGGACCGTTGTAAAGGAATAGCATTGTAAGAAGATCACGTTACACATACAAATGTATTTGTCTTTGGTCGTTTGAGATCCATAATTTGGTCATTATGTGTCATATCAGATACAAACGTGTGGCACAATTGTCATCACAGTCTTATTATTTTCTTAAGAATGTGTATCTCGATTACAAATGAACACCAAGCTTTTCAAGATATTATTTAGTTTTTCGTATTAAGTTTACCATAGTTTGCCACGCATCTAAGCATCTCTTTGATATTGATGTTTTTTTCTTCATAAGGCTAGAACATGTAATTATTCTTTCTCATTAGGCCAGATTTGCTGAAATCAATTTCAATACGTCGAATTTTGATGCCTTGCGAGAAAATGAAAATAAATTATCTTTAAAAAAAATTCCTGCATATGTTTTTATTTTCTAGTAATGATGGCTCTCTAAACATAGAAAACCAAGCAAACTGATGTTAAAGGTTGATAATAACTCTTTGTTTCATTCCAGAAAGAACCATTTATACATGTACGCCACTGTAAATGCTGAGTTCTGCGTAAGCCAGGGCTAGGCATCATGGACAGTAGTATGCATTTCCATTATTGCCCATGCTAGGGCTCAATCAAACCGAGCCTGAAACAAATGTTATTTGCCATATTCGGTGGCTTTCAACATGTTCAAAGTTTTCATCTACATATATTATCAAATTTAAGCTATATATTTAAACACAATCAACATTAAAAAA
The DNA here is from genome assembly GCA_038501625.1 of Corbicula japonica. NCBI lineage: Eukaryota > Metazoa > Mollusca > Bivalvia > Venerida > Cyrenidae > Corbicula > Corbicula japonica. The sequence goes on along the minus strand of JAZAYU010000038.1, from coordinate 2,842,083 downwards.
TTGTATTAATATGTTGGAAAACATAAAATTTATGTTGACATATACATCGTAGAATATCAGTTTTATATAATATTAACATTAAATATATGTGTCTGGGAATGTTAAATCTCGAGAATAGTATTGTCTATAAACAATCTCAAATGACCAAACGATCATACACAAATTAGAAAAGAACAATGTGTTTGTTCTTTAATCAATTAAAACATAAAACAACAATTAACGAATATAATATCCTGCGTGGATACTGCATTAAAATTCTAGGTTGCACCAACCTTAAACTTGCCCCTACAGGTTTTCATTTAAACAAACATTCACAGTTTGCCTTGTTGATTAGATCCTACCCCCCATCTACTTGACATTGTTACAAGCAAAATGTGTAGCAATCAACTGCATATCGTAAGTCATCACGCATCTAGAACGCTGTAGAATATTTCCTGTATATGAACAAGCACGTACAAGCTGCCCTGGTGATTTAACTCCAACCCATCCGTCTTCTTAACGGCAATGCGCATGCTAAGTATACATTTTTTCAAATTAGCCAAGATCTGACAAATGACCATTTGGCCACATTAAAATACATTATCGAGAATGGAACTTGCTTACTTTTCATTATTATAATAAAACATGTACATGTATAATCAAACCAAGTATCATTCAGATAAAAAATAATAAGTTTTTGATGAAAGTAAGGATAGAGGGGACTAAGCACCCAACAAATTTCAGCATGCAATAAGGGATATACTGTGATAAATTCGCTCCAATATTTTTTACCGACAAGTTCTAGCATCCTGTGATACGAATACGGACGTCTGAGATAAAAATAACAACTTGAATTTTCATAAAATACTATAAATTTCGAAGTAATTGAAAACGCTGTAGCTTTATAATTCGTATGTTTTTAATTGAAAAAAAAAATAGAAAATAGTTTCTATTCAAAATAATACGTTTATTGTTTGATTGGTTTGGTACAAGACACCGCTTAGTTTGACTTGCAAATGAATAAAATTTAATTCTTTTATATACATGTGCCCGTTTTTGGACACGTTAGCTTTAAATGGCAGGTTACCATACTAATCTGTGATGGCAATTTTCGGGATGTAAATATGTTAAAACGACGTAAATACATAAAGTAACTTTTCAGTAGGATATCGGTCTAAGATCATTCTATAGCGATCTTCATGATTGGTACATGTAGTAAAGTCATATATACATGTAACAATGGATCATTTCATCTAACGTTTCCGCTATTCGATAAGGGATGTAGATAGCTTAAATCTTAAGCAAACAGTAGATGTTTCTTCGATTTCCTCTCCTAATTTTTCAGGAGAATCTGGGTAAAAACAAAAACAAATCCAGAACATTTTTTATTTAGATTTGACAAATCACATACTGAAATAGAATGCTGAAAATTATCTTAACATCAACAGATAAATGAAGTTGAGTTGACGACCGAAAGGAGCACTACATTCTTCATTGATGTTTGCTTTTAATTCAGTTGAGTTCCTTACATGTAACATAAAAACGCGAATTTTTATTTTGAAAACAGCAATAAAGAACAATTATATACCATCAGGAAATTCTAATAACTACTACAGTTTTTTTTCTCATTGCATATGCGACTTATTAATTCAAAAATATTGATGTCACAACTCAACTGCAGTCATATGTTACTATATCCCAGTTAACACTTGATCACACTTCTAATATGCTCAGCTTTAACATTTTGAAAACCTGTACTTGGCTTAAATTGCGATATGAAAATATGAAAGTATAACTGAAACAGAAACTGTAACAATTCTTGCAAAGTCTTCATAGTACTCAACAGAGAATAGTTGCTACGATGCTTTCAAATTATTGTGAACATGTATACTGACGGAATTTAGAAACGCATCACTGAAATAGATATCTTTATATGTACACTGTTATGCATCAGAATAAATTTCAAGTACCTTGCAATACTTCATTGGTAATGACAATTTAAAAAGATTTTGATATTCTTTGGAAGGGTTCGTCAAAGATAATGTCCAGATTGTTGGTTAAATAAATACATAACAAGGTGATTTTCTTCAAACTGACCACTTTAAGAAAGTACCTGAAAACATTGGTGATGCATTTTAATGTCTTTCAGTATTCTAAGATGTGAAAATACATGTGATTCTCTGAAAATTCGGTTTAAAATGATTTGATTATCTAACAATTTTAAGAATGAAATTGTTAATTAGCGTTTGTAAAAAAAATCATTTTGTCTTAATTTTATGAATTAAACGCAACGCAAATTATCAGATTTGCATTATAGTAAATTGTCAATGATGAGATAAATAAGATAAATAAGAAAAATACAACTTTTAGACAAATACGCAACTTCTTCACCATCAAACTATAACAACCTAAGGTGCCTTAAAAAGTTATTGGTTAATGAGAATATGTAAATTTATCAGTGAAGCAAACATTACACTTCAACATACAAACACAAGTAATTGTTTTAAAATTTTAATGCTTATAGGCATCGTTAAAATAGTTTTTTTAATATTAAAGCTTTTAAGGCATCTTATGAATGACCTCAGTTCCGAAATATTACAATATCACAATAAAAAGATATGATAATTATAAACAGTAAGATTATCTTTTACTTATTTCCTATTTTAGTATTTAATTAACAGAAAGTTAATATGTACTTTGTCATAAAATTTGCAAAGCAAAACGATAATGAATAAAACAATAACACGTATTATACATGTTATACTTAAGACTATTGGAGATAAAGAGATAAAGAAAAACATTTTAAACAATACACTTTTAAAAAAGTATTATATTCGATACACTTTGTAGCGAACATTACATAGCATGAACAATCATACATGTTTATTAATTTTAACAAAGTGAGTACATGTATGTCATACAGTTGTGCAATAATGTTGCTTTAAAACTACCATATATTCATCTGACAATTAAAGAAAAATAATTTTAAAATCTATAGTAGTAACCTAATCAAGTTTCCTGCTTTAATTAAATCTCTTACAATATGACAGAGATAATAATCTGATATAATGATGTAAATTTGACATCATTCCTAACACGTCATAATCTAGAGATGATGTATTTTAAATAATTGTTCACTGAATTTTGTATCTCAGTGTAATTGTACAAGAGAAATGAACCTTTCGTTGGTGATTTTTGAACTCTACCATACAAACAGGCTAATAAGTATACACATATTGGAAACATAATACTAGCTGCAATAACTAAATTTACGTAGCGAGCATCACACATTTCAATAAATAAAAACTCACTATGATTTTGGATGCAAAATATCGGAAGATATATTTGTTTAAGTCTATAAAGAATGACCATACCGTAAATGAGTGATATTCCTCAAATAATTTCAACGTAAAAATTTCTGCAGTACACATCATACATCATACATGTATCATAGTTAAAAATTGTAATTGCGCTTAAGTCTAGAAGATTACAGCAATCTTCCAACACAGGCGAGAACGTTATTTTGCCAGAGTTTGACATAAATCGCAACTTTCTTGTTTACAATGTAAAAGCCACAAAAATACAAAAAAAAACATAACATAATATGTGTTTTTGAAATGCGCGAATATAGCATCAGTTGCTTCAGGCTTTGATGTGTATTTGCACAAACTTCAGAAAGTTACAAAGCGACAGTCTTGAACATTAGAAACCAAATGTAAAGCAACATGTAAGAATGCTGACAATGTAGCTGTGTTAAACATCTTTGCATTAAAACTTTGTTGGTCTTAGTGCTGTGCATTTACTATTATATTTCGTGATCGCATATACACCTGATTTATCTTATGACGATATCAGAATCCTAATTCTCCTGAGAATGAGTCTTTGAATCGTCATTTTTCAGATTTAAGACTGTCGTCTATTAGCTCCTTATTTCTCTGTTTCTGCATGATAAAACCGTCAGATCTAAATCAACTTTTACGTGTATCGTATATAATATAAAGCATATTGTTGTGAGAATGGTGCCAATTTTAACCGGAAGTTAACTCTTCAGGTTCTCTTTTTCGTCATTGGCTGCTGTGTATTACAAGACTTCAAACCTTCTATTTGTCACTTGATGCACCTGCACATTGTTCAAGGCAAGACAGCTTCTAACATTTCACATGCAAATACATACTTGAATCAGTCATACATTTTATCATCACTTACATAATTTAGTTTATTTTCCCATAGATCTACATAGCTCCTGGCACACTGTCTTAAAATGATATTGTCTCTACCTGGGAGCGAACCCGCACCGTCACGACGAAAGCGCCTGGCCCTGCATTTCCGACGACGCAACCGAATGTGCTAAACGGGAGCTAAAAAGTTTATCGGACAGCCCTGTTACAATGTATACGTTATCATCACTGCATTACATCGGTACGGGTTTTTTACTGATAACAGTACTGACTATATGTACGAGGGGACTTTTTACGTGTTCATGGCCATAGGGTAATGGACTCGAAAAATATATTTGAATATTTAAAAACAAGAGTTGAGAACAACCCATTTTCCAGATCAAATAAGATTCTCTCGATGCTGACTCATTTCTGAATGTAAAAAAGCTTTCGTGCATTAACTAACACACTGATTTTCAATAGTTAAGAGCCTGTGTCACCAACCATTGAGCTTCGGCTATATAAAGGTTGGAAACTCAAAACAAAATAGAATTTATTTTTTGTGTAAATAATTAATCTATATCAACTTCCAAGTTATTTTTTGTGTGGCATATTTATCAGAAAGTTGTCGTTGCCATGGCAACCAACAGTTTTTCCATGTATAACAGCATCTACCAACTGCCCACTTTTAGAGAGAAACTATCAGTGGCAAAATGGATTTGCAATAGAAAACTTTAATGTGAATTGTTCTAAACCATTTTATTGATCAAAAGAGATGATGGCATTGTCAACTTTACTCATTTCTTTAATGTTTGTAAATTTTTAAACCCTTATCTGCTAGGGGTAACCATTAGTTTTTTGTTAAAATTCATATGAAATTTTCTCAACCCTGCAACCATATCCAGGCTATTTATTGATACTGCCAAAAACAGCATTCTTTCTTCTTCAATAATCACTAATAAAATCGGGGAGCAAATTCAATACAATAGTGGTAAAGAAGGTACTAAAATGTGCCTGACGTCCTTAATTTCCAATGAGTTACCTCCCTTTCCAGCTCTTCTAAAATAAACAAAGTTTCCAAAATGGCACATTGTTTAACTTTTGGAATTTCTTAAATCAATGGAAGACAATACTTATTGGGAAAATGATGGAAAACAAGCAGATTGTGCATCTTAAGAACTGCAATGGTATTAAATACACTAGTCAAAAGTTCTAAGTGCACACTTGATAAATGTGGATTTTTCAAATTATTTGATTGAATCTTTCAAAATAGTGTAAATTACAATGAAGAAGAATCAATATTCTATTAAAGCACACCAAAAAATTTAAGTCTGCTTAGCCTGATTAAAAAAAAATAACTTTTTTGCTCACTTGTACTCAGAGCAATTCTCAAGTTAATTATCATTGAATCGGCTATAATTTGTGATCGTTTTCTCATCTCTGTATAATTTAAATTTCATGTAAATTTAAAGGAAATACTGTAGTTTGCCATTCCGTTGCACTGAAATAGCTTCCTGTAGCTTTGCAATGGTCTGCTGGGCACGATGAGCCAACGCATTCTTCTCTATTTTATCCATAACGTTTTTACAGGATTTCAAGGAGATAATTCCAGTTTTTTCACAATGTTTTGTGCCAGAAGTTTTTGAATTGTCAAGCATTTTGGGATGATGCAGTTCTCTATGATAGATGTGTAACAGCCTTTCCGAACGAAAAAATGTATTCATTTCGATAAAAGTGACCATTTTTCGGACACGCTTTTTGACCAAATAAACGTCATTTTCGAATAATTCGATTTTGAAGTTTATTGAATTTCTATAAATTTTGGTTTTAAATTTTTATTTATTAGACACTTATCCAACAAATGTTACACGAATTTTTTCGAGTTTACGTTGTTTTACGTAAATATTTAATGACGTTATTGAGTAACATCAGCGTTCAACGTAAGCAACGTAATCAATCTAGAAAATAATATCGTTTGATTTTCTTCTTAAATTAATAAAATATGCAAAAATAAGGTATTTCTTTTGCGTTTACGAAAACCGTCAAGATTTTTTACAACAAATTTGAAGTTGTGTCAGTGAAATGTTTTTTGGCGGATATGCCGTTGTCTGCTGACGTCAACCGTTTCATGGTTAAAATTTGTTGGTGTCTTTTTCGTGTTTGTCCGGAGTCGGTGAACATGTGAAAAATAAAAACGATTGTAAAAAAATAAATTTCGATTACCGCACGGGGATTACGCATAAATAGCGTATGCCGACGTGGATGACGTAATTCATAAAAGATATGCACGGTTTTCAAAAAAAATATTGTTGTTTGATCATAATTAACATTATGTCAAACTTTCATTAAATTAGAATAAGTTTACTTTGAGATATTCAAAATTGAAAAGTGTGCACTTAGAACTTTTGACGAGTGTAGAGTTGGTAAAGCCTCCACAACCTACAGACAAGCTTTACAAGTGTGGAAGGAGTTTGGTGTTTTTATTCCAGTTGGAGGACACTAACGAACTTATTTGCTCCTGCGCTTATGAATAAATTATGCAAATGAGGCCGCCATTTCTATTTTTATCAAGAACATGTTATTCATTCAATCAAACGCACCATATAAGTAAAAACGAAAGTAGCAGCATTTTTCACACATAATTCTTGTTTAACCGTAAATATCTGTTAATTAAATGATCCGAGGTTGCCAACCTGGTGTATTTTGTTTGTTTAACAATTGATTTAAAAAAAAAAATGACGTGACCGAGATAAAAAATGTGTATTTACATGATATACAGTGGTGCAAAAACTGTCCAGACAGTGCAGTAAGAAAATGCGTAATTTACACGATTTAGAAGTTTATGTGGAAAGAAAAACAATTTATTTCCAATACATAATAGAATATACTTTACGTTTTAAGTACATTTGTCAAGTGTCTGTCCTGCGTTTTTAGTGTCTGGAACTTTAAATTCGTTTGTTTACAAAAGTAGGACTAAAAGTTGGTATTCAGTCATATGCTGGTACTGCACTGTTTCGTTGAGTGTTATTTCCTGAATTTATATTACGTAATATGAAATTTAAAGTTTATCTACACAAAGATTAATGTATTAAATTGCAGTACTCAATGATGCATGAAGGATTGCCAGATTACATGCATGATCTTTTCTTTCTTAAATGAATGTTTTTTAGACATTAACAATAATAATAATATAGCAATTTATGTGATTGCCTAGCATGCTTCGAAAACATTTTACACGTACATGTACAGCAAAAGTTAATATCATACTTATAAATGCGAGATAGTGCCTTCATTAATGGGCTTTTTATTATTTTTAACAGAACAGTAGGTCAGACTCACCTGTCTGCAAGAAGCTACTTCACTTTTAAAGCTAGAACCTGATTTAAACACCCAGTGGCAAGTATGTTGCTGCTGAGCATTTCAAAGCGGTAACCCATCGGGTTCTCATTTTCGTTAATTGTTTGTGGCGTCTTTTATTAAAATTAATCATTGTATAACCATGCTCTATTCTCCTCTATACTTAATTGTTGTTTTACGAGGTGTCTACTGGATGTGACTGTTCATACGAGAATCTTTTGTGATTTGTGTGAGGTCGGTGCTCCCTAAAACCTGGTTTAATCACCCAGCGGCAAGTGTGTTGCCACTGACCATTCCAAAGCGGTAACCCATTGAGTTCTCATTTTCGTTGTTTGTGGCGTCCTTTTTAAAATTAATCATTGTATAACCATGCTCTTTTCTCTTCTCTACTTAATTGTTGTATCAGGAGGTGTCTACTGGATGTGGCCATTCCTGATATGCATATTTCACTTTTATATTGTCAAATGAGAACTTGTTGTGACATGTGTGAGATGGCTGCCCCCTAGAACCTAGTTTAAAGCCCCAGTGGCATATTGTTTTGCCACAGACCATTCCAATGTGGGAAACCCAAAAACTTCTCATTTTCGTTTATTGTTTTTGGTGTCTTATTTGAAATTGTTATTTTTATAATCCCATTTTCCCTTTTCCTCTTTACTTTTTGCTGCATGGGGAGACTGTTTTCTGTTTATCCACTCACCCAAACACTGTTATATTATGTTCATATGAGAACCTGTTAAGTATTGGTGTGAGGTCGGTGCACCCTAGTACTTGGTTTAAACCCCCAGTGCCAAATTGTTTTACCACTGGCCGTTCAAAGGCTGTAATTCAAAAGGTTCAAAAGGTTCTCAATTATAATACTTTTTGAGATTGTTTTACAAGAAATGCAATAAATAATACATATTACTTGACATGATGTTTAGTTCAACTTTTATTTTGAGCTATGCATGTCTGTTTCATTACTGATGGGAGCCTATATCTAATTATAGAAAATATTGAAAATAGAAAATTATCAAATTGTTGCTCTGGTAACTTGATCTGCATTCACTGCCATTTAATGCAAAAGTACATGGCATACATCAGTTTTTGGCTCTTGTTTTTTGGTTAGGGTAATTGATTTTCATTGCTTCTGAAAAAAAACTGTGCCCACTCACAGTGTACTGTGTGTATGAAAATTAATAGTTACCACAGGGGAAAGTTACACAAACCTGACTGCATTTTTATAGTGATGCATAGATTAACGAATTATTATTAACTCTGATGGTATTTCAAGTATTTAAAATACTGGAATAGTTTTTTAATCCAAGTGTTGTTTTATTTTTACAGTGACCAGATAGAAATCAGAATGTACTATCAACAGTGAATACATGTGACCCAAGAGTGGTAAGTGATTTTCATTGCTTCTGAAAAAAAACTTAATAATAATAACACACAATGGACACCCAGGTTCAGTATAGCATAAATATAGTTGTTGTACATTTAACCTTGAAATTTAATAAAAAATATATTGGAAATGATATGATTGGAATAGTAAAGACTGCCTTTGTTTTGACAGCTCTTGTAACAAAATTATCAAACAAAAAAAAAAGTTTTAAACCCTGTGAACACAATAAAATATTGATATAATCAACTGTTATTAAAACTTAATTGAATTCCAAAACAAGAAAATCATTTTGACAGATAAAACTGTTTTTGTAGGTGTGAACTCAGACCACTGATACAGATTGTGATAGTCTTTGGTACCAGGGAGTCAGTAGACAGAACAGGGAAGCCAAGATTATGAAATACTTAAATTAGAAATATCACATAACTAGAAGAAAAGGCGAGCATTGGACAGTTTCTTAGAATGTTGTGGACCAAGTCCAGTGAAAAAACAACAACAGTTTAAACAAACTGGACAGAAGGATCAGCTCGCACTAAAAAAGACTATCTGGCTAAAGCTTCCAAAATATTTGAACAAGTCCTTCATGTTATTGCACCAAGTCAAGAACATTTATTGGCAGAGGCATTTGTAGTTGCACAACAGCCCACATTACAACAAAATGACTAGCAAGGGACAGGTGTTAATAGAGGGTATTGTTTTAGCAAGTGTAACATAGAAATACATCACTAGTGTTACATATATCTATCTTTTACAGCTCAAAACAACTTTTCTGATTATTTTTGTTAGTGTTTTCTTGGAGAATTTTCATCAAAGAATTTGTCAGAGTCTGTTTATGACATTATGACATGTCGTCTTGTTCTAAAACTTAAACATATTTTCTAAAATTCCAATTTGGAATAAATTCCTGTATGGGCCCAGTGTGACTAAGCAGTGAAAATAAAAGTGTTAATCCACAGTTACAAAACTGGAAAATAACACTTAATTTTTCTAAAAAAAATCTGTGTTATTCACTGGCAAGCAAAAAATAACAGTAATCATGAATGATACTTTTTCTTGCATACTAAACAAAAGTGTCAATTCGTCTATGTAGACACAGATAAATATATCTTGTTCTGGTTTTTAAGATAAAATTTAAATGATTTCCTTTTATACTAAGTCTGATCTCATGATTATGTTCAAAATGTTAAAAACAAACATGATTTCATGGCACAAAAGTCGTCTTTTACAGGCATTGCAAGACAACTTTTTAGCACTGGTGAAAGATGGTGTGCACAAATTAAATTTGTTAAAAGACATTTCATGAATAATCAAAACCCATTAGGAAACCCAGTCTTAATTGTGTCAGCAATAATGTTATAAAAGTTCTTATCAAATATTTTGAGGCAATTACTTTTCACACTCCCTATGTATAACATCTTTTACCCTTTTCTCCATGTACATATCTATGGGCTTTGTTGCTTGTGTAAACAATGTAGATCCAGATCAGCTGGCAAATCATTGCTGTCTGATGTGGCTCAACACTGGTTGCCTCTTGATCAGAAGTTATCCAATGAATAAAAGCAAACTGAAGATCCTGATCAGATGGCTCAGGTATGTGGGCTGATCTGGATCTACACTATTTTGAGGTTTTTTGAATATACAGACTAAATTCTGCAAGTCCAAAAGGCTAAAGAATGAGTTTAGGTAGAGCCAACAAGACACTTTTTATTTTGGTACCAAATTATAGCCTATTATATAGCCTTACAATTTAGACTGGCCTGCAAAGAAAATTTTATTTTGAATCTTTGGAAAATGCTGGGAGATAACTAATGTATTAACACACAGAAAGCAACAAAAAACTGTAAAATTTAATATGACAAAAGATGAAACTTTTCTTTACTTTTTTCCTTTAAACTTTGTCAAAGAAGTTGTAGGATGCAAGTTAAAGTTCAAGGTAACCAACTTTTTTTACCGAGTTTGAAAAACATGAGTTAAGCCCCTTGATTTTATTGAAATATAATGAAAATAATGAAAATCACTAATGTTCTATTTTCTTGCTAGAAAGTTATATCTCTGGTGATTGTTTTAACTTAAAGAATAAGATTGTAGGACGAATTCTCTGAAAAAGCTTGTTAAACACTCAGTATCCATTCAGGGATCATTGAAATATAATGATATCTGTTTAATTTTGTACTTGAGAACAAGCCATTAATTACAAACCTGTTTGAAAAACAGGACATATTATGGAATCTCCGGCGGCAGGCAGTTTCCACAAAATGTTACCAACTATCTTGTGTAGATCCAGATCAGACTGCGCTCATTTGCACAATGATCTGGATCTACACTCGTCATAAATGTGCATGGGATAAAGCTGATGGAATCCAGATTTAATGTACATGAAATAATGTGCATTTTAACATTAATAGTAAACATTTGCAGTCACCTGAATTTCAAGATTTAAACATGATGTTCATTCTCTCATACAAATGTCGCTGTAAGTGGCATAATAGGTTTTAGTTTCCTAAAAATGTAAATGTGAAAAGAAAGTGTTGAAAATTTAAGGCATGAAGTACACTAAAAATTTTTAAATTTTGTTTTAAATTCCAAGCATTTTTCATAACTTTTTTGTATCGATGTCTTCATTTTACAAATTTAAATGTTTAAAAAGTGGTTGCTATGGTTACAGTGTCATCATGAGGAATTCAATTAGAAAGAAGTATTTAGTTAACTTTACAACAAACATCAGTATTTGTCATTCGATGGGGTGTTTGTTAAAACAATTGGTTATTTGACAAAAAGATTTTTGCAAAAACATAATATTTGATGAATTCGCCCCATTTTGTTAGTCTCATCAACAGTCAGGGGTGTAACTGGCGATAGTTACATTTTTTGTAACTAGGTTGAGATAAAAGTGTTCAATTATTGAGTTTTCTCCCTTGCACTAAGTATAAAATATCAGTTGCACCAAGGAAGAAAATTGTAGCAAGAATGATAACTAGATAAAAATATGATTCCACAGTCTGAATCTTTTGGCGTTATCTCCCTTTTAATATATGGAATTCGGCGTGGTTCGCTTTTAGCCGAAAAACTCTTTAGATTAATTATAGTAATTTTACATTTCATATTTTGTTCTAAATTCGGATTTTGTACTTTTTTGAAATTCAAAATATCTAAGTATGTATCCGTGTACGCAAGATACATGGTACTAGATGCATGTTTTTAAAAAGGGAATAAGGTACTAAGAAATGTAAATGAAATATTTTTTATACATGTGCATAATAATTGCAGTTTGTAACTTGAAACTTTATGAGCGAATTCAGTTACAAAAAAAACTCCAAGTTACTAACAAAACAAGCAGAATATTAAATATTTAACATAGTAATTTTTATGAACAAGTTGTAATGTTTTATAAAGGCAACCACATGAAACATTCAGGTTAATTGGACACTCAGATTACCAAGATCATTAAATAACGTGGGGGGATGGGAGGCGGATTAATGAGTGTCTATCTGGTCAATGATTCCGTCAATATGAAAGTTTTCAGAACGCCAGGAAGTTTACAGAATCTCTTACCAATGTGATACATTAAAATTCACGCAGATTTTTCATCGGGTCTCGGCTTGGACCTTTGAGCCTTTCAGCTTGGGGGTCGTTTGCTAAATATCAAGCAAGATTTGTCCTTGTTTAAAATAGCGTTTATTGTGACAGAAATGGCAAGTGTGTTACAATTAAACAATATAAACATACATCTCAAATAAACCAACAATTACACAAAGATAAAATAAATCTACAATCATACAAATTGTTTTAATATCAATGGGCATTCTAGCTCAATAGGTTATTAAATATAACGTAACGCAAACTAGCTTTTGTATTAAAAATGAGAGGATTAATTCATGCCAAAACAATGTAAACATTTAAAGTTTAGTTTCAAAGTTATCTTACTAACTTTTCTTAGAATTAGAATTTAAGCAATTATTCAAAGCTTACTTTTAGAAGAATATAACAGTAATACAACTTACCTAAATATCAAGCAAGATTTGTCCTTGTTTAAAATAGCGTTTATTGTGACAGTAATGGTAAGTGTGCTGCCCCTAGATTCTGTCACAGTATTTAAAGGAAGGACCAAATCTCTGCTAATGGACTCTTGCATTTTTAATAATTTTCCTTGCATATTATAGCAGGTAAATCAGCTGTATACTGTTACACTAATAATAGGTTTAAAAGATTTTCAATTAAATGGTACATAAAATGAATTTTATCAGTTAGCCACATTGCATGATTGGAAACAATATTTAACAACATTTACTGATTACCAATATTTCAAATACTTAATACTTAATAAAATTGCATGTTTGCAAACTATAACCTACAACAGTAACTGTTGGACAATAAGGACACATCTAAGGACACGTGTTTCATATACTTAAAATTTTACAGTTTTAAAGGACATAAAATAAAGTTATGAATATTTAATTCATCACTATGGCAATCAATTTGCCTTGTGAAAGATTGTCCATTAAAAGTATAAAGGGAAAATTTGTTTTTGCAAGTGAAAGATAGAAATATTCTCTATATCTCATGAAGTGTATTAGAATACTTGATTTATTATTTATGTATATTGCAACAAACATGTATATGTGGGTGTGATAAAACATATCCAAACAGTGTACACGTTTCAAATGTATTTTAGAATGTCCTGTGTCTTTTAAAATCAGTTGATTACCTCAAAAATTAAAATTGATTTTAATGAAATTTATGCAATTTGAAATTCAAGTAAATTGTTGTTTTAGCAACACGATATGTAAATGGATTCTAACGAACTTTTTAAATCTCAAAAGAAATTCTTTTAACATTTGAATATCATAAAAATATTTCATACTTTTCCGTGTTTTATTTATTTTAAAGCACATTTATATCATGTTTGTATAAAATAAATAAACAAAATCAAAATCATACTTCAGTGTATTTTATAGTATCAAAAGCCAACTAGAGATAAGGTTGAAATCAAAACCAGAAAAATGTGAATTGCCATTAATTATCTAATGGGACAAAGTATTATTCTGCTGCTTGTAGAGTTTATTACAATGAGATAACTTGGCAGATAAAGGTTGAATTAATTGCTCTAAAGCTGCGTCGTGAAACTGACAACTGACAGATAGCCAGTCCCGGCCAAAGACTTTTACCGGTGTTTGTTTTCTTCTTATGTTAACAATGTTTACCACGCACGAGCAACTTCATTAAGGATGTTCGCTTCCTAGGATAACACAAGCATGATCAATAGACTCTCTTACTGCAGACGTTCTCAGAAGCTGTTTACCTACTATAAAAAGGTTGTCTAAGGATAGCTATCTTAGAAAAGATATGATGCCAGATGTATTGTCCATTTTATTGTTCAACACTATTAAGAAAGAAAAACACTTAAATGATTGAAATATGCCATTAAGTATACCGAAATGACTAGACACAAATAAAATATTTTAACTAAGAATTATACACATCAATGTACTCGACCTATTTTATAGATGGTCCGGCCGAATGTGACTGAGAACTATTTTGACATGAAGGAATTGAGTTACCATGATCTGTATTAGGAATAAACTACTTAAAACATAAAATAAACTAGGCATAGGCCTTTGATAGTGGACCAGTCCCAATTCGTATGCCGATTTACATAATATTCAAATCATGGATCAGTATGCCCAAAACTTGCGTCAAAATGCACCAATACCTAAATAGCGGGAACCCCCCGTTTATGTGATGTGACGTTCACTCACGAACGTTAATGAAACAAGGCGCAAGTAACATAGAAACGTGCACAATCACTTTTTAACAGCCATCTATATATATCAGTACATACCAATAAATTTTAAATGAGACTTAAATCGTTACCACTGGAAATAATTACGGAAGAACAATAAATGATTTCTTTTCAAACGGCAAAGACGATCAAGTCCATTATGGCCTTAGAACAATCAAAGCAACGTTTGAGCAGCATGCTACCTATTACTCTGTAAGACTGTTAAGAAAATCAACAATATATATAATACAATTGTTTTGACTAGTGACTAAATGATAGCAATAAATAGTCTGCGCAGAACACTGATTGATGGTGTAGTTTGGAAAAAGTAACAAAACAGTATGCAATTTATAGTTATATATCCATAACAAACAGCGCTGTTAAAATACATCATTTCGTACACATAGACAAAGTAACTGCTGAATAAATTGTTTCGGTGATTCCTTTGCACGGAAACGTAAATCATGGCCTGTTTCTTAAGTTCTTATATAAGATATTTAATATCATCTTCACATTACAGTGAACACTTGTTAACGACTTCAAAAAAACAACAACAAAAAACAACAGTGCTGTGCGTCCTTTGAAAACTTCTTTTAGCGCATTTATTTTTTCACAACTGTAATGTTAAAGGCAGGGAATAGATCAACAACCTTCGTGTCTCGTTACTTAATCTATTTTATCTAAAATATTTAACAACATGGTATTATAGAAACATTTTATGGAAAGCGGAGTTTATCATCATTTGTCAGTTCAAATTATATCGAATCAGATACATTACAACAACATTATTGTACTGAAGAAGGACAGTCTAGTCAATAAGTTGTCTTTTCATTTTCGTGAGGCGGAAAATGTTCTCAACAGATGAGCGAAAGGTTCCTCGTCCACTAAAGTAATATTCTAGACATCATTTTAAATATATATCTGTTGTACAGCAAAAACAATTTTCAAAAAACTTAAGTTTTAATTTTGCATTGGAGATGCAACGCAAAATAATTTCAGTCATACCATACAATAACCAATTTATTAGTATCGAATCAGATACATTACAACAACATTATTGTACTGAAGAAGGACAGTCTTGTCAATAAGTTGTCTTTTCATTTTCGTGAGGCGGAAAATGTTCTCAACAGATGAGCGAACGGTTCCTCGTCCACTAAAGTTATATTCTAGATAGCATTTTTTGTATATATCTGTTGTACAACAAAAACAAGTTTCACAAAACATAAGTTTTAATTTTGCAGATGCAATTTTATGCGTACTTTGAATTTATAAAAAATCTTGCCGACGCATGGCTAAAAAGCAAAGGAATTCAATGCCTGCTTTTTCATTAGCCAAGTAATAGGGCAACAACTTGCACGACATTGAGACACCGTTAACTCTTGATAAAAGCAGGTCAGTAGGGTTAGATCAACATGCCGCTCAGCGAAAATAACAGTGCTGTTCCGATAATATAATCGATAATGCTGCCCAACGATGTTTTAAATTTTAATCATGCTCGGTTGCTGCTTGTTCAGAGAAAATAAAAGGCCTAGAGAAACAGTTCAATCACATTAACTAGCTATTACAGTTATAATCTTGGCATCTTATCTAATTTATTGACGTGTAAAATAACGTGTGGTCAGCCTCTCAGCATGTGCGATCATTAGCTAATACCAAGATACTACCAGATGTGAATATTTCTTGAGTGGCATAATATGTTGCATTTAGTATTGCGATTCGTTGAGGTATCATCAGATTGTAAAATCTGAGGTGTAGTTGCGTATAGTTGATAAATGAATATACGCACATTTACTAAAAAAGTAAAACAGTGTAATTAAACGCGCAACGTTAAATACTTCAAAATAGACCATCCTTTCAACAAAATATATGCTGTTTTGTATAGTTTATAAAATAAATAACATAAGCCTTTAGTCCATATATTGAAGTTTTGCGCTTATGTGAAAAGTGAAGATCAAGGTTAACCAACAAATTCCTAGCGCCTAAGCATGATATTCTTTGCGCACTTTTGGAATAGGCTATATCAAATCAAGAAGAGAACAGTGTAGATCCATACAGATGGCACAACCAGCTGATCTGGATCTACACTGTTCGCACATGAGATAAAACCCGTATATGTTGAGGAAGAGTTACCGAGTTTTGTTCAAAGCGAGGTATATTGTGTAATTATGATTAAACATTTACTTTCCTGATGACTTAGTATGATCTACCTTTTTATGTTAGTGGTATATAAAATGTAAGTGTTGTATTATCAATTGTAAGTATTTAGAGCAGATCAAAACACTATACAAGTCAATTGTAAAAGCATTTTGTTGAGGTCTGATAATAATTCCAGACGAAAACACAGTATCTTACGAAGTCTGACTTTATATTCTTTCAAAATCACACAAAAAATCTGTTTGAACTTTTGACAAAATCGTGCTTGCACTTTAAGCAACTTTTCCAATCACCAACGAAATGGGTGAATATTTTATAATGAGGATGCTCATTTGGTTTAAGATAGCAGATTATAAATTGAAAATTCAAAGCTTTAATTGTAAATTTTGGTAACTACATCAGATGGTATTGATTTAAACTGTTTAGTGTTAATGTGAAAAGAAAAAACAAAACAAAACAAAACTGATCTTCAACTTTTTGAACGAAGCGTTCAACAAGCAGATTTGTGGTGCACTTTACTGCATGAAGTTTATACAGATACAACATCTTTTTATTCAAAATGTGCTTTGATGTATAGACTAAAAGGATAAATGTGTTCCGTCTTTGAGCATTACATTGTTTCTGATACCTTCGCCTGAGTAACCGACCAGTACAGCTAACTTTGTAATTTGATACGATCCATTTAGGATTCGGCTCCGCAATTATATGATTCCTGGGGTGAAGTGTGTTTTTGTTACATGTATGTCATGGATAGGGATCAGCTAGGAAATCATGGAGATTTGGGGATGCTTCGACATTTTTCTTTATCGTAGCAATCTTTGAGTACATTTTTAACTAAAGATAATACTAATATTATTATAGTGAACTATATCATCGAATATGTAGTATCAATAACTGATCAAATTTAAACAATACCCTGCTTTAGTAACCACACGGTATTGGCCATAAGGATTGCTACTGCAAATCAAATTAAATCAATCTTAAAGTATGCTTAAGATCATAATTGTAAACTCATCGTCGAATATGTAATAAACTTAAATTAACAAGTTAAACAATGCCTTTCTTCAGTGTCTGATGGAAATGGTGTGTTTATTGTTCCCCTTTTTTCCCCTGGCTCTGCTCTGCTTCTGACCACGCCTCTTAAACTAGGGCGACGCGTACCCATGGCATAATTTATAAATTTAATACTTAAGATGACTCGATACCTTTAACAGCGGAATATAAAAGTTTTCCGATCATTTTAAATCTTGGCATGTTGATAGATTTGACGTCCGCGTTGTATAGCAATGTCTGTTTTCTTTGGAGGTCAAACAAGTCATAGGCAGCGCGCCCCTATGGGCGTTCTTCTGGAATCATCACGCCGATTGCTTTTGCGTACAACTTTATTGTTTAATGCCATCCGATTTTTATTCCGTAAACTGTGCTGTGTTGAGAGTAAAAATATCATTTTGCCCATTTTATTCTTTGCATTTTATTCATGACAAATGAGTTGAATATATAATCCATATGGCCTAAACGGCGGAAACAACGTTCAGTTTCTGCTGATGAATTTTCTCAAAAATGTTGCAAATAAAAATATTCGGTACAGTGAATGTTTTTTGTAATTTTGATATGATTTTTTATGAAGCTCAAATGCATTTAATAAATAAAAACTCCGAGGCGTTAACCTTATTGGGTTACCTTTTTGTTTAATTTTTCGTGGTGACTCACGGTTTTGAAACTGATCGTTTTATTAACCATGCTCTCTCTCTTTCTCTAAATCTTAGCTGTTAAGGGGAGACTTCTTTAATGAGGCAATCCCTGATATGCATATTTCTCTTTTTTCATACCAACACGTTTGGGTTTTTTGACCAAAAAAAAACTGGAAGAAGCTTGAAAATCGCCATTATGTCGGGAAAAATGGGACGTTTAAAAAAAGCTTATGATAAATATGTCGTGTCCTTGGACGTAAAATGTTACTTAACTCTCAATTAAAAGTGTCCATTTCCATTTGAAATATTTCCCAACTGCAAGTGACAGACGGACGAGTTTTCGTAAGAGTAAGAATAATTGGCATGTATGATTTCTAAGGAATGTCATATTATCGCTACTTAAGTCATACTCACATCAAAGATAATTCATCAGTTCGTTATTATAATCAATTTCTGAGCAAAGGTTGGTGCGTTTAATTGCAGTTTTGAACATAATGCTTTTTGAGCAAAGGGTGGTTATAAGAACCTAGTAAGTTACTTTCAAAAAGCCGACTAAATATTTAAAAGTAATTTATATAAACAATTAACAATGATTTATAATGGCAGCGACATGAAACATTCTTTAAAACCAAAGACTTTGCATGTGTTTGTTTTCTCTCCTTTTGGTTTCAATGTTTACCAAGAGCAACTTCATTAAGGATGTTCGCTACCTAAGATAACACATGCATGCTCACTAGACTCATTTACTGCAGACGTTCTCCAAAGCTGTTTTTCTACGACACAAAGTTGTTTGAGGATAGTCATCTTAGAAATGTTGCCAAATGTTTTGTTAATTTTAGTGTTCAACACTCTTAAGAAACAAAAACACTTTAATGAATGATAATATGTCATTTAGTAAACTTAAATGACTCTTATGAAACAAAAACACTTAAATGAGTGATAATATGTCATTTAGTATACTTAAATGACTAGATATTTTAATTAAGGATTATACACATCTCAGAGAATATAAATAAATCAATTCCTAATGGCTTATGAATAAGCAATTTACGTTGACATTTAAGCGTCAATCAACATCATATCTTAGCAGCATTTACCAAATTCGTGGTCTATTCACAAAGTGCAATGCCGTTACCAGTTTGTCATCTGGTTTTTGTTTCAATCCCACTACGTACAACCACTACTTCCTGTTAAAACAGGCTGTCATGATGTCTTAAAATATATGAACAAGATAATCTACTAATAACTGTACTATTCGAAAAACCACATAAATTTATTTCAGTTACCTTGTTGCGTTTAACTATAATTTCAGTTAAATAATAAATTTAAATGTTAAAATTGCAATCGCTTATAATAAAGATAAAAATGTTTTCATAATTAATTATTTATAAAATCGTGTTGATTTTCTAGCTATTTACGTTTATGTCATGATGTAAGTAAGACTGTGCCATGTAAAGCTTGTTCCTCACGAGACATTTTATGCGTCATATTACATTTACAAAAATAATAACAATTCTGAAACAATGTGTATCCTAATTACAAGGTGAAAGCTTCAAAACTTACAGATTTACCTTGTCAGAAATTCACGAGCTAGCTTACATGTATCTATTATATCTACAAAACAAATTTTGCATGCTTGGGTTGGGTTAAGTAGGATCACGGTCAGGAATTGAATAAAGGCCCTGTCACACCGCCCGAACGTTGCTAAAGCGTTCCTTGAACGGTAGGGAAGGTGGACCAAACACTCGTCACCGCTCACAAAATGGAAAAAAATCAAAAACACGGGCGTTGGTTTAGCTGTGCACCGCTGTGCACCGCTGAAGCCGGGGTTGCTTTAGCGTTAGTTTAGCGATAGCGAGCGTTGGTATAGCGGTGACGAGAGCATTTGGTATAGCGGTGTTCTGCGCATGCGCGCTTTCGCGCGGCAGGGGTTTTAAACCTTCTCAGTATCTACTGTCTTACGCTCACAACTCTGTCTCCTTCTTCTCCTTCTGTCAACATCTTGTTGCAATCTGAGAAAGTTCTGATTCTGCTGCTGAACTAGTGCACCAATCATAGCAAGTCTCTCAGCATTCATATTGATACAGTTCTACTCTGTAACTTTAAGCAAATTACTCAATGGCAGCTCGATTCCAAATGAGATCCTGGTCCATTTCTCCCCGTATTTATAGCCAAATTCTGGTCCCGCTCCCACACCTCTATACCAACGCCAAACCAAAGTTCATCGCCGCCTTGGCTCATTGCTTCAACGCTTTGATCAACATCTAAAGAAATATGCCCTTTAATTTTTAGCAGGTCAAACACCAGTTTGATTCATTTCTTAATGTCTGAACATACTACAATATTCAATTTGAATACCTGTACAGATTTAGTTAAGAAGACAAAGAATAAGTGCAATTATTATCAAGTTAAAAATCCGTTGCTATGGCATTAAAATGGTTGCTAAGATGCATTTTTGTGTAATTATTCTAATTTGGTTCATAAATATATGAACGAAATAAAATTTTTAACAAAAATTAAAAAAAAAAAACAACATTTGTCTGCCTTTGTTTGTCCAAGAAATAGTGAAAGTCATTTTTTCATATTTTCACAAAATTTCACATTTTTCAAGTTATGTTTTATTCAACAATTTATCATTTGCTCCCCAATTTTATTTTATTTTCTGTAAGATAAAGCTTTAGTGTAGCAGAAATGATATTTGATTTTTTTCTCATGTGGTTGCAGATTTTTAAGCAAGGTGTTTTTATGACCACATCATTTTTAAGTTTTCTTATTTGAACAATATATACCATGTTAATGTTTCCATGGTAACCATATAGACATGTTGAAATGTAGTTTACACCCTATTTTTCATTTACATTTATTTCATGCTTTGTTGAAGCTAATCCATTTAATCCCTTTTCACCTGCTTAAATATTAAAAATGAAGTTAAAACAAGTGAATTGTTGTTTTTTTTGTGATAATTCTCCTGTTTCCCTGGCAACATCAATTAATATGATAAAATAAGTGAAGTTTTGACCGAAATCAAATTTGACATGTTTCATAATAGATATTGGGTATAACTGAACTCATTTAAATAAATTACATTGGAACAAAAAACATTCAGTTTCCACTCAAAGCTCAATGGTTGGTGACACAGCCTCTTAATTGGTATAAATTATATTGGGTTACGTGGCAGGCAAACGACTTCGGTAATAATTTTTACGTTTTAGCTGTTAGTATATTTGGGAAAACCTTACAGTTATCACTTATTTTCTCATAACTAAACGTCATTTTCTTACATATTTTGACAAAATATAATCTATTTTACCGCAAAAAAGTCAGCAATGTTTGTCGTAGGCTCGATTTTATGGCGTCGTCGCAAAGATTACTAGCTTTAAATTTCTGAAGATACATTTTCCCGTGCCGCTAACCTTTTATCCTGACATAAGTTCCGATAATACATTATAAGTTATAAATTAAACCTTAAGGATATACCCCAAGGCTATAATTCCTGCTTTTTAAATTTTGCCTTTGTCCTTGTCTGTGTTATGCAGGATTTATATTCTCATATCCCCTGTCAAAATTCTATTTTGTTTAGTTCCGCCCATTGTTTTCTCGTCAAGACAAACCCATTCTTTTATCTGCAGACCATACGCCGCTGGACGTGAATCAGAATATCAGATTTTGATATCGTCATTAAATCAATAATCAGTTGTATATGCGAACACGAACTATAATGGTAAATGCACAGCACTAAGTCCAAGAAAGCATGTCAGTGATTTATTGTTTTCTCACATATTGGCTTGAATGATCTTGAACAATCTACGTCAGCCCATCCCTCATATCTGACAATGACACATCTCCCATTCATCAACCAATTATTAGGTTCCCCAAAAACCCAACGGAAAAATGTAGCACTTGTGTCGGTATCAATCCATTTCCATATTCTGGTTCCGAGTATTTTGCTACTGGTAATATCAATCAAACCGATCAATCGACGATCACCTATAATATAATAATGCAGTTCAGACAGTATTTTATATTATTACATGTGTTACTATAAATAGTAACAAATTTACGTTACGACTGGAAGCGTTATTCAAGGTCGCAGGGCATAAACCTATGAGAGACAGGGCCATTATCGATTTTATTTTTAGGTTTACAATTGTTATCATTGGTTTAATCACATTCTATCATTAAAATAAGAATTAATTGTACATACCCGTAAATATTCCCAATTTAAAATAACATTTCTTTTACTTTTCCATTCATTTGTACCACAATATTCCCATAGCTTGCCTAATGGCCTGGAGTAAAAGAAGCTCGCAGCCGAGGCATAAGAATGAACCACTCTCAAGTCACTGCATTTACAGACTCATACCACGATTATCACTTCTAGCACTCATAGTTAAATGGTACTGAATGAAATAGTAAACATACGTTAAATGATGTCACATATAAACTCAAATGACTTGGTCACTGACATCATGATGTAGTAATTGTATCAATGAAAGTGCCCAATCAAGTACAACGTGAAGAGACATTAATTAACGTATGTTAATTAACATGTTATAAATAGATATTTTACTAAATAAATGTGCAAGCAATGCCACTTGTCGATAATGGCCCTGTCATATAATAATGTCCCTCGGACTAAAGCCCTCGGGCCATTTTTCATATGACAGGGCCATTATCGACAAGTGGCACTGCTTGCCCATTTATTAACCTATTTAAAACGATATATTAAATGATTGGGAGAGTAAAAGTGACATTGTAATATGTTTATCTACTTTATCAGTCATTAAGTATCTTACAGGGCGAATACTTATCACAATATATTGGATGAAAGAGACACGGCTATATGTATCTATCAACAGCAGGATATGAAAGGGACTTTAAGATACCTATCATTTAAACTGCTGCTGAACGATGATATTTCTTGTATGTCACATGACTGTCTAGTTATCATTGGCGTTCTTTACTCAGCTTGTTTTTATACTAAATTATGGATGATATAACTTGAGGATAAGAAGATAAAATTGTGTGTTCTATAATACCTAGATACATAAAAATACATGCAGCTTATAACAGTGTTAAATTTCTCGTTGACTTTTATACATATGAGCTTTTACAAGTGCTTAGCTGATTCAGAAATGGACGTTGAACACGATACATACATCTGTGAAAATATAGCGTTGCGCTCAACCCGGGTCAAGTCGGCGTTGACAGTAATATGCTTGTCAATAACTGCCCATAATCAGGCTCACACTAATCGAGTATGCAATAGTTTGATAATTCATCTTGTTTGGTGGCTTCTAAAAGTTTAGTTTCACATGTTAGTCGTCTGTATATATTCCAAAAAGAGATAAATTTTGATTCTTTTCACTCAATTATTAATTTGCATACTCAATTTTATTTTATCTAAACTTATTTATAAGTAGGGATTCGTATACAGTCGTTACTATTACATGTAGATTAGAAATCAACTATTAGCCTGGGGATACTTACATGTACCTACATCACGCAGCGTTTCATGGATAAACGTGTTTTCAGATTCATCGTCGATGTGCACTAAATGCGCTCCATATTGGTTGCATAGAGTCTATAATTATAAAATAAACCAAACAGTTAAGAATTATATCATTTCAGATCGACGCATTACAGGTTTGTCTCTTCTCGGTGGGTTTGTCAAAATGTAATTGTTTTAAAAGTTATTTACACAACAGTTAAGAGTTGTATTATGATTGTACAAGTTCGCCTTAGATGTATAATATTCTCAATGAGCTTGTCAACAAATTTTCTTGAATGCATTACTATTCTGACGCATTACAAGCTCGTCTTCACTCAAAACGTTTGTCAAACTCATTGTAAAATCATTTTTTGCACTTTATGGTTAACAGACTTTATGTTGGTTGTTCGATTCGAACACGTATGATTTTTTGTGTTTATAACACATATGTATTGTTCTTAGAACGTTTAAGAAACGTTTTAATACTTCCCTTTTAATAGTAAGTTTCTAATGGGCAAAATTTTGCAATTTTAGCACCAGAATACATGTTACCACTTGTCAAAAGTTTATGTTGTATCTGATTTCTACCTCAAGACTTTGATTCTACACATACATGGTGATTCATATTATCTGATACACGTTTAATATTTTATAGCGTTAATATCATCACATAAAGGTGCACACTTTTTACATAGCTCAGTTGGTTTGTCAAAATGTACATTACAAGTTCTTCTGTTTTCTTCGAAACACACAGTAAGTTATTTCCAAAACAAAAAGAAACAACTCATATGTTTAAAATATAACCGAATTCGCATTTTCCCACGGCTTATCCCATATTTGACTTTTCACTTACCTTAGCTTCTTGAAAACTTATTTCGGTATCAAGAAAGCCGTTACAAGATCCACTGAATGAATACCAACCATCTGGGCACTCTAGACAAAAGAAAAACAAACACAATAAAAATAGTAATGACTGTTTAAAGCTTTAATAGTTGCAGGTTATGCTGTTTTTTTTAAGTAGACAATCCAGTTATATATTTTTTTAAAGTACATTAATTTTTAATTTATTACACCAGCAACTTTTTTTTTATTACAAAGGGAACAGGTTGCAGCACATTTTTAAGGTTGCCATTATCAATGAAAGATAGGGAAAAGAATGAACACGTTTCCAAGG
The DNA here is from genome assembly GCA_038501625.1 of Corbicula japonica. NCBI lineage: Eukaryota > Metazoa > Mollusca > Bivalvia > Venerida > Cyrenidae > Corbicula > Corbicula japonica. The sequence goes on along the minus strand of JAZAYU010000038.1, from coordinate 2,816,920 downwards.
TGGCCGTTATATACGAGAAAAAGACTTCACACTTTTCCAATGTGATTGTTATAAACGGCAAATACATGTAGGGTACTGGTTGCAACACATTTTTAGGTGACCGTAGTATAACCCGTTTTTTTTTTCTCCAGAATCCCCCTGAGTGAATGATTGCTACCAGTTCAACACTTATTTATTAATATCTACTGAATTTCTACTGAAAATAAGATTATTTTAGAAAAAAAAACATGCATACCCTCATTTCCAAATGTGCAATTTCAAGCAAACAGTAAAACAATTACTTAAATCCTTACTCAAAAAGTTTAATAATTTGAGCTGCGTTTAATATATATTTTATTAAAATTACAAGCTTGATGATTTGAAGTGGTCTGAAAACTTGTATACTGAGTGTCATTTAAAGGACCCGTTTGTGAAATATCGTAAAATTACAAGGCCTACCTTTTACACACTTTGGAGTTACCGACCACATTCCGTTAGCTTGGCAGGTTGAATACATTTCTCCAGTCTCTGTCTTGTATCCTTTGTTACACGTGAATTTTAGACAGTTACATGTACCGATGTTATTCATGTTACCGAACAGCAGGCCATTGTCAACCTTTGTCTGCTTTGGGCATTCTGTAGTATATAGATAGATTGTGTACATTTTAAACAGTTTGTTTACAAATATGTCAGACCGCCTTAAGAAATCCAAATGGTTTTGTAATCGGTTTCCGGTTGGTCTTCGTTAACAGTAACTTCTTACACTGTAACCTTCAACCTGATAAAACTGGTCTAAGAGTCTAAGAGTCTAATTTTATTGATTGAAACAGAATATTTGACAGGGGGTATGAAAAAAAATCATGCTTATCACAGAGAATGCAAAAGGGTGGACATTAAAATGGCAAAGAGTTTAACCTCTCGGGTTATTGAAAACATGTCTAAAATACGTTCGCTGCGATTGTGAACCACCCTTGATTAGTATACATGATGAAGGCTATAAATTAAATGTAATTGGAGTCCCTCTCTTTTTATGATGTAATGGTGTAGCTATGAATATGAAAAAATCAGTAGAGAAAACGTCCACAAATTCCATCAACAAATGTTATAGTTATAGTGTTTCAACTAACGGAAGGGTAAATCTATTTTTTATCTTTATTTTAAAATTTGAAAGAATTAAACGGTTAAAAACTATTTTCGATTAGCGTTATGACTTTCATAAAGTTTAATTTAGTAAATGAAGTTTTAATTGCAAACTTATGAAAGAGCATTTATTAAAACTACAGAGGGACAGGAATTAGACATGTCAAATGAAACAAAATGTACATATTAAATTAACTTCAGAAACCTTGGATTCTCGAAAGGATACACGACAAATAAGCAAATAATAGAACACGTAAAAAGTGTTTTGTTCTCACAGTGCTAATTAGTGTATTAATTTACCCGAAAGTTTTCGTCAAAAACTTGACTTTATCAGGCGTATGAAGTCAATTTATTGACGAAAACGTTCGGGTAAATTTAGCAAATACAAATGTAAGCACTGTTAATTCAAAACACTTTTCCCATATTCTCTATAATTATATAGATATATATAGATATAAATATAGAGAGAATAATGGGAAAAGTCATACCCCTGATGAAGTCATTTTATTGACGAAAACGTTCGGTTAAATTTAACAAATTAGCACTGTTAGAACAAAACACTATTCCCATATTCTATAAATATAATAAAACAAATTAATAATAAGGGTTTAATATGTTAACAAGATGAATATGTTTGTGTTTCATGTGGGATCATTCCTAATTAAGAAACCATACTTGGACACCAGTGATAAATAATAAAAATGTTTTGCAACCCTAATATCATTTGATTTCATTTTCAATAGTTATATCCTTTAGAAGTTTCATCTACACTACAGGTTAATATAAGACAATTTTCAAAAGTGAAATTTAATGATAAAACAGAGCCTCTTTAGATGCATGAACTTTCTATCCAGAAGCAAAGAACTGAAAGGGCAAAACAATATTGAGTCGGATTAAACTAAATTAGCATATGGTTTGGATGTTATAAACATATGCTGATGTTGGTTTACATGCTTTTAGATATGCTGTACATTGTTAGTGTAAGGATATGACCGTTTCTGTAAACATCTACAACAAAACAACTATTTGTTATGTACTTAAAACAAAAAATCACCTTAATTATTGTTCCCTTACACAAAGCTACTCACCCTGAAAAACAACAACTATTGGACATTGCCTTGACTAGTTTAGTAGAATAGCTTTCTTTTCAAACACTGCTTTCCTTGTATTAAACAGCGTTATCAAACACCGTATTTTGGAAACATTTTTTGTGTGAAAAGGGCAGTGGAAAGAGTGACCTCCCCTGCTAGTTCTATAGCTACACGGTCATGTGATTTAGTTAACAAATCATATCGAAGATGATCTTGTCGTTCATTTACCTTAAATAAGTCCTTTCAAGTATTTAGTATTTGGCATGGCGTTATGAGATAATAGTAAAGATTATAGATATCAAACCACCTTTGGACTATTGCACCTGATTTTGGATCTATAAATAATTGATACAATATACCACTTAGATTAAAAGTGTTCAATTAGTTACGCTCTTGTGGAAAACATGTTGATAGATCAAATCACAAGATCTTGTCAGCAAGCTTCCTTCATTTGTTAGGTATTTTGCACAGGAGTTCCATTAACAGGAGTTAATACTTGAGATTACTGTATATTGCGTCTTTACCGTTCGCATACATTTACTAATGTCGTAAGTAACGATCTCGAAGCTTTCATTTTCAAGTCTTAACAAATCTGCAGCATCCTGTTGTAAATTTTAACTAACTTTTAGTTTCAATATATAAATTTTATTAATTAATGAAATTACTTTAATGAAACTTTATAGAAATGTTGAACGCTTGGCCTAATATAAATGAAATATACCTGTTATCGTACATATCCCGTTATCGAAGTCACAGTTTTCCCCACTTTTACAGTCTTGACAGCCTGTCGGTAGCTGAAACAAAACAGCAAAGTTGTAATTTTGCAAAACAGTACAATGTAATGAATATCTAAAATAAACCATTTATGTCGTTAAGAAATGATCGTGTTCTGTCGTATTATTGTTTCTAGAAAATGCCGAGTCGTTTAAAAATGTTCGTGTTTTGTCTTATTATTGTTTCTAGAACATGCCGAGTCGTTTAGAAATGTTCGTGTACTATCGTATGATTGTTTCTAGAACATGCCGATTGTAACAGTCCATAAATGCTTCAGACTTTTGTTCCCTGTTTTGCAAAAGCTATTTCAGATCTTAACGTCATTTAAAATACTTGAAAACTGAGAGTCAAACAAGAAATAATATATATGTAACACACATAACCTGTTAGGGGTGAACGCAAAATGGTCGTAAGTTATTCCAAATTAAGGCAGATAAAACATGCTGGCTTTTGACACGCGACATTATTTCTTCGTTAAAATCTTCAAATATTCGAGCACTGATATAATCGACTCAGTTCTATTACCGAAGTAAATTTGATATAATGTAGTCATGCGTTTCCATGTTTAATACCGTTGAACTAGATATGCCGAACTTTGTAATGCCGTGGTCAATATTATGTCGACATGTTAGTTGTTTTCACCAAAAATAGGTAATGAACCAATATTGAGCTGCATAGAAATTAAAAATAATTTGATTAAGAACTTGTGTTATACAGCTTGTCAGACTAATTTGATGATTTGTTTTAAAGTTCTTACCTTGTAGTGGATGTCTGTTTTTATCACGAGATCGCAGTCATACATGTAATTCTTTGCGGACGATTCCAATTCAGACAGTGTGTCGGTGTCTAGAAGATTGCACAGGGTTAATCGTCGGCGAAAATTAAGTGCCAGACATCCGGGTCTTCTGACACACTCAATGACGCACTGATCTAAAGATGTTTCAATAATCCTTACAAAAACATATGTATCATCCACACAGAAATTAATGTATTTGATATTGTAAGAAACATGCAAGCTATAGACCAAATCGTATAATATTTTAAAAAGCAAGAGCAGTTTTGCGAAAACACATGTTAGCTTCATCTTTTAGCTGCAGACGGTACAACGAGTTTGAAGCATCTGCAGCTTTGCGGTTCTGCCAAGCGAACTAACTGTTTTGCGTAACAAGTTATTTATCATTTATAAACTTATTTTAACGCTTAATTGATAATTTCGGTTGTGAGTGTTTTGTGTAGTCATGTCATCTAATTGCTCATGTGTTCTCTATGTGTATTATAGCTATTTATTCTGAAATTTCTTTTCTAATTTACTTTTATACCAAACGAGAAACATGCATATCAAAAATAGCAACAGCCAAAAAGCTGAAAGGAAAAAACGACCATTTTATAAAACAAAATCAATCACAAATAAGAAAGTAAATATGCATATCAGGAGAGATTAGAGAGAAATAGTGCAAAAATGTCAAGAGAACCGTTTGGGAAGCCGCCTTGGCACGGTCAGTGGCAATACAAATTGCCACTGGGGGTTGATACCCTCCCCCAAACACAGGTTCTAGTCGTGTACAGTATGGTAATTAATAATATCTGTTAAACGCATGAAGTTCCAACATTAAAATTGTACCTATTTTATTTCGCCTATATTTAAAACCGGTTTCTGAATTTTAATTGTCATCTAAATGCATATAAATTTCTTCTTTCCACCGGTACCAAATTTAGGAGTGTGCGATGAACACAATAAAAATATTTTTGTTTTTGTAGACCGGACAAGACTTTTGTCCATTAGCATACACTGCTTATCGTACCCTATTTATTTTAACATGTATCTTTACACTCTCAAATTAGAACACATGTCTCAGAATGAAAGGACCGTGCATCTGTAGCCAGCGGGGCTATGGTTCACCGACGCGAGTGTCATTTATACTATAATGCAACGACCAAGACAATCATTGCTCGAAATCCTAAGTTAAGGCAATGTCATTTAAAATATGCGATAGAATTGTATGCGTTCACATCAGACCACATCGTATGATAAACATCCTGGTATTGAGAATTATTGAGATTATGTTAGTAACAAGTTGGAATAACGTCACACCAAGTTCCAGGATTATAAAACTGAGAATGAAAACCGTTGTCATATCTCGATGATTTGATTGGCTAAAATAGCGACTGGTTATTAAGTCAACGTGGATAACTTACATAAAAAGAATATTATTTGAAACTGGACATAATAACCTATGGTACTCTCAAGACCAGATACAGTCTAAAATCCTAAAAAAAAACATGAATAAATAAACATTAATGAGCCAGCATCGCCAACATTGGCAAACATCTTTAACTACTTCCTCGAAAGGAAGGAATTACTTAATTATTAAAGAAAACTTTGCATTAGAGAATTATTTGTTAAAACTTAAAAAACACGAGTATCTAACATTAGCTAGATTCAGAACAGCTAACCACCATTTCCCAAATGAAACAGGAAGATGGCAAAATATACCCATAAGTAATACTATGTGACATACCGGATGCACCAGATGAAATGCATTATCTCCTAAAATGGCCTTTCTTCAATGAAGAAAGAAAAGATACATTAAAAAATTCTATTATTCAAGAACTAACATTATAAAATATAAACAGTTAATGAAAACTTCCTCCTGCAAATTTTTATAAAACCTGTGAAAATTCATTAAAATACTGCTCTGTGTAGTCCGATAAATGATAAACAGTACTGAAATCTAGATCGAAATCCCTGATCAAAACAATAAAATATATCTACACCAAAGATAACCGTATAGATCGGCGACTTTGTTATCCGATGACGTCAATATTCCCGCCTTTTTCAACGCATAAAATTGAACTTCGGATCTACGAAAACTTGTCAAAAGATACTTGAAAAAATAATTAATTTTGAGTGTTTTGTTTCTGCAAAGTGTCGCTGTATATACTAAGCGCTGTGTTACTATTGATCGATAGTAGGCCTATTCTTGATTTTATTTTTGAACTCTTGAAATTTATTCACGCGATTTGGCCAGGGCGAAGATAACTCACGATGAAAAATGAGTGAACTCTTGTTGATTTCTTTTTATGCAATTAAATTATCAACTTATTAAACTCGTTTTTGTTCTTCTGCATACGACTTTTGCATTAAATTTTCAAGGTTTTTCTCTGTCTTCCGTTTTTTCTGCAAAGCGTAGTACATTGAATAAAAATTTTGTACCGTTCGCACATCTAGATACGTTTTTGATCTTAGCTGTGACATTGAGATTTATCTGGTACGTTCCAGAGACTATACATGTATTTGCCAAATTACGCATAGTAAAAATTAACAACAAATGCACAATATTTTATAATTTATTCATTATTATTTCATTCGCCGTTATCAACTTTATTTGATCGAAATTACATCAAATATTTTATCTGCAAAAAAATAATCAAGATATTCGACAATGAACATGAACGTGACAGCATTACGGGGATATTGGTAAACTTAATTGACAATAATTGACAGCGCTAGTTTGAAGACAATCACATTATCAATATAACTTGTGGATTACTATAATTGGCAAAAAATGGTTCTGACCACCTGGATGATTGCAATGAGAATGCAGTTTTCGCACCTCTGATCTGTTAAACAAACACCGCGTTACTTCTTGTGGCAGTTTTATGACGATCAATATACAGTCTCAAATTATCTAATTATGACATCTGAACAGGTGTTTAGAAGCAATAAATGACGCATTTTGTACTGTTTAAGATGATATTTTAAACTAATTTTTACGAATATTCGGATATGAAATTAGTATCCGGATACTGACTTAGTATCCGGATATCCGGATACTCGGATATCGTTGACATCCCTAGTAGTTATAGATTTTTGGAATATTCCGCAAAATAGGGATGTTAGGTATTTCCATCATAGTTCATAATGTTAAAATTTTACCGCTTTAACAAAAGGTTTCATGGCCGTGGCAGTAACGCTTCTGATTTCTTGTAATATGACATAAGGGTTGTGCATTCGAATCCAATGAGGAGATTTTATTTTTGTCTATTTTAAATGTATTTTTTTCAATACATTCATCTAGAGACCGACAAAAATGACATTAAACCGTACATATTTCGAGTAAGCTTTCATCAAGCGAGTTGATAAAATGTCGCGATTGATGCTTACTCAAAACATTGTAAAAAGTGGTTTTGAATTATGTAAAATATTAAAGAAAAAGAATGTAACAACAAGTGTTAACAGATTGCCAGGATTCACAATTGTCAACGCTCCTTTGGTAAGGAGGCGGATGGGGTCAGGGCAAGCTGCTCAACAAAAAAGTATTGTTAAAAATAAAATGAACATGAACAAAAATAAAAGTGGGTTGCAAAATATTAAGGTAAAACAGTTCAATACTACGTAAAATAATATCAAATGAACTAAATTAAAATTATAAAAAAGGAAATGAGAGAAAAATAAAAAGTCACTTTTATTGGATTCGAACATGTAATATTTTGCTTCATAGCCCGAGATCTTATCCACTGAGCTATTAGGCCGGTGGCCAGGAACATGTTTGCTCCCCCCCCCCCCCCCTTGGGGAATTTTGTAGACATGATTTTTCTGAAAGCCTGTTATGTCCTGGATATTTTGCAGTTTGTTTGCACTCTGGCGAGTGGGGCATAAGGGTGTTGCCCCTAAAATTTGTAGAAATAATATATGGATTTTGAATCTTTAATTCTGCTCTATTCCAGATACGATTTAATGAAACTTATATTTTTAGATAAGGATGAAGTATAATCTGTTGATTGATGTAGTTTTCATTTCAAAATTTTTGCACTTAGGTAACATATTTTGTGTATAACATACATAACCCTAAAAAGAGGAAATTTAAGTCAGAAACTTACCTGTAGGATTTTTATTTGTAATCAAACTTTGGCAATAATACATGTTTTTGAAAGCTGCATGATCAAACATTATTTAATGAAAATCACACTGGCAATTGTAATAATTTTTCCATAATCTTATATGTTACCATATTGCTAATTCAAACATTATATTCTTGTTTTGGGATAAACAAGCATAAAATATAGAGTTTAATTAAATTATTGAGCTTTATATATGTAAGTGTTCTTGCAACTTTCATGACTTCAAATTTTCAACATACATAACATATGTTAATTATTAAAATAAGGCTTATTTCCTTGTTTTTATTTATTTTTAATGGTGTTAACTGATATCTATTTGAAGAAATTAACTATGTGTGCTCTGTGCAATGTCTTGATGTTTGTTAGCCCTGTGTAGATTTCTAATTACATTCACAGACGTTTTTTTTTAACTAATATTACTGATTGAATGAAGTATTTTCTCTAAAACTGATATTGTTGTACAAAGAACTGATTACATTTACAAAACTGTATCATGACTATGCAATCATTTTAGATTAAACTATAAAATAATAATAGTAAGAAGTTTATAGTGTATACTATGTTATGTTATGTTATGTGGTTAAAATGTTAAAGTGTTTAAGCTTGACCATTGTAAACCTTCAAATCTCCGTAACATATAATTCCGAAGTTACCATATTGCTAAAGTACAATGCATTTATGAATTAAATTCTGAAAAAAATAGTTTTTAGAATTGGTTCCAAAAAAGTAAAAAGACAAGAGATAAAAGTATTGCTTTGAAAAAAGTGTTACAAAAAACTAATTAAAACTAATTATATGTTACCTAATTATTTAATAATGTTATTTTAGAAAGATCACTTAGAATAAAGAAAATAAATTTCTAAACCGTGTTTTACCCGATAGTTTGTATCTTGATTACCGTATCATAAACTATATTTACTAAAAACAAGGTTGAAAGCACCTGTTCTGGTCTTTTAGAGAAATAATAACTGACATTGCTACTAAATAAAACATGTGAAAAACGAAAAATAAATTGTCCTAAATGAAACATTATTTTTTCCATTGTTCAAAGAAAGCTTAAGAATTTGTTAAGAATTCCTTAAGATCTTTGTAGAATGTTATTTTTTTAAAGACAAATAAGTGTTAAAGAGAAACATCCTAATTTGAAAGACAATCTGTGTAATGCAGGTGATGGTAAGCTAATAAACAAGTTTACTTGAGTCAAAAAATTTCTATATCATGCTCATGCTGTTTCAATGTTTTACAATTTGTACACTGAACCTTAGTATTTTAGATGAATAAAACTACTTTTAAAAACATTTCAAACATCCGATTATTTAATCAGCTAATTTGTGTAAAGTTAAAGTTAAGTAGCTTTTAAATTTGTTATAGATCAATTTTAACATAAAATAATATTATATAAAAAAATTAATCAAAATGTTATTTAACTAATCATTTGCAGTTTCTTGCTTTTCTTTTCTTATTGTATTTGTTGATTATTAAAGTAAGAATTGGTAACATATTATAGGATGACTAAAGACATAAATAGAACAATAAAATGATAAAAAATGTTAATTTTGTTTATTCTTTCTTTTCTACATTTTGTTAGAACAAATTAATTTTATCTGTCTCAATCGAGAGTATCTGGACTAAGCTTTAGACTGGATGCAACAGCCCATGATTAGTGCAAACGTACCGGTAAGCTGTATTACAATGTTGTCACTGAGCCATATTGATAGGTTTATTTTTAATTTAAAAAAGATTTAAAATTGGACGAAATTGAACAATCTACATCATACAACACATTTGTTTCAAGACGTATTGAGCAGTACACAGATCATTAACCTCTAAAGTTTAACTGCATTTAAATTAAAGATACATTTCTGTTTAGTATCACCAGCATCAATACCTTAATTTCCTTTTGTAACATAATTCTTAATATATATAACCTATTTGATTGCAAGATGCATAAAGTGCAGGAAGGTTGGTAACTAAAATACGTTCTTTTGGGTAACATATTAATAATAGTGATTTATGATATGGTTTTTATTTTTATTATGATATAAAGCTAACTAATCGTTAAAACTCATGAAGAGGTGTATTTAAACAAAAACAATTACACCTAAACTTCAAATTTATTAACCATAGGCTTAAATATATGATATATCATAATATTAAAGTCACATATAACTAAAGTTATAGATAATACTAACAAAGTGTTTAACACAGTTTACATTTAAATCACACAATATGTCTTTCAGAGTTTATTTCTTTATAATTTATCTTATTTATAAATAATTTATTTGCTATCTTTGAGATGTTTTTTCCATTGTTATTTTTATAAATATTTTTGTTTTTGGAATTTTCAAATATATGTATTTATTTACATACATTAAACAAGAAGTGTGTCTCAATCTGACTTTATTACATTTAAATACTGCATTCTTATTTATATTAATGAATTAAGCAAATAAAACAGAAATTACTTGCTAATGTAAGTAAGAAATGTTTCATACAACTTTTTAAACTATATTTTGATTTTATATAACATATCTTAATGACTATTTATAGACCTGTACCGTAGATTGCAGATGTTTTATTGCATTAAAAATTAAAAAAAACATCTTCCTGGTGTAGAAAAAATAGGTTTATTTCAGAACTTTTATAATTGCCAATTATTTCTTCAACGCATTAAGTTTTCTCAAAGGTCACATATTCAAACAGGCGTTACGGTAAAACGCCCCACTTGCCAGAAAGATAACAAATTGCAAAATGCAAAGAATGGGATAAGCTTTCAGAAAAACATACCCTTCAAAATTCCACCATGGGGGAGGGGGCTCTATTGGCAGCTCAAGGTCTAATACATGTATGGCTTGTTTTCCCATTTTCTTTTCTTTCGGTAACATATTTCAATAAAGCATTACGGGCTTTTGTCCCAATGTATATCACTGTATAATATTTGTCCTGAATTCTCATTTATCTTACTATATTTTACTTATAAGCACAAATTACTTGCTACTGCACGTAAGAAATGTTTCTTACATCTTATTTAAGTAGGTTTTTATGTTAAGTAACATAACTTAATCACTATTTTAGACCAATACCTAAGGTTACAGATGTTTTATTGCATTAGTAAATAGATTAGAGCTTCCTGGTGTAGAATAAATAGGTTTCTTTTAGAACTTTTACAATTGTCAAATATTTCATTCTTACACAAGCTTTTTTCAAAGGTAACATATTCAAACAGGCGTTACGGAAAAACGCCCCACTCGCCAGAGTGCAAACAAATTGCAAAATGCGTAGAATGGTATAGGCTTTCAGAAAAACATACCCTTCAAAATTCCCCAAGGGGGGGGGGGGGGGAGGGGGTCTATTGGCAGCTCAAGGTCTATATTGCGTCGTGACTAAATTTCAGCTGCTTTGAACTGGTTATAATGTCATATAAGTAAAGTATTTTAACGGCAACTTTGTAAAATGACGCACTTTACCTATTTAGTACAATAACAGTGGACTTGTCCGAAATACTGTCAACCTTACATTTGAGTACTTAAGAATATAGAGGATATTTTTTCCAGTGTAAGATAGAAATATATTTCACCGAGTGAGCTCCGGAATTCGTATTTTCACGAGTGGAGAAAAACACATATAATTCCGGAGTTTACGATGAAATGTATTTCTGTCTTTCACTGGTAAAAACAAAATTTCTTTTTATTTTATGTTTTTAGTTCACAATTTGCGTGAATTTGAAAGAAAAATGCATGAAATTGCACAAAAACGTTTGTGTATGACGCTACGACGTGACGTCATATACCTAAACTTGAACCTTTTTTCTAAACGTTTTTATTCGGAATATTATGTGCTTTTAAGTACCAACGCTAAAAAACATTGAAATAAAAATGATATTCCACTGTTTCAAAATAGTGAATTACCACTTTTATGTCACTGAGAAAATTCTATAATTCACTACAAAGCATAAAATAAATGTTCAGCTTTTATCAGACTGAACACATCTTGAAACTACATCTTGAAGCTACATCTTAACGCTACATCTTGAAGTTACATATTGAAGCTACATCTTGAAGCTACATCTTAAAGCTACATCTTGAAGCTACGTCTTGAAGCTACATCTTGAATCTACATCTTGAATCTACATCTTAAAGCTTCATCTTGAAGTTACATCTTAAAGCTACATCTTAAAGCTACATCTTGAAGCGACATCTTGAATCTACATCTTGAAGCTACATCTTGAAGCTACATCTTGAAGCTACACGACCAAACTAGAATGGGTAACAATGCAGTTTGAAGAAATAACAAATTGCAGAAAAAACCCTAAAAATACATGTGTACAAACTGATATGTAGCTTCTCTTTCTCAACATATTGAGTTGATCTTTACACGGGCTATGTTGCATGGGCAGTAATATGCATTTCCATAAATGACCATGAATAGGCTTAATAACAATCAAACGAGTTTATTTCATGTAGTAAAATCCAAAAGGGTGATCGCCTTTGGTCGGTCGCATGATGGGACTCAAATCTAATTTCTTGTTTGCACCAAACCGCAAACTTGCCCCTTCAGGTTCTCACATGAACAAACAAGTACAGTTTGCATTGTTGATTTGGATCCAACCCAGTCATCTACTTGACATTGTTTGAGAGTTTATGAATGTTTATGGGAAATCGTTGCTTTAAAGAACCTAGAAGCTCGATTTGTTTGTTATCCCTGTTCTCTTGTTCTTGCTAATTTGACTCCAGGTGCTCTGTTCAAGGTAAGATCATCGGGGACTCGCCCATTTGGCTTTGCAATGCTATTAGTTTCTTATGTTTTATACGTTTGTATGCTTTTGCATTCAACATTATTAAGCTGATGGGCGAGTTGGAGTTATTTCACCAAGACAACCTGTGCTTGTTTTGTTATATGAGAACCTGTCGGGGCAGGTGTGAGGTTGATGCACCCTAGAACCTAGTTTAAACCCCCGTTTGAAATTTTTTTTGCCACTGACCGTTCCAAGGCGGTAACCCCAAAAGTTCTCTTTGTCATTAACTATTAATGGCGTCAATTTTGAATTGACATAATTATAACAACATGCTCTATGTTCCTCTCTTCTTTTTCGCTGTGTGTGAAGGCCGTGTTTTGTGAATGTGGCGGTTCATGATAATATGCATATTTCACTTTAATTTTTACATGGGAAATGTATAGCATCAACTGCATATAGTACATTGTAAGTCATCAAGCATTCATAGCTCTGAAGAATATGTTCTAAAATATGGACAAGCAAGAAAAAGTTGCCTTGGTGATTCATCTCCAACCCATCCGTCTTCTTAACAGCAATGCATGCGTCGTACATGCTCAATATAAAATGGGCAAGTATTTGACAAAGGACCATTGGGACCATATAATTAAAATACATTGTCGAGAATGGACCTTGCTTACTTTTCATTATAATAATAAAACATGTATATTATAAATCAAACCAAGTATCATACAGACAAAAGTTAATACGTTTTTGATGACAGTTAGGATAGAGGGGACTAAGCAGCCAACACTTTTCAGCATGCAATAACTTTAAACGTAATACTGTGAGAAATAGGCTCCAATATTGTTTACCGACAAGTTCTAGTATCTTGTGATACGAAATATAATACGTTTAGTGTTTGATCGGTTTGGTACAAGACACCGCTTAGTTTGACTTGCAAATGAATAAAATTTAATTCTGTTATATACATGTGCCTGTTTTTGGACTCTTTAACTTTAAATGGCATTTGAGCATACTAATCTGTGTTGGCAATGTTCGGGATGTATACATGTATATGTTAAAACAACGTTAATTAATAAAGTAAATTTTCAGTAGGATATCGGTCTAAGAACATTCTACAACGTTCTGCATGATTGGTAGTAAAGCCATCTGTAACAGTGGATCATTTCACTTAACATCTCCGCTGTACGATTAGGGATGTAGACAGCTTAAATCTTAAGCAAACAGTAGATGTTTTTTCGATTTACTCTCCTCATTTTCAGGAGAATCAGGGTAAAAGCAAGAAGAAAAAATCCAGAACATTTTTTTATTTAGATTTGACAGATCACAGACTGAAATACAGTAATGAAAATGGGGGCCTACCGATATCCAGAGTTACCTCCCATTGAGAGTGGCTTCTCTTGCTGATTGGGTAATTCCGGTTTAGACGCGCTTATAAAGCGTAGCGTTAAAAGTGTAGAAAAAAAGTGGTTTTGAAGTAAAAATGCATTGTCGAATTAACAAAATGTGAAACAGGCATATAAGGAATAACCATCGTCTTTGTAAATTGATTTTCAATTAATAACTAAACGCAACCTATTTACTTTATCCTTTATGTAATTTTATTCATTTATTGGCTGTCATGAAAATTATGGCTTTTTAAAAGGTTAACTTAAGTATTCAGCCAATCAACGTTAAATCATGCAAACAATGCGTGTTAAGAAAAGGGTCTGGGGTTTTATAACCATGTTACGTAATCTAATTAGGAAGACGGGTATTTTTCCAGCTGGAGGTGTGATAAAGGCCTTTTGAAGTTTAGTTGTAAATTTGTAGGAGATTGAAATTGTTGCTTGTTTGGGGGTAAAGTGTTGTTTTAGTAAACTGACTAGAGATTAAATATTCTAATTAATTGTCCTTAAGTTGTCTGAGACCCGAGACATATTTGGAGGAAAGCAATAGCAGTATATTTAAAAATACGTCAGAATGAACATTGCCCAAATCTGTTAATCGAATGATGTACATTTAATTTGTAGAAAAGGGCTCGGTTATTAAAAAATTCTATTGAATTCCTGGTAGAAAATTGTTGCATGGCATGGTTTTTCATTGGCGGACGTCAAACTTTAATAATATCATGTGTTGTAAATGTTACTACCCCTTTTAAGGTTTTCTAACTATTCTTTTGCTCAAATCTGCCAATTTTTGAGCAGAAGAAATGTCTATCTAGTATTCTTTATTAGTTGGCGGAGTGGTCAAACATAACGATGTTACACCAGACCTCTCATATATATTAAAATGGTTAGAAGTAAAAGTTCGAATATTAGGCGCTGCACTGTAAAAACTATCTATTTTTCCATTCAATGATAATAATCAAACGTTGTTATGCATTATGCTGATCTCTGACCAACAAGACCCTATAAAACGTATTTCAAAGAACCAATGGTGACTACTGCATTCCTGTTGTTTTTTTATTGTGAATCTCAGACCGAAACTACCCAGTGACAGGTGCGCGTTACAAAGGGAGGTAACTGTGTATATCGGTAGGACCCCATTATCTTGAACATCAAAAGAGATATAAAGTTGGGTTGGCAACTGAAAGAGGCAGAACATTCTCATCGATGATTGCTTTTAATTAAGTTCCTTAACATAAAAAACGACACTTATAAATAATAATAAACCATCCGGAAATTAGATATCGTACTCCTCATCATACGAGTAAAAACTACTAAAGTTTTATCACTGCATATGCGTCTTATCAATTTAAGAATGTTGATGTCACAACTCAATTGCAGAAATATATTGTTTAATCCCAGTAACACTTGGTCACACTTCTAATATTTTCAGCTTTTTGAAAATCCGTAATTGGGTTAATTTGAGATTTGAAAGCACTACATTAACTGTAAAAACTCTTGTAATGTCAGCATAGTACTCAAAAGAGAATAGGTGCTACGGAGGCTTTAAAATTATTGTGAACATGTACTAAGTATCGAACATTGTAAAGAGAAAAACATGTGAAAAAAGAAGTCTGCAATTTAATATTCTAATTCGTCTCTGAGAGTTCGGTATAAAATGATTCGATTGTCTAACAATTTTAAGAATGAAATTTTTAAATAGCGTGTGTAAAAATAAGTTTGTCTTAATTTTGGGAATTAACAGCAACACAGGTTACATGTATCAGATATGCACTATAGTAAACTGTCAGTGGTGAGATAAATAAGATATATAACAAATACGCAACTTCTTCACAATCAAACTATAACAACCTTAGGTGCGTTAAAAAGTAATTGGTTAATGAGAATATGTATATTTATCAGTGAAGCAAACATTACACTTCAACATACAAACACAAGTGATGAAATATTAATGCTTATTGGCATGATTAAAATGATTATTTAATATTAAACCTATTAAGGCATCTTATGGATGACCTCAGTTTCGAAATTTTACAAAATCACAATAAAACGATATGATAATTATAAATAGTAAGATTTGCTTTTACTTATTTTCTATTGCGTATATAGTAAACATAAATGTATGTTCTCTGTATTTTGTCATACAATTTGCAAAGCAAAATGATAATGATTAAAACAATAACACGTATTACATGTATACATGTTATACTTAAGACTATTCGAGAAAAAAAGAGAAACAATGTAAATAAAAACATTTTAAACAATAAGCATTTCAAAAAATGTTATATTTGATACACTTTGTAGCGAACATTACATAGAATGAACAATCATACATGTTTATTCATTTTTACCAAATGAGTATATCATATAGTTGTGCAATAATGTTACTTTAAAACTAACATATACTACTCAAAATTTGATAGGGATCGCTTTCCGTTTTATGCCGAATTATTACTCCTACATGTACCAAGTTTAAACCGCTGTTATGGTTCAACTGTTTATCGGCTAATTTCTAGGTTTTGGCACAGAGCTGATGTCAAAAGAACACATTTTCAGAATCACTGCAAATATTTTATCGTTTCAAAATTATGTAAGTAATAAACAAAATCTTTTAAGTGATCCTTATCAATTTTTGAGTAGTATACATTCATCTCGACAATTAAAGAATTGTAATTTTAAAATCTATTATAGTAATAACCTAATCAAGTTTCCTGCTTTAATTAAATCTCTTACAACATGACAGAGATCATTATCTGTTGTAATGATATAACTTTGACATCATTCCTAACATGTCATATCTAAAGATGATGATAAAGAATTGTTCACTGAATTTTATATCTTAGTGTTATTGTATAAGAGAAGTGAACCTTTCGTTGATGATTTTGAACTCTACCATACAGACTATTACGTATACACATATTTGCAGTATATACTACAAGTAAAAATTGTAATTTCGCTTAAGTGTTTGATCTATATTGCAACTAGCATGTTTAAAAGCCACAAAATACAACAAACATTACATAATATGTGTTTCTTAAATGTACAAATTCAACATTAGTTGCTTCAGCTCTGTGATGAGTATTTGCACAAAACTTCAGGAAGTTACAAAACAACGGTCTTGAACATTAGAACCGTAATCTATAGGATCGAGTACGAACGCTTGCCATGTGGCTGTGTTAAACATTTTGCGTTAAAACTTTGTTGGACTTAGTCCTCTACTTTTAACATAACGTTTCGTGATCGAATACACAATCGATTCTCCTGAGACTATCTATCTTGCCATCGTATTTTTCCGATTGAAGGCCATCGGCCATTAGTTACCTTATTTGTCAGCTTCTGCATATTTAAATGAAAAAGAGTATAGAGTACAAATAAAAATCAACTTTTTCATGTATCCCTACTATAAAAAAAATCAAATTTGTGTACGGAATGTGACACTTTTCAACCGGAGGTTAAATCTTTAGGTTGTCTTTTTCGTCATTGACTTGTGTGTATTACAAGACTTCAAACCTTCTAGTTGACACTTGATGTACATGCACATTGTATAAAGCAAGACAGCTTTAAGTTTCACATTTCACACGTAAATACCTGTGCATACTTGAATCAGTCACCGCACCGTTGCGGCGAAAGCGCATAGCCCTGCATTTCCGACGACGCAACCAATTGAGCTTACCGGGAGTTAAAAGGTTAATCGGATAGCCCTGTTATACCTTATAATCACTGCACCAAATCAGTACGGGTTATTTTACTATTAACATACTGGCTTTATGTACGGGGGACTTTTTTACTTTTTCAAGGACATAGGGAAAATATTTGAATATTTAAAAACAAGAGTTTCAACCCATTTTCCAGATCAAAATAGATTCTCTTGATATTTAATCATTTCTGAATGTAAAATAGCTTTCGTGCATTAACTAACAAACTGATTTTCAAATGTCACTTGGTATAAATTATATTGGGGAACGCGGCAGGAAAACGACTTCGGTAATAATTTTTTTATGTTTTAGTTGTTAGTATATTT
This sequence comes from Corbicula japonica, assembly GCA_038501625.1. Classification (NCBI taxonomy): domain Eukaryota; kingdom Metazoa; phylum Mollusca; class Bivalvia; order Venerida; family Cyrenidae; genus Corbicula; species Corbicula japonica. The sequence continues at coordinate 2,798,890 of JAZAYU010000038.1, read as the reverse complement.
GGGAAGAACTTACAGCTATCACTAGTTTTCTCATAACTAAACGTCATTTTCTTACATATTTTGACAAAATATAATCTATCTTTACCGCGAAATAGCCGGCAATGGTTGTCATAGGCTCAATTTTATGGCGTTACGCAAAGATTACTAGCGTCAACTTTCTGAAGATACATTTTCCCGTGACGCTCCTCTATTATCCTGACTTAAGTTCCGATAATACATAATAAGTTATAAATTAAACCTTAAAGAAATACCCACAGCGTTTTACTTCCTGCTTTTTAAATTTTGCTTTAGGCGTTGTTTGTAATATTTAGGATTTATATTCTCACATCCCCTGTTAAAATTCTATTTTGTTTAGTTCTGCCCATTGTTTATTGTTTATAGAGTATGCGCATGCGTGAAAAATAAAGACATGAAAATTTTACTCACAAAGAAATTTGAAAATTTTGGATAAATAAGTGATTAAAGTGTAATATTTTGGGGAATTTATGGAATTTATTGGACAATACTCATGTCAGGTAACAATTCTCAAAATTTGAACAAGAAAACACGAAAGAAGAAGCGTAAAACAGAATCGCCTTTGTCTGGTGAAGACAGCCATTGTTCACAAACCAGTTTAACCGGTATCAACATAAGTAGTTCAAGTACGAGTTTACCGTGCGGGGGAAATATTAGGACATTTGATTATCTTAACAGCCAAGATTACGTAGCATCAGTTATGAACGCACAAATGAATCCACAAATGCACACGTCTCCTGTGATGAATTATGGACAGCAAACTTCTTATGTCTCGTCTACACCGCAAACTCCCAACTTTTTCCCAATGAGTCAGGCGGCCCCAGCGTGGGCGGCTTGTATGATTGAGGATGTACGAGCTATTAAAGAGGCTTTTCCGAAGATTGCGAAAATTGAACAAGTGGTGAACAGTATAAGCCTTAAAATTAGTGAATTTGAGACCAAACTCAAATGTGTAGAAACACGTGTAGACTCAGTGGAAACATCTTGTACTTTTATTAACGATGCTTATGAAAATCAGAAATGTGAACTTAAGAAATCCCAGACTTTAGTAAGCAATTTAGAAAAGTCATGTGCCGAAATGAGAATTAGCATTAAACAACACATACAAAATGCAGACAAGATGAATGATAAACTGTTAGATCTTGAGTCGCGCTCTATGAGAGAAAATCTAATATTCTACGGCATAAGTGAACAGCCACAGGTGCTTGAGGAAGACACTGACACTGAAACACACGAAGTGATGGACGACCAACAAAATGACCAAAGAGAACAACAACCTGATAGGCAGGTGAATGCAGTACCGAGCTGTGAAAAGCTAGTAAAACATCTTATTAAAAACGTTTTAGACATCGATCCATCGGAGATCCGTTTTGATAGGGCACACAGATTAGGTTCCGCAACTGCCCGCAAACCCAGACCAATTGTGGTTAAGTTCCACAGCTACACCGACAGAGAGCGGATACGTCAGAAGTCATTCGATGACGCAATCAAAGAGAAAATGAAACACCTTCGACAAGGAGTCGGTATCCAACAACCAGGGCCGATACGCGAGGCACGGAAGGCACTACAGCCAGCAGCCAAGGAAGCCCAAGATAACAGGCAGACCACACGCATAATCGGAAACAAATTGTTTGTGAATAACATCCTGAAGAAAAAGTACGTTGACGGTAAAGTGATCGATCATGTAGAGATTAGTGATCAATAGGGACGTCATGAGAAGGATATTAAATTATTATCATGGAATGTGAACGGACTTGCTCGTAAACTCACGGACCCTGATTTTATTGAAACATTACAGATTTATGATATAGTATTATTATCAGAAACATGGTTATCAGAAAGAACTTATGTAAATTTAGATATTACAGGTTTTGTAAGCCACCATTTATATGGAAACAAAACCAACAATACCAGACGAGGTCGATATAGCGGGGGTTTATCCGTTTACTATAAAGAGATATTCGGTAGTAAAATATCTATTGTTGAAAAGCACCAGTCTGGTATCGTTTGGTTAAAATGCTGTAAAACGATGTTTTCTATTGATGAAGATGTTTATATTTGTAATACATATATTCCGCCGAAAGGCTCAAATGTTCATGATGATAATGAATTTGATTTTTTTGAAAATATTGAAACAGGTTTAGAGAAATATAAACCCTTAGGCAAAGTATTCGTGACGGGCGATCTTAATAGCAGATGTGCAAATGACCCCGATATTTTAGATTTCGATACTTTTTTAGATGACAACCAAATGTCAGACATTGTTTACACTTCCCCGCGTGTCAGTATGGATCACGTGATAGATACGAACGGTAGGCGTCTCCTTGATCTGTGTCAGTCTGCTTCTATTGTTATCGGTAACGGTCGACTGCATAACGACCTCGGTATAGGGGATTATACATTTCATTCAATAAACGGATCTAGTGTTGTAGACTATCTATTATTAAGCACAGATACTTTTCAATACATCTCGCATTTTGAAATTTTACCTCCAACAGAATTTTCGGACCATTCAGGTATTTCTTTTAACATTAAGGGAAAACACAGTTTACAACCATCCGGTCAGCCGTATGATAGACAAACGTTTATAAAGTGGGATGAAGCAAAAATAAATGATTTTCAACAGCTGATGATCACAAAATCTGAAGCGATATCATCACTTACCAATTCTATTAATCAATGTGACAGTATTGATGATATAACTTGTCGATTTACACAAATATTAAAAGAATGTACGCATACGGTCTTTGAACAAAAACACTTTCGCAAACCTTTACATAAGCAGCGAAAAAGTACTCCGTGGTTCAACGCAGAATGCAATAATGCGAGAATCAATTTCAAACGGACAAGATATACTTTTCTAAGAAATAAAACGAATGATAATAGATGCCAGTTTATGAATGCTAGATCGCACTATAATCGCATAAAGAAAATATACAGAAATAAATACAAGGCTACTGAAAAACGTGAATTAAAGAATTTAGGAATATTTAAACCAAAATAATTTTGGAAAAAAATCAAAAAACAATATAAGAAAAACAACGCCAAACCGAACAATTTAAATCTTTCCGATTTATTTACCCATTTTAAGAATCTATATGGTACTGATAACTTAAATAACGATTTAAATGATGACGACTTATATGACGTCATACACGATGATGACCTCGACCAAGAAATAAATTTTCAAGAACTAAAGCACGCGGTATTCTCACAAAATAACGACAAAAGCAGTGGTATTGATACTATTTTCGCTGAGATATATTAACACTCCTTCGATATTATAGCTCCATTCTTACTGTCGTTATTTAACAGACTCTTATCAAAAGGTGAATATCCGACATCCTGGGGTACTGGTATTATAGTACCAATATTTAAGGGTGGGGATATTGAAGATGCTCAAAACTATAGAGGGATCACACTTATTAACATTATTGCAAAGATTTATTCACAAATTATACTAAATCGACTTAAAAAGTGGTCAACAAAACATGAAAAAATAATTGATAATCAATTTGGTTTTCAAAAAGATAAGTCTACAATTGATTGTATTTTATTCTTCATTCTTTAATCGCCAAAACCTTAAGTTTAAAGAAAAAGTTGTATTGTGCCTTCTTAGACTACGAAAAATGTTTCGATAAACTGGACAGATCGTTTCTTTTTCAAAAATTACTTCAACAAAATGTAAGCTTAAAACTTGTCAAGGCTATCCAAAGGATGTATAGTGTTGTAAAAACATGTGTGAGGTTTAACGCAAACTTGTCACACGTTTTCGACTCCAATATCGGAGTGAAACAGGGGGATCCAAGTTCTAGTCTTTTATTTTTATTTTTCATAAATGACATTATGTCAAATATTAACTCTAATATAGATGGTATATTTACTATCAACGAGTTAAAACTTTACATTTTATTGTTTGCCGATGACGCAGTGTTATTTGCTCATACACCACAAGCATTACAATCTATGCTAAATGATTTACAAAATTACTGTGACGCATGGGGTCTTAAAGTTAATACTAAAAAGACGAAAGTTATGATCTTTGAAAAGGGACGTCACACAACGCATAATTTTATATATAACAACACAATATTAGATGTAGTAGACTCGTTTAAGTACTTAGGTATACATCTCTTTAAAAATGGAGGATGGTTCAGATCTCAGAAACGCATAGCACAACATTCACAATTCGCCCTCCACAATCTCTTTATTGTTTTCAACCAGTTAGAACTAACAATCAATGATAAAAATAAATTATTTGATAGTTTAGTAGGATCTGTTCTCAATTACGGGGCAGAGGTCTGGGGATACTATGATAGTAAAGATGTCGAAATTGTACATTGCAAGTTTTTGCGAAAAGTTATAGGTGTTAAAAAATCAACTAATCTTGATGGATTATATGGTGAAACGGGCCGATATCCAATGAAAATTAAACGTAAGCTAATCCTGGCGAAATATTGGGTTAAACTTTCAAATGCTGATAATAATTCATTAAGAAAACAAATATTTTTTATGTTAAAACAAGATGCTGATAACAATTGCACATATGGTGAACTTAATTGGGCATTCCAAATTAAGAAGATTTTAAATGAAATTGGTATGTCGTATTTATGGGATATTGAAAACTTAACTGCAGTACATCTTCAGTCAATAAAACAAAGAATATTAGATATATATAAACAGAGCTGGTATGCAGGTATAAACAATTCAAACAGACTATCATCTTACTGTATTTACAAGCATGAATTTTGTGTAGAAAAATACCTCAATTGTATTAGCAAAAATAACTATAGATTATCTTTAGCCAGATTTAGACTTTCATCACATGATGTAGCCATTGAGAAAGGAAGACATACAAATATCGACAGATATGATAGAAAATGTGTTCACTGTAATATGAACGTTATCGAAACAGAATATCACTTTCTTTTAGTTTGTCCAAAACTCTCAGATTTGCGTAAACGATTCTTTAAACCATATTTCTGCAGATGGCCAAATTTACAAAAATTTGAATCCATTATGTCGTCAGGTAGTACAAAACTGATAAACAATTTAGCAAAATTTGTACACTTTGCATTTAAATCCAGAAATAATACCTAGTTTTATAAAATTTTGTTATCAATTTATGTACTGTCATCAAACTTTTGAAGAAAAATGTCTTGATAAATGTTGTTACTGCTTGTATTTCTGTAACTTCTTGAAAAAATTGTCTTGGTAAAATGTAACGTTGTGTATTTTCATGTCTTTATTATACATGTTATTTACTACTTTGTGGCTATAAATGTGCTATATGCTATTTTACGCCAATAAAGTTTATGTTATGTTATGTTTAGGGCAAACTCATTCTTCTATCTGGGGAACGTACCCCGCTGGACATGAATCAGAATCGGGATTTGATATCGTCATAAGATCAATAATCAGTTGTATATGCAATCACGAACTATAATGGTAAATGCACAGCACTTAGTCCAAGAAAGCATGTCAGTGATTTATTGTTTTCTCACATATTGGTTTGAATGATCTTGAACAATCTACGTCAGCCCATCCCTCATATTTGACAATGACACATCTCTCATTCATCAACCAATTATTAGGTTCCCCAAAAATCCAACGGAAAAATGTAGCAGTTGTGTCGATATCAATCCATTTCCATATTCTTGTTCCGAGTATTTTGACACTGGTAATATCAATCAAACCGATCCATCGACGATCCCCTAAAATATTATAATGCAGTTCAGAAAACAGACATTATTTTATATTATTGCATGTGTTTCTATAAATAGTAACAAAATTTAATTAATTTTACGTTACGACCGGAAGCGTTATTCAAGGTCGCAGGGCATTAACTTATTAGAGGCAGGGCCATTATCGATAATGGCCCTGCGATTTTATTTTTAAGTTTTCAATTGTTATCATTCATTGGTTTAATCGCATTTCATCATTAAAATAAGAATAAATTGTACATACCCGTAAAATATTCCCAATTTAAAATCACTTCTATCCATTTTTTCTTTTCCATTCACATTTTCACCATAATATTTACATAGCTAGCCTTAAAGCCTGGTGTAAAAGAAGCTCCCAGCAGAGGTGTAAGAATGAAACACTCTCAAATCACTGCATTTACAGACTCATACCACGATTAACACTTCTAGCATTCAAAGTTAAGCAAATCTCTATCCTTTCCCTTATTTAAAACAAAATAAACAAATCGTACTGAATAAAATAGTATGCAAAATATATTAAATGACGTCACATATAAACTCAATTGCCGTGGTCACTACCATCATGATGTAGTAATTGTATCAATGAAAGTGCCCAATCAAGTACAAAGTGAAGAGACATTAATTAACGTACACATGAAATAAAAAGGTAAATAAAGCCCTCTGTCCATTATTCATATGACAGGGCCATTATCGACAAGTGGCATTGCTTGCCCATTTATTTACCTATAATTTCATTTAAAACGAATATATTTAATGATTGGGTGATTAAAAGTGACATTGTAATATGTTTATATGCTTTATCAGTCATTAAATATGTTACAGGGTGAATACTAATCACAATATTATATTGGATGAAAGAGACACGATTATATGTTTCTATAAACAGCGGGATATGAAAGGAACATAAAGATACCAATCATTTAAAAAATGTGCTGAACGATGATATTTCTTGAATGTCACATGACTGTCTAGTTTTCATTGACGGTCTATACTCAAGTTGTTTAAATACTACTATGGATGATATAACTTGAGGATTAGAAGATAACATGTTGTGTTCTGTAATACCTAGGTACAAGGAAAATTACATGTAACTTATAACAGTGTTAAATATTTCGTTGACTTTTATACATATACGCTTTAACAAGTGCTGAGCTGATACAGAATGGACATGCAGCACGATACGTACATCTGAGTTGCGCTCAACCCGGGTCAAGCCGGCGTTGACAGTAAATTATGCTTGTCAATAACTGCCCATAACCAGGCTCAAACAAATCGAGTCTGCAATAGTTTGATTATTCATCTTGTTTGGTGGCTACTAAAAGTTTAGTTTCAAATGTTAGTCGTCTTTATATATTTCAAAAAAGAGATAAAATGTGATTCGTTTCACACAATTATTTATTTACATACTCGATTATATTTTGTCTAAACTTAATTATAAGTAAGAATTCGTATACAGTCGTTAATAGCTTTGAAATAAATTACTAGTGGACACTTACCTACATCACGAAGCGTTTCATCGATAAACGTGCTTTCAGATTCATCGTTGATGTGCACTAAATGCGCTCCATAGTGGTTGCATTCAGACTAATATAATAAAATAAACAAAACAGTAAAGCATGATATAATTTCAGATCGACACATTGCAGGTTTGTCTCTTCTTGTCAAAATGTACTTTATTTAAAAGTTATTAAGAGTGATATCATTGTACAGGTTCGTTTAAGATGTATAATACTCTCTATGAGCTTGTCAACAATTTTTCTTGAATACTTTACTATTCTGACGCATTACAAGCTCGTCTTCACTCAAAACGTTTGTCAAACTCATTGTAAAATCATTTTTGCACTTTTTGGTTAACGTAGACTTTGTGTTGGTTGTTCGATGCGAACACGAATGATTTATTTATGTTTAATGACACAAATGTATTGTTCTTAGAACGTTTTAGAAACGTTTTAATCCTTCCCTTTTAATGACGTGAAGTATGTTTCTAATAGGCAAATTTTCGCAATTTTAGCATCAGAATACATGTAACCACTTGTCAAAAGTTTTATGTTGTGTCTGATTTCTTCCTCACGACTTGCTTTGATTCTACACATACAAGGTGATTTATAAATAATGATACACATTTTAAATTTTGAAGCGTTAATATCATCAATATAGGCACACACATTGTACATAGTAATTATTTAGAGGCTTTAAATTCTTGGTTGAGATATAACCTACCAAACATAGATAAGAACTGTTTGTCCGTATATCCAAAATCATATTTGTAACAAATGTTCAATGTGACGTCCAATTTGGGTGGTTATGACGTCAAGTTTTTTTCTTGAAAATATCTATGGCCGATGAGCGATGTGGATTTATCTGTCTTGTTTCTCGTTGAATGGATACACACCTAAAACAACATCGGTATAATAACTCAAATCATCAATTTGACGAGTACACAGATGTGCGCATCTGCCATAGATATCTTTAAGAAAAGACTTGTAATGACGTATTAATCGCCAAAAATCGCCGTCACATTGAACATTTGTTATAAATGTTATTTTTAATATATATACTGCATTTCGTATTCAAGTATGGTGTGTATTATCTTAAACAAAACTTTAAAGCCCCTCAAGTATCACTATATACTGCAAATTGTATGCCTGTTTGATATTAGATTCCAAAAGTGTATCGGATATTATGAGTCACCTTGTACTTATATAAACTTGTAAACAATAAAAAACGATTTCAATAAATGCTGAAAATGGACAGCTTCTTATCAATTCGTACATGTTTTCATTAGACTTAACAATAACATTGTACCATTTTTACAAGGTTTAACATATCTAGTGGTTTGAGGTACTTTGGAAATACATGTGCATTCAGTATGAACTCCAGCTTAATAAAGCAATCAAGTCCTGATCTAAGACATTCAAGTTTAATTTTAATATTAAAAACTGTCCGTTTAAGACCGGGATATTCCACGTGCAAAAATTACAGGTGCTACATCTTACAACTTGTTCGCTTTCTTAGAGCAGCATGGTAAGAATACTTTTTGATGGTGTCATCTCCGTTACCAAAATGTTATTGAAAAAAAAACAGTTAAAATCAGTTTTCGACAAAAAAATTCTCAGATTTGTTGTTATCATGAACAGTGATAAAGGATATTTGTTTTAAACTTAAGAGGATAAAAGATAATTTCTCCGCGGTATTTATAAAAATAATATGTTGATTCAAACACAAAGGACTTCAAAACGATGGTCTGCAGCGCCCTGCATGCTTGATTATAAAACCATCTACAGTCGATAGTTATGCGAACCTCTTTTTTATGCGACGGGAGCAGGGGTTTCAGACTTCAACGAAAATTTGAACCGGAGGGGGTCAACGCCTTTGAACGGTTAGTGGCAAAACAACTTGTCATTGGGAGTTTTAACCAACGACCAACCACGAACACGCTTCAGCAAGTTTTCTTCCAAACACACAGCAAATTCTTTCCAAAAATAGAAACAATTTAAATGTTTAAAGAATTACCTAGCAAATACACATTTTCCCACGGCTTATCCCTTATTCGACTTTTAAAGGTAAAGGTAAAAGAATGGGTTTATAGTCTGTAATTAATGTATTCAACCGACTTTCACATTTTGGACGGACTGGGGCTCGAACCAGGAAACCCTCGATCCCTAAGCGAGCGCTTTACCGATGGACTACCGCTGCCTTTTTTACTTACCTTTGCTTCTAAAAAACTTAGTTCGGTATCAAGAAAGCCGTAACAAGATCCACTGAATGAATACCAACCATCTGGGCATTCTAGACAAAATATAAAATGTGTATATATTAAAAATTATTATTGTTTTAAGCCTAGACTGTTGCAGATTAAGCTGCTTTATTTTCAAAAAGACGATCACCGTTTTATAAATCTAGTTATATTATTATTAAATAAGTTCAATTTATGTCACCGGCGACAAAAAGGGAACAAATTGCAGCACTTGTTCAACGTGGCCATTATCAACCACAGATAGGGAAAAGGATGCCAAATGTTTCAAAGGGGCACAGGCTGCCACACTTTTCAAATTTGATTGTTATAAACGACAAATAGGGAACAGGTTGCAACACATTTTAAGCTGGCCGTAGTAAACTACAAAATATAATAGGTACATGTTACAGGTGGCAACACGTTTCCAATGTGAAAAGTGCTAATACTATTTAAAAAAATCATAAATTAAGTAAACATTAAGTACGCTGCCTGGAACAAAGATATTTTTTTCAAAATGTTATTATCATGCTCACACACGGTCTATATATAAACCACTTTAAGACCAACAACCGCAGTACATAACTATCGTTGTTTAAACAATAATATCTAAACATAGCTCATTGGCACTAAATAATTTTGTGCGTACTGACATAACGTCACAATAAAAGTTTGTCATTGCTTTGAGCGGAAATAGAAAACAATCGGATGTTTCCTTATAGAATCACGCAGATGTCAGGTGAACAATGGTCGTCCGGAAAACTGCGTTTTGACAGTGTTCAACGTCAGCCTTGAGTGGAGGGCTAAAATACATTCTTTGCCCGATTTGGAAAGAAATCGATGCCAAATTTGTTACGGAAAATGTTTTCCGCTCTCTAATTTACTGTACATGTGGCATGAGCGGTTATGGTACGAACAGGAAGAGACGGATGATGATAGGAGATGTTGTCGTCCGAATGCAAAACACAACGTCAACATCATCCGTCTTGTGATGGAAAATATAATGCTGTTAGAAGGACTACGACAAGTGAGATGAAGGATTCAGTGTTAATAGAAAAGTGAACTATGCATATCAGGAATCGCCACACTCGCAAACAAAACACAGCCTCTTAACACAGCGAAAAAAGACGAGAGGTAAAGATCGCATGTTGTTATAAGTATGTCAATTCAAATAAAACAATCAACCATAGGGTTACCGCACTTGGAACGGTCAGTGGCAAAACAAATTCCCACTTGGGGGTGTAAACCAGGTTCTAGGGTGCACCAACCTCACACTTGCCCCAACAGGTTCTCATATCAACAAACAAGTACAAGTTGTCTTGGTGAAACAACTCCAAAAAGTGACATCAGATTAACAATGTTGGTTACAAAAGCAAACAAACATATAAAGTTATGACATAGTAATATAGAGTATGACAAGTAATTCTATGTGCAAATATTGCAACAAAAGCTACGTAGGCAGTAAAGCTGCATTTCAGTTTGGTGGGCAGTACTCAGAAAAATTATAACGTTGACGTCATGAGAGCGTGTATATAGGTGAAGAAAAATATGGATGATTTGTAAACTACTGTATATTGTTTAAGTATTTGTTTCATATAAAATGTATTAAACATGCAGTGATATGCACGTCCCCTCAGTTTTTTTTATTTGATCACTCAATGTCTAAAATATAGGACTTGTCCACGGTCCTAATAATTGTCCCTCTTCCTATTGGCAAATAAGTATGATAGAGAACAAAAAATACCGTTTTTCTTAAATGCCCTTGAGTAAGCGAATGTCTTTAGTTCAACACTTGTTCAACACTTATATATGAATATCTACTGATTATCTACTGAAAATAATATTATTTTAGAATAAAATATGCAATTAATCAAAACATGCAATTTAAAGCAATTTTAAACTATTTAAAAGGTAAGGTGTACATAAATGTCATAAATCCTAACCCGAAAAAACTAATATGAATTGCGTTAAACACATATTAAAAAAAAGATTGAAGTGGGTCTGAAAACTTGAGAGTACTTATTTGCTGGTCATTTAAAGACGGACTAGCTCATCCGTTTGTGAAATATCATAAAAATCATACATGTAAGGCCTACCTTTCACACACTTTGGGGTTACCGACCACGCCCCGTTAGCTTGGCAGGTTGAAAACATTTCGCCTGTCTCCGTCTTGTATCCTTTGTTACACGTGAATTTTAGGCGGTTACCAATGTTATTCATGTTACCGAACAGCTGGCCATTGTCCACCTTTGTCTGCTTTGGGCATTCTGTAGTATATAGATAAAATTGCGTAATTTTAACAGTTAACATATATGTCAGACCGCCTTTTGAAATTCAAATGGTAGTGTTTTCTGTTGCCGGTTGGTCTTCATTAACAGAAACTATAAATAGTAGAATCTTATTTTAAAGAGGGAAACTAAGCAGAATATCTGACAAGGGATATGAGAAGAGAAATCATGATTATCACAGAGAATGCAAAAAGGTTGGCATACAAGTAGCAGATAGTTTGACCGCTCGGGCAATTCAAGACATGTCTAAAATACACTCGCTCGGATTTAAGACCAACCATTACTAGAATCTCCATAATGAAGCTTATTAATAATATATTAATGGGAGACCTCTCTCATCACATTTGCAATCTTTGAACAGCGACACTATTGAAATCCGTAGGTCTATGAGCGAATTTTTTTTCTCATTTATGGTTTTCGAATAATTATAATTTTATTTGAAGGGCGAGTTAAACATCGTAATTTTGTTTTCTTGATATAAATACATTCAGTTTCCTAATAGATACAGTTAATTGATGTTATTGATATAAATACTTCGTCAATTTCAAAATTATTAATAAGTTACGCTCTATAACCAACAGCTTAATGGGTCTGTGTTTTAACAAATGTCCGCATATCTAACGCTGTAAAAAGTTAACAAGGTAGCTTTGGGAACAAGTTTTATTAAAAATAATAACTTCATATATCTACTGATAAAACTATGTAGCTATGAATATGCAACGGCAGTAAAGAAAACGTCAACAAATTCCATCACCAAATGGCACAGTTATTGTAGTTATTACAGTTAAAAAACAGAGGATTTAAACATTTTTTAGAAAGTGTTTGGCTTTTACAAGTATAATATAAAAGACTTGAGTGAAGTTTAAATATTGCAAATTAGCGAGCAGAAAGATCATTTAAAGTTAACAACATAGAGCAGAATTAGCACGTCTAATTTATTTTTCGTTTGTTTTTAATACTCTTCATTTTTAAACGTTTCACGCACAATACTGTATAATAAAAGACAATTTTCAAAAATGCACAGAAATTCCATGAACAGGAGATAATAGTTGAGATTACTGTATAAGATGTCTTTACCGTTCGCATTTACTAAGGTCGTTTTTATTTTTAACCAACTTCAAGTTTCAGTATATAAATTTTATTAATTTATGAATTAATTTTATAGAACTTTATAGAATTGTTGAACGTTAGGCCTAATATAAATATAATATTACCTGTTATCGTACACATCCCCTTATCGAAATCACAGTTTTCTCCATTTTTACAGTCTTGACAGCCTGTCGGTAGCTGAAAAAAAACAGCAAAGGTATTTATTATTAGCAAAAGAGTACAATGTAATGCATCTCTGAAATAATCGCCTCACAGTCGCTAGGAAATTTTCATCACCTGCCATGTTATTGTATGATAATGGCGAGTGTCACTTTCAAAAAAAATCTGACTTTTGTTGGCTGTTTTGCAAATTTTAAAACTCGTACAGATCTAAACGCCATTAAGGTGCTTGCAAAATAGAGAGTCAAGCAGAAAATATTAACAAACGTAACATGCTGTGGATATACGTAAATTCGTTGTTAGTTACCGTCCATGAAACAGGAGATAAAAACTGTTTCTCTTTCAACACTATACATGTTTTCTGTAATGAACCAAATTTAATATTAAGCTGCCTAGGAAATAAAAATAATTTTAATAAGTACTTGTGTAATACAGCGTGTCAGCCTAATTTGATGATTTGTTTAAAAGTCCTTACCTTGTAGAGGATGTCGGATTTTATCACGAGATCGCAGTCATTATTCTTGGCGGACGATTCCAATTCAGAGAGTGTGTCGGTGTCTAGTAGATTGCACAAGGTTAATCGCCGGCGAAAATTAAGGGCCAGACATCCGGGTCTTCTGACACACTCAATGACGCACTGGTCCAAAGATGTTTCAATAATCCTTACAAAAACATATTTATCATCCACACAGAAATTAATGTATTGGATATTGTAAGAAAAATGCAAGCTATAGACCAAATCGTATAATATTTTAAAAAGCAAGAACAGTTTTGCGAAAACACATGTTAGCTTCATCTTTTAGCTGCAGATGGTACAACGAGTTTGCGGCTTTGCGGTTCTGCCAAGCGAACTAACTGTTTTGCGTAACAAGTTGTTAATAATTTATAAACGTATTTTTACTGCGGTCAAACTGATTAAAAAATAAGTTTCAATACCCTAGAGGTTTCATCATTATGTCTTTATCACCTTATCTGTAACATGTTTTCCTTCTCATAATTTAAGTGCTTAGTGGTACATACATGAAACTAATGCGAGATTTAAGTTTCGTACAACTAATCTTATCATTCAAATAAACCATTGCTCTGATTGTGAAACTTAACAGTAATTGATAATTGTGGTTCTATGTTGCATTTTGTTTGTATAAAAATATCTATTTTAGTTTTCCTTAAAAAATGAGATGCAGCCGGTTCCATAGAGCGCACGGTACAACGCTGATTCCCTATTAGATAAAAGGACCATCTGAGCGAGCCGGGACAACATCAAGAAAGTTTAACCTTGATAAAAACCACATCGATTACATAACACCGATTCCGACTATTACAGAAACTGACTTATTTCTAATTTTCCATGTTTTACTGTAAGAGACATCTTTTTTGTTTACAAAAGACCACTAAACATTTGGCTTAACACTTGATTTATGATTTCGGTTGTCACTGGATGTTTTGTGTTGTCCTGTCATCTTATTGTTAAAGTTTTCTTTACGTGTGTTTAGAAATAGATGAAAAGGTGCAGGCTTGGTTTGATCGAGCCTGTTCATTCCATGGGCAGTAATGGAAAAGATAATCGTTGGGGAAACCGCCTTGGAACGGTCAATGGCAAAACAAATTGCCACCGGGGGATCAAACCGGGTCCTAGGGCGCACCAACTTCGCACTTGCCTCAACAGGTTCTAATATCACAAAACAAGCACATGTTGTCTTAGTGATAAAACTCAAACCCACCCATCAGCTTAAAACTTTTACATGCAAAAGCACACAAACATATAAAACATAAAAAGCTAATACCATTGAAAAGCAAAAGAGGCGGGTACACGATGACCTTAGAGACCAGAGCATCTGGAGTCAATGTAGCAAGTACACAATGACAGGGATACAAACAAATCGAGCTTCTAGATTCTTTAAAAAAAGGAGTTCCCTATAAACTCTTAAAAGGGAGTCTTGGTGTCTTTTAATCTTTGGAAACTGTTCCTGACAAACCTAACTTACCTACATGACTGTATAACACTTAAGACTAGTGTTTTTATTATATAATGTTCGTTTTATACAAATTAAAACTAAATCAATCCTATAATTATATGTTTCAATCTTTATACAGAATTTTAAAACGCAAACACAAAAAGCAAAAACGATTTCGTTTTACTGAAAACTCAAAGTATAACTGATAAGCAGACATGGAGAAATAAATAATCTATTTTTTAAATTTATTAAATATTTATTTGCCCAAAGAATAAAATTAACGTTTTCGTTTTATTTAATATTTTAAGCAAAGTTTATCCCTAATTATCAATGCAAGCATATATGGCACATATTTAATTTTCAAACAGCAGCAGCTGCTTTGGTTTTAAATGTGAGGAAAATTATTTGATGATTTAGCTTGGGCCGAGTCTAACTGCTAAATCTTTCTGGTTATTTAAATTCTTTGTGTTAAATTAGTGTTGTTGAACGGTAAAATCCGAGGAATTCCTTCAAATGGTATAAAAGCAAGTGCCGTTCATTGACACTAGGCAGTCTGTCGCCGAGTTTCGAGGTATTCACATCGTTGAGATTCAACATTTTGGTCTGCATTATAGGTCCAATAAAGTACATCTCTGTACTAGGGCATATTGACCGGGTTGTTTCGTTCAACATGTATGGTGTGAATAGTATTGGTTGGAGCTAGGTTTGATAGGGTTTAGAATAGTGTCTTCAGACAATTGCTAGAAACACATGCGTTTGAGACACTTGTAAGGTAGCTTCAGAGTAAATTTCAGAATAGGGATTTTAGATAGTGTCCTCACACAATTGCTGGAAACACATGCGTCAGAGCCACTTGTAAGGTAGCTTCAGCAGAAGTGTTGAGATTAGGGTTCAGATAGTGACCTCAGACAATTGCTGGAAACACATGCGTCTGAGCCACTTGTAAGTTAGTTTCAAAGTAAGAGTTGAGAATAGGAGTTTAAATAGTGTCTTCAGACAATTGCTGGAAACACATGCGTCTGAAACACTATTGTTCAACAGGCTAGTTTAGATTTTAGTGTTGATGTTCTTTGTTTGGGGTTTTGTTTGAATGGTGATTGTTCAAACCGTGTTGAGCATTATTTTGAAATTTGTAGTTGCTCAGGTTTGCTTTTATTATAAGAGTTCGAAACAGTATTGTGTTTCTTATTTGTTTTATCGCTCAGCATATGCGCTTAGATTGTGCTTGAAGTTTGTGTTGTGTGTGATTGTTTTGTTTCGGACTGTGATTTTTGTTTGGGTGAGCGGTTGAAACTTTAGTTTGAGATCAATTATTTGTCCAGGTGGTTCATTGTCCTGGAGATTGTTTTCATATGTTCAGCCGATTTTCACTTTGATTATTTTGTTGAAGCCAATCATTTCTAAAATCATTGTAATCATTCTGGAGCAAAGTAGCTCAGGGAAAATTCATTATATTGTTTAACCAATACATTGCTCAGAAATATATGTTGAAATCATTGTAAGAGAAAAATTATATATACAGGCTGAGACAAATAGTCTGTTTTATGTGCCTTCCGCTCGGGGCACGTTACATAACAACTTAGCAACGGCAGGTTCAATTCACTGTGTTTTTACCATTTTGTTTGTTAACACACGTCAAAACACGACCAACAAAAACAAAGCACCACGTGGCTATGGATGCAATATAACAGTATACATATTTTAGTATGGTAGTATTTCTTGTATTTTCAACATTCTTACGCAGATCTATTTAGTTACAAAGACATAGTCATTGGGGCGGCAGAGGCGGCAACCACCGACCCATCATTTCGACTAGCCGCCGTTATAGTTTAGCTGTATTTTTATAACGCAATATGATTGAGGTCCATTGAAATACTCATAAGACTGTATTATATAATTTAGGTTAACAAGGTAGTTTGTAAGAATATTTAGATAGAACATTTGTTTTAAGTTGATATATGGCGACAGAGCAACGCCAGCGCAAGTAATAACTTGTCACATTTTTTGAATTTTTAAGCTTGGTATTTCCAAAAGCATAAAGTTACAGGTCGTGTTATTTAAAACATGCAATGTACATGGTATAATTGTAAGTGTTTATATCAGGCTACAGTGACTGATAGATATCCAGGGAATCGATTATTATTGAGAAAATGTAAGTCACAGAACAACGTCACACCTGGCTCCAGGATTAAAACTGAGAATGTAAACCAGTGTCAAATCTCAATGATTTGATTGGTTGATTTCAGTCAAACAGATGCTTGAGACTTAAGACTGTTTTTATCTCAGTTTTCTAATCCTGGAGCCATCTTCATTGTTTGGTGTCTCGATTGGATGTGTATATTTGTTAAGTGTTTATTCAAGCTGAATAATGGTTAGATGTCGTTGATAATTGTACGAATACCTGCTAATAGGTTCATAAAATTATAATGCCGGTAACTCCGTCGTAAAAACTGACTTGCCTTTTGGGTTTGTTTTTTTTTGCATATGGTATCGTTGAACTGTTAATAGAGGTATTAGTTCCAGGCTATTAATCAACACAAATCAAATGAGGTAAATTGTCTGTAACGAAAAAAAAGAGGCGTGCCCAATCTCGCCTAAACATTTTCAATTGCAGGCATCAGATACACAAACAAATTGTGTGTCTCTCTCAATTATCTCCGCGACAATAAATGTTATATCTTAATGTAAGAAAGTTGGCAGATCAAAAGTTCTAACCGCAATTGGTAACAACACTGCTCTAACAGGATAGAAGGATAGAAGTACGAACGGGCGTACGGACTCAAAGACGAGTACAACTTTATAAATCTCAAACTTCGAAGGACATAAAAGCACAACAGAAAAATATAACAGTTTACTACGAAGTACTGTGAACGTTTAAGGTTACAAACGAAACGCACGACACACGATATACGGACGCACAATACACGATAGACGGATGCACGATTCGCGATAGATGGACGCACTATACTCGTTATACTTACAATACGCGGTATTGTCGATTCATATAAATTGTGTACGAGATTTCTGAAATTTTGAAAATGATATCAAAATATAAGATGAATGGTTGACCTTAAATCATTTAAATTTTGCATAAACAAGTAACTTATTAACGTTATGATACGCATGATAAAATTAAAAGCCGCTTGATGCAAGATACACGATATAGAAACGCACGATGCACGATAGTCGTACGCACGATACACGTTAGACGGACGCACGATACACGATTGACGGACGCACGATATACGCAAATTTCTGACCATAAACGTTCACAGTAAGTACATGTACCATTTATTCTACTGCTACAGTAACTGCTGCAAATACTGCTGCTGCTATAGCTGCTATAGCTGTTATTGATTAATATTTTACAACTATGACATCGGGTAATAGTTCTTCTTCATATAACTCTGAATGTATATGTAGCATGGAGCATAAAATATGTAGTTCCAGTAAGGTCGTGTTTGTAAGCAAATAGCCATTTTTACACTGACAAATTAACTCAAGTAAAATTGCAAAGGAAAGGGACGCAACCGTTCATCAAAAACCTAAAAGCCAGTTACCGGTTTGCGAGTTATACGAATCTGCTGCACGAAGACAACTTAATAATAATATCGCCATTATGAGTCAAATACAATTTTATTTCATTTTGTAAAGTAATTATAAAGAAATAAAATAGCTCTATTGGGTTTTCTAGATTCATAATATTAATATTTTCTGAAATTATTTCCTTTGTTAGCGATCACCTAATGAAAAAGAAAAAAAAAACTATTGATGCACATATACTAAACAAAAATGAAAACTTGACAAAAATAACATGGGAATCTCCTATGTCATTAATGATACCAGTAAATGCAAATATCTAGAGCAATTTGATCACCAATACACTTAACAACTTTTCTAAGTTTTTACTATTTTCCTCATGATATTTTTTTAAATATTTGTAAGAATAATTAAACGAAATTTTTGTGACTGTCCATGGTAATACAATGATCGATTTTAAAACATTTTCTACAAATTATTAACAAAATCGGGAAACCCGAGGTTTTACCGCCATGGAACCGTCTGTGGCGAACAAATTTGCCCCTGGGGGTTAAACCCAACTCACAATTGCCCAAACAGGTTCTCATATGAACAAACCAAATGATATTTTGAACTGTATTACCTCAATGAGATCAAGGTGTCTTATGGTTATAGGTACTGAAGGTGGTCGTACGCGTTATTGACTGCTTGATTGTAAGCAGTCAGATATCTGCCATTTTGAATAATGTTTTACTTACAAATCATTTACTCACTTGAAGTCGTGAGTAAATTAATTATTCACTTATTACACGTTTCTATACAACAACAAACAACAAATTAGGATACAGGTATTTATATTTGACAGCATTTCCGTGCACAATATAAAATCGATTTTTGCGTCGTTAACTATAGTGAGTTGGCGATGGAAAGTCCACTAAATCTGAGCGGGGCTCATGAAATCTAGTCTGTAAATTTACATTTGAAGCTTCACTTTTCATTCAATATTTGCAATGTTAGTCCAGAGTTTTTTTCCAATCTATCACTGTTGTGGGAACAAATATTAAAAAAATAGTCACTATTTGTATAAGCTGGAAACACGTTTTGTAATAGCTCACTGGTTTGCAACAATGTTTTTCTATGTATGTGGTCTATTCCTTGGCTCTTAATGTCCGATTGGGTCCAAGAGGATTCAGGTAGCGTTCGATGTTGTTACCCCAGAAACTGAAACAAACTAACAAACAATTGAGAATAAGGCCCAATCAAAAGTGAATAAATGCGGTATAAATGTTCTGCTACGATTTCTCTTCTAAAAGAAATCTGAAAGAGAAACAGAAAATATGAACTTTCGCAAAATAGCGACATATCGAAGCACAGTAGGGTGGGCGGGTGGGAACTTCGAGTGATAAAATAATATGAAGCAAACGCTTATATAGTGTAGTACGAGAATCACGAATAGCGGGAAAACAGAATAGAACTAAAATAAGATATCTAACTATACACACTAACCCTACGATAGACTGTAACGATGTAAAACGTGAATAATTGCATTTAGTATCTATTGTATGTTTGGTTGAAAGTTTTAGAGCAATATTTCAATTATCGAGCCAACAACGTTCCCATACGATTGTGTATACTTAGAAAAGTTGTTAAGTGTATGTTTATCGTGGAAGTTGTTGGTTCAGTTTTTGTCGATTAAAAGAGACAAATTAAGAATCCTTATGGGGTTGCGGATAATTGAGTGTTTTATTTTGTTCTTTCCTTAACTTAAAGGGAGGTAATTTTCAAAACTAGATATTTTAGTAACTTCTCTACAGTCTAGTAGTTTTGTGCTTCACTCAGATATTCGGACACTTTTCCTTATCTGCATTGGACCAATAAGTGGGCTTATAATCTTTCACCGAAGTGTGGCTCCTGACCCATGTTTATGATAAGGTTCACTGATAAGCCTATTTCTACATTAATTTGTAGAATTACCCAGCCATTATTTTTCTGAGATCCTCATTTAAGTTTGTATGTTTAATGTGTATTGAATTTATTATGAGTGTCTACATTTGTCAAAAGTTTTATGTGCACAAACATTTGATTTTGAATATCTCAAAATTAAATTATCCTTATTAAAAGAACTTTAAATATGACCAAACCATAACAATTATTTGAAAACCAAACGTACTTTTCTGCATATTACGTCATCCACGGCAGCATAGGCTAATTATGCACAGTTCCTGTGCGGCAATTAAATTCATTTTTTTGCAATCGTTATTGTTCAGGGCTTTTTTTCACTTCCTAGGGAGGGGCCCATGACCTATAATTTGTAATTTATAATAGCGTGCTTTTTTGTCTAATGGAAATTATAAAAACTCAATCTGATGAAAAGTTACTTTTTTGAGAAAAATGCATGATTTTAAAGAAATTTTCTGAGGGGAAGGTGCACATTAACAGCCCCTGCCATAGAAGGAGAAACAAAACCCTGTTGTTTGTGCATTGTTCACCTACACAGGACACCTAAAATCTCACACCAACACGTTATAACTATGTAACTTTTGATGACTTAAGACTGCAAAAGTGCCGTCAACATGCTCTTAACTGGCACAAATTTATTTTTTTGATAAAAACATTATGACGATATTCGTTAAGCAAAAGAAACGCCTTTTTTGCAATTTTATTATTATACGAAAAAATTCAAATAGTATCATTTTCTAGATTAATAACGTTGCTTAGGACCGCTTCACACTGTCCTGGTGTATGATCCGGTGTGTCCGGTGGACAGGGATGAACAGGGAAGAGTTCGTGAACCATAGTTTACTTTGCCGCGGTATACATCCCCTGTGGATCCCGGTTCGGACGCATATATAAAATCATGGTTTGAATATGGTTTCTGAAGTTGAATTTGCCTCCACCAGCTTGTTTGTACCGTAGCGATATCGTGGCTCCACCGTTACTTTACCGGCATTCACCGGCTGCTACCGTGCCAAACCGGAGTTTGACCGGCACGAGTTGGGGCTACGAACACTTTCCTCCGTGGCACACCATGGCCAAACCGGGAAGTCACCGTAACTCCACCTTGGACACAGCCCACGTCGGTTTACTACGCTTTCACCCGGTGGTCTTACGATGGCAAGACAGATCATTCCGGAAGAGCTATAGTGATGTCCCGTATCTCCTTGGAATAACCCGGCATTGGTTTCGCTTTCGGTCAGTCCCTATTGTATTAACATTTTAGCTCACCAAGCTGTATAGAAATATTTTGCTATTATCTCTTGCTCATTTGCTTTATTGGTTTGGTACTGAAGCAATAAAATGTAGATTATATTTTAGAAACTGCAACACATAGGACATGCAGCCTGTCAACGCAACGAAGGGTAGAGAGAATCAAGAGAATATATTAGGTTTATAAAAAGCTCAGATTCAAGACACCAAAAAAATTAACAAAAAAACAACAACAACGTGTAAGATACCACCTTGGACGGTCAGTGAAAAGCCAATTGTCACTGGGGGTTTGAACCAGGTTCTTTGGTCCGCCAACCTCGCATTTAACTTAGCAGGTTCTCATAAAAACAAACAAGTAAAAGTTGTATTTTTAATTAGCTCCATCCCACATCTTTTTGCATAAGTCAACAGTTCACATAAGACGTGACTGGTTTAACTTCTAGGTATGACTTCATAAAGCCCGCCCGATGGCAACTGATGCAATTATCTTATGTTTGAGTTTGACTCGGCGAAAACAGGAATATAGGTTAAGAAACAGTTACATGGCGAACAATAGCCTTTTGTTTGTCGGTTGTACGATATAATAACAGCCAACACAACTGGAGAAAGTTTTCAGAAGTTTTTGTTCTCTTGTCTAAGTTTATCCTGCGTAGGCAATTCTGAGAACAAAAGAGTGAACTTTTAAAATATAATTTTAGATACTATATTAACATTTGACTCACAATGAAAATATTTATTTTCTAAAATATAGGTGAGCTTATATATGAACACATTGTCTACGTTATGCAAGACTTACGATTCACGTCAGCTTCCCGTCAGCAGTTTAACATGCAGTTATTAAAGATGTTTAATTTACGAGGCGTAATGTCACAAAGTGTGTATGTCAGTTAACGTCACCGCTTCCCTTTTTAACAATCAAAAGATTAATTTAATATTGTGGCCGTTATGACTTAAGCAGAAAATCTTCCGGAGACGTTGAAGCAAGAAATAGAAATGAATAATAAAGAAACGATTTTTTTCAAAATAAAAAAAAGATTCTTTAGGCAATTTGGAACGTCAGAGGTCAACTTAATTTTGTGATCCATGGCATGCAGATTTCGTAGATTTTTATCGCATGTTTTGTAAAAGAAACGTTTCACGTTATCTTATTCGGTTGTAATTGCTTCCTAAAATCAGGTTACTCTGATTATTCCTAGCGGGAATTAAATGCTATTTATTAATTTACTATTTTTTGTTTCAATACACATACAGGTCATATACCGATTTTATCAGATAACGGTGAATTTGGTCACGAGATTTGTGAAGAAACAGTTCACATTTATCTCATCCGGTAATAAATGTATATGGTTAGTAAGCCCACAAAAACAATTTTGCACTGCTCTGGCCATTCCTAGCTAAAATCAATCTGTTTTGTTTCACTGCACATACAGGTCATACTGAGATTATTCTTGTAACTTTAAATGGCGCACTTTAATTGCGGGTTGCGTTGTCACAATAAGATATCAAAAATTCCTTAAGTGACAAGTACGGCTACATTGAAGTAATTGAAGTTTTACCCTGACCAGGCATAATTGCCTTAGGTTTATTTGAAACAAATCTGACATAAATGGACAGCTCATAAACATCTGAAAATTCAAACCTTTGATATATTTTTTGTATCTCGGAAAAAAATAATGTTTTTAAATCTCAGTTAATCAGTTAATAATCTATAATACTTTCAAATATACTATATAGAAGGTTTTGTTAACTAATATAGAGGTTCTCGACAAAACATTAGATTCCCTTAAGGAAAACCTGAAGTGTTTGCTTTAAATATTTACTCTAAAGTTCTTAAGTCTAATATATAACCGTTTTAGATCACCAAGTTGTATAAAAATATTAGGCAATTAGTTCAGGGTCATTTGCTTTATTGGTTTGGTACTGACGCAATAAAATGTAGATTGTATTTTAGAAACTGCAACACATAGGACATGCAGCCTCCCAACGCAACTAAGGGTAGAGAGGAAACAAGAGAATATATAAGGTTTATAAAATGTGTAGATTCAAGACACCAAAGACACGCAAAAAACGTGTTAGATACCATCTTAGACGGTCAGTGAAAAGCAAATTGTCGCTGGGGGTTTGAACCAGGTTCTATGGTCGACCGACCTCGCGTATCGCGAAATTGTTCTCATATGAACAAACAAGTTACTGTATCTTTGTGAATTAGCTCAATCGCACCTTTTTGCATATTTCAACAGTTCACATAAGTCGTGACGGGTTTTACTTATAGATATGTACTCATAAAGCTACTAATGGTAACTGATGAACTGATTTAATCTTAACGTTTGACTTTTTCTGAAAAACCTGCAAAATTATTTTAAAATTTTCTGATTTTAGCAAACAATTCGCATGTAAATATGGCGAAAACAACACAACAGGTGAAGAAAGAGTTGCATGGTAAATTATAACCGTAAGTTTTGTAGGTTGTACGATATTTTAACAGGCAAATATCTGGAGAAAGTTTCAGCCGTTTCTTTTTCTTGTCTATATTTACCCTGGGTAGGCAACTCAGAAATTTAAAAAGAGTGAAATTTTAAAATATTATTTTAGATACGATATTTCAATTATACTTACAATAAAAATAATTATCTTCTAAAATACGGTTCAGTTTATATAATTTTATGAACACATGATCTACGATACGCAAGACTTATTCCGTTTCAAGTCAACTTCACGTTGGCAGTTTAACATGCAGATGTTGAAGATGTTTGATAAAGGCGTACTGTCACAACGTGTGTTTTAATGAACGTTACAGTTTCAACAATTACAAGATTAATTGAATATTGTGGCTGTATGTCAGTTAATGTCACCGTTACAACAATAACAAGACTAATTGAATATTGTGGCTGTATGTCGGTTAACATCACCGTTACAACAATTACAAGATTAATTGAATATTGTGGCTGTATGTCAGTTAACGTAACCGTTACAAAAATAACAAGATTAATTGAATATTGTGGCTGTATGTCGGTTAACATCACCGTTACAACAATTACAAGATTAATTGAATATTGTGGCTGTATGTCAGTTAACATCACCGTTACAACAATTACAAGATTAATTGAATATTGTGGCTGTATGTCAGTTAACATCACTGTTACAACAATTACAAGATTAATTGAATATTGTTGTTGTATGTCAGTTAACATCACCGTTACAAAAATTACAAGATTATTGAATAGTGTGGCTGTATGTCGGTTAACATCACCGTTACAACAATTACAAGATTAATTGAATATTGTGGCTGTATGTCAGTTAACGTCACCGATACAACAATAACAAGATTCATTGAATATTGTGGCTGTATGTCGGTAAACGTCACCGTTACAACAATTACAAGATTAATTGAATATTGTGGAAGTTTGTCAGTTAACGTCACTGTTACAATAAAGACAAGATTAGTTGAAAATTGTGGTCGTATGTCAGTTAAAGTCATCGTTACAACAAGTACAGGATTAATTGGAAATTGTGGCTATATGTCAGTTAACGTCACCGTTACAACAATCACAAGACTAATTGAATATTGTGGTTGTATGTCAGTTAACGTCGCCGTTACACCAATTACAATATTAATCGAATATTGTGGCTGTATGTCAGTTAACATTACCGTTATAACAATTACAGGATTAATTGAATATTGTGGATGTTTGTCAGTTAACGTCCCCGTTACAATATTGACAAGATTAGTTGAATATTGTGGTTGTATGTCAGTTAACGTCACCTTTACAACAATTACAGGATTAATTGAATATTGTGGCTGTATGTCAGATAACATCACCGTTACAACAATTACAGGATTAATTGAATATTGAAGCTGTATGAAAGTTAACGTCACCGTTACAAAAATTACAAGATTAATTGAATATTAATATATTAATTGAATATTGTTGCTGTATGTCAGTTAACGTCACCGTTACATCAATTACAGGATTAATTAAATATTGTGGCTATATGTCAGTTAACATCACCGTTACAACCATTAAAAGATTAATTGAATATTGTGGTTGTATGTCAGTTAACGTCACCGTTAAATCAATTACAGGATTAATTTAATATTTTGGCTGTATTTATTAAACGTCAGCGTTAGATCAATTACAGGAATAATTGAGTATTGTTGTTGTATGTCAGTTAACGTCACCGTTACAACAATCACAATATTCATTGAATATTGTGGCTGTATGTCTGTTAACGTCTCCGTTTCAACAATTACAAGATTAATTGAATATTGTGGCTGTATGTCAGTTAACGTCAACGTTACAACAATTACAAGATTAATTGAATATTGTGGCTGTATGTCAGTTAACGTCACCGTTACAACAATTACAGGATTAATTCAATATTGTGGCTGTATGACAGTATACGTCACCGTTACAATAATTACAAGATTAATTGAATATTGTGGCTGTATGACAGTTAACGTCACCGTTACAACAATTACAGGATTAATTGAATATTGTGGCTCTATGTCAGTAAATGTCAACGTTACAACAATTACAGGATAAATTGAATATTGTGGCTCTATGTCAGTTAACGTCACCGTTACAACAATTACAAGATTAATTGAATATTGTGGCTGTATGGCAGTTAACATCACCGTTACAACAATTACAGGATTAATTGAATATTGTTGATGTATGTAAGTTAATGTCACCGTTTCAACAGTCACAATAATAATTAAATATTGTGGCTGTATGTCTGTTAACGTCTCTGTTTCAACAATTACAAGATTAATTGAATATTGTTGCTGTATGTCAGTTAACGTCAACGTTACAACAATTACAGGATTAATTGAATGTTATGGCTGTATGTCAGTTAACGTCAACGTTACAACAATTACAGGATTAATTCAATATTGTGGCTGTATGACAGTTAACGTTACCGTTACATCAGTTATAGGATTAATTGAATATTGTGGCTGTATGTAAGTTAACGTCACCGTTACAACAATTACAGGATTAATTGAATTTTGGCTGTGTGTAAGTTAACGTCACCGTTACAACAATTACAAGATTAATTGAATAATATGGCTGTATGACAGTTAACGTCACAGTTACAACAATTACAGGATTAATTGAATAGTGTGGCTGTATGTAAGTTAACGTCACCGTTACAACAATTACAAGATTAATTGAATATTTTGGATGTTTGCCCCAACGTCACCGTTAATACAATTACAAGACTACTTGAATATTGTGGCTGTATGTAAGTTTATGTCACCGTTACAACAATCAACAGAGTAATTGAATAGTATGGCTCTCTCAACGTTAGGAGAAAATCTTCCTAACGATGAAGCAAAGAATAGAAACAAATATGAAAGAAACGAATTCTTTAAAAGAATAATAATTCTCCAGGAAATTGTGAACGTCACAGGGCAGATTTATTCGGTGATCCGTGGCATACAGGATACGCAGACTTTATCTCATGTTTTGGTAAAGAAACATTTCTCGTTATCTCATTCGACAGTAAATTCCCAAGAGAAACACCTTGCTCTTTCAATTCCTAACGGGAATTAAATCATAATTATCCCTGTGTTATCTTTGTTTGTTTCAATACACATACAGGTCATATACAGATATCCAGATTACGGAGAAATTGGTCACATGGTTTCCATATACAGTCACATGATTTCCATATACAGGTCACATGATTTCCATACACAGGTCAAATACAGATTACCAGATTACGAAGAATTTTATCGCATGATTTGGTGAAGACAAATTTCTCGTTTTCTCGTTCGGTTAAAAATTTATATGGTTTGTAAGCCCACACAACATTTTTCTTTGTCTATTCATAGCGCGAATGAAAATATCATTATCGTTTTACTATCTTTCTTTGTTTCAATGCACATACAGGTCATATACAGATTATTTTAGGAAAATTGAATTTGTACATTTGCATGTTGCTTCTAAGAAAGAAGATATCATAAAATCTTTCTCCGACCTAGTGACCTAGTGACAAGTAAGGCTACATTTAAGTAATTGATGTTTTACCCAAAACAGTCAATTTGCCTTAGGTGTATTTTAAACAAACAGAAAAAATAAAAGCCCGAGAGCTGGAACACAATTATAAGCGGGGGGGGGGGGGGGGGAGGGTATCACATCATATTTGTGTTCTCTATTGCAATGCCCATACTCGTACATGTATGTCATCTCTCAATTTCGTAAGGTCTGATTGTCTCATCGAAAGTCTTTCACTAGAACTCTAGAACTCTGTCAGGATTTATCAATGCATTATTGAATTATCATTTTACAATCAGCTTTAAAATTTACATAATCGCAATTCCGCTCTCTAATTTGAAAACGTCGACCATAAAATATGTAAGTAATATAACACTTTTATTATGTTTGTCTTTATTAGATGTATTTATTTGATTTTCTTGAAATAATCAAACGGTAACAAATGATTGCAAGTATTTGCCTATTAGTAAGAAAAAAAAATTATGCTTGTCCTACTGACGCCAGGAGCTGCTTATAATAAACTATTTATCACCACTTAAACGTCTAACCTTTTGAAATGAAACATCTTTCATTTCAAGACTTGACTCTCCGGCATTACCATCAATATTGAAAAAATGACGATTAGTTTTATTATCGCAGAATTGATTGCCTTATTAATTCTTTCTTACAGTTTGATTAACGGTTTACACGTGTCTTACGAAATAGCTTTTTCAACTGAATGCCTTGACGATAAATACATTTTTCACAAAATTGTGTTAATATCTTTAGATGAGTGCGTTTTAGAATGTGTGAGAAGGCCTGGATGTTTGGCGATTAGTTTTTGCCGGCGGTTTACTCTGTGCAATCTTCTGAATACCGATGGATCAGAAATAACCTATTCCTCGAAGGATAAAGATTGTGTGTTCGTCCCAAAATCTGACATGCGTTATAATGTAAGTGCTGTCATTAAATCTATTTCTTAAATAACTAAACTATAAAAAATGTATTTAAACTCTTTGTTCGGTTAAATTGAGCATACAATTTTATCTGCAGCAATACTGCCTTCCTTTGGAGCCTCTTTTCATAAAATAGAACAGTACTTTCAGTATCAAATAATCACGCTTATGTGGAGATTATATACGGAGATTTACACAACCACGGCTTGCATGCGTGGAAATATTGAAATTTCGTTATACTTAATTAAACATTTTTTTTTTAATTTTTGTGGGAATATGCATTTAAAAATTCCTTTTCAAACATTCTTCTTTTCCAGCTACCGCCTGGTTGCCAGAATTGCACAGATGGGCAAAACTGTGACATTGAAAATGGAAAGTGCACCAAAACAGGTATTTTAAAAATGATAGTATGAAATAATACATTTTAAATACTAGTTTCATTGCCAAGATAAACGTTTTAATATATCTTTATATTAATTATATAATTATTATATCAATAATAGAACTTTGACACTAAAAACATGTGTCCAACAATAAAAAAGAAACCACAACGCAACGAATAAAAGACTTTTCGGGACAGCAAGTAAATTTCCTAATATAAGATAAAAATCGAGTTTTTAAAACTAGAGAAAATAAGTACCTCTCGAAAACAAAGCTTTATATACTTTTTAATGTTTGTAGTTTAGGCTTTAGATTTTTTTTCGGCGGACTATTTGCTTTTTTTCAAACAATTTTAAAATGTTCTTTGATTGTTTTGGAAAGTGTTGTATAAGTCTAATACCGATCGTTACAAACGATGTATTGAAACTTCCATTTATAGACGGTTTTATAGTTTATTTTATATGGTGCGTTAATTAAAAGGCAATGAACTTTGCTCAAATTTATGACGTCTTTTTAAGGATTGACGTCAGAAGTCAATTTCAATAACTGACGCGTTAAATATTTTGTGAATATATGTAACTAACAAAAATGTTGAACAGTCTCAAACATAATCCTGTATAATATTATTGCTATTATCGCAAAGTCCATGTAGTCTATGGATTAAAACAGGAATGCAAGTATTATAACCTTTTATAAAAGATTCAGGGCGATTCATATCGTTATAATAATTATAATGTTGACATCAGGATTAGTAATTAATTAATTAAAACATTTAGTGACATTTATAACAATACAATAAGTATACACATTATTGAGAAAGCATTAAGTTTAACAGTCAGTGGTGGGGGCAAAAGGTTATATGTAGCACATAGTTTAGAGTAATTTTATATTGCAATCCCTGAATTTTCTTTTGGCTAGTCCTCTTTATGCCTCTCTTCATAATTCAGAGTGTCCAAAGCTGTCGCTTGACAACGGTGTGCTGTTTGGTAACATGTACGGTATTGGAAACCGTATAAAATTCACGTGTAACAGTGGATACAGGACAGAGACTGGCGAAAGTTATACAACTTGTAAAGAAACCGGGAGCTGGTCAATTACCCCTAAATGTCTATTAGAATGTAAGCCATGAAATTTTCTTAAATGAAATTTCTCAAAAAAATAAGCGCTACAGAACATGGTTTTAGTTGGTACATGGAGCAACCTTTATCTGTTAAGAATTTAAACTCCTCTTAATTCCTGATATGACGTTATACATGTATAAGCTATGATATATCAGATATCACAGTTAAAAAGCACAAGCTTATCTGTTACCGCGTGTGTACTATTCATTTGGGATATAGTGAAATGCATTTTCTATCAAGCTGCATTATTTGGTATGCTACAATTAATTCTTTCGCGATTGCGAAACACGTTCCATGATACAAGCCAAGTGCACTTGATGATAAAGTGATAATTCAAGCACAATCATGTATATGAACTCTATATTCACAATAACACAATATACACTCTCTCTTTTTAGAGTAACCTATTCATTGTATGCAGTAGACATGCATATGTGTGTCTGACTTCAAAGCTGCTGTACAGTTACTTAAAGGACATACATGTAGAATTTATTTTATTATTCATTTAATAGTTTATTTGATGAATTAAATATTTCCTTTAATAAGTTAAAAATGTTATGTTTTATAAACAATACATGTTTATGGTTTGATAACATGGGATTTTATTAAAAATAGTATGAAATTTTATTAAAAATAGTATTCTGAATTACATATGGAACTGCAATTATATCTAGCAAACTATCCGCATTGAATGCCTATTTTGAAAGGTTTTGCCTGTCGGTGTCGACGTACGTATTAAAACTACAGATCGCTATATATGTGAACAATTAATTATAATGTGTCAACAATTATTCTTGTAACATTTTGATATGTTTAAATTATTTGAACATACTGTTTAAGAATGTTAAGAAATGGGCGTTTCAATTTTACTATTATAATTATACTATTGTTTCTACTTTTTTCTAGTAAAATGCCCTACAGATTGGCAAAGTTTTCGCGAATCTTGCTACAAGATTGGGACCAACACAATGAACTTTTACGAGGCTGAAGTAAGTAAATGCAAAAACAAATTGAGATGCGTTTAACTTAAAATTTAACAGATGTCAAGAACAACTGTAAGTGTTGTGCATGTAGGATACCCCGGTATTAGCTTCTCAAACTAAATTTAAAGAAACTGATCATCGTATTTGGTCTAAAAAAGCATTAAATGAATAATTCTTTGAAATTACAATATAAAGTTGGGCATAAAACAACGCTTGTATTGCATTTCGATATAAAAATAAACACTTCAGTCCAAAACGAGTAATGCACTATTTTTATGATAAATAAACAAATACGTATGAGCAACTTCCAAATGTAGATAATACTAAACTGTTAACATTTCATCACTTATGACTCTCATTTCAACGTTAGGGTAATGGAGACCGAGCTCCAATCAATTTTCTGAATGCGATGAGTGATATTGCGTCCACGTCTTGATAGCTAACGAAAATAAACGGTCAAGAATAAATTATTTGTACGTAGAGATTTATGATGTAGTTCTAACCTTGAATGTAAAGTCGCAGAATTGAATATTGAATGTAATTTGGCATAATCAGTTCCCTCGTTGTTTCTCGCAATTCATTTGAAACGTCATGATTCATCGTGTCTTCTTTAACAAACGTATAAGTCATGCTAAATGATTGTTAGGTCATCCTTTATAACCAGTTTTATCCGTATTACAGTCCCCATGTACAATTTGACATTGTTTGTCATATGGCAGTATCTTATATTTTACACCAGGCTGAATGCAGAAGTGATGAGGCGCATTTGGTGCACATAGATGATGAAGCTGAAAACAAGTTCATCAAAGACTTTGTGCAAAGTGAATTTCAAACTTACTTTCTTTTTTTAGACGTGTGTGTTTTTGATTGCTTAATATTCAATCTTAAATATTTTCGAACATTCATATCTTCCAAAAGAGAAGTCAGTAATCACTCGATAGAAGGGTTTTATATTTACTCTTTAATTCAGGTATTCGGACAAGTGACCTTTTTTAAGTTAAATACGGAATACATTCAAACAAACATATTTAACTTAATATTCCTTATGCTGTCTTTTGTGTTCCATCATGTCATGTCCATTATGCATCATTTCGTTCAAGGCGTGACTTTTTTTCACACAAAGTTCAAAACATCTATAGAATTTTGAATAAAAGCTCACCAAAAAAAGTTGGGTTTTTGTTTTCTAATACATTTGGGTAAGACATAATTAGGTTAAGTTTAGCCGGGATTTGATTTTGCGCATACAGTTTAGCGCGAAATACGCAAAAATAACATGCACTATGTATGATGATACCAAATAATCCATTATTTAGCATATTTGACTCGTTCAAACTG
The DNA here is from genome assembly GCA_038501625.1 of Corbicula japonica. Classification (NCBI taxonomy): domain Eukaryota; kingdom Metazoa; phylum Mollusca; class Bivalvia; order Venerida; family Cyrenidae; genus Corbicula; species Corbicula japonica. Next base: position 2,766,427 of record JAZAYU010000038.1, on the reverse strand, counting down.
GTCCGTTTCGGATCAGTCCCTAAATGAATCTACTGAATCCTTCATGATTCTAAGCATTGGTTTAATAGAATTATATTCACACGCAAAACTGAAACAACATAAATACATGTAATGAAAACTAAACATTTTTTGGGGTGCTGTGATTGTTTGTTTTATTGTTGTTTGTTTATTTTTGTCAGAACACTTGTACAGCAATGTATTATCTTAATATATTCCACATTCTATCGTAAGATATTTTGAAGTAAAAAAAAAATTATTACACCATGAAAGTGTGAAACGTGCAATGTATAAAATGCGTGTGTGTTTTTTTTTTATTTCAGAGACTCAAGTCTGGATCGGTTTGAAGAAATCTGGTGAAAGTTGGACTTGGATCGATGACAACACCCTATCTTTATTTGTCGATTGGGTTAAAAGTGAACACCAGCCTAAGTTGCCTATTTCTCGGTTCTGTGCCACCATAAATTTGGATGGGTGGCGTTCCGCCGTTTGCATTTTGTCGTTGGTCGCGGAAGAGTTTCAACCAATTTGTGAAAAACAAAAAAAGTGAATTTTTGTTACATTGTACTTGCTATTTTCTAACAAGGTACCTATTCAAATTGAACTTGTTTATACCATTGTTAGTTTGTTGATGATGTGTGATGGTATTTTCAAATAAAAATATTGATCGGGCATCAGGTATGTGTATTATTAGGTTCATATGAAGGTATTTATGGCATAGGCATACTGTTGTTGTTGTTTTTTGCAAATATAGAACACACTTCTTTAAAATTAACTGTGTATTATTATTATTATTATTATTATTATTATTATTATTATGAACAGAATCAAACCTTTTTTTATTGTTAAAAATACTAAGTATAAAAATCTAACACTTTTGTTAGATAGACTATTGATCCGAAACAGCTTTTGTAAACAATGTCTTATATAGAATTTAAAAACTAATATTCCCGCATGTCGTCCAATCACGACTTTCGTTAGTAAGTTGTGCATCTATCATGTCTATGTGGGAACCTAGCGGGAAAATGCGTCTTTTGTCATATTTTGTTGACAGTTTATTTGTAACTTAATTTGGAAAGACATTACACTTATCTTTTATTTTTGTAAAACTAATAATTGACCATTAATATTTCTGTTAATTTAATAACTGACCATTAACTCAATTTGACTAGAAAATGTTATTTTACCGCTATATTTATAATAAGCAATGTCGTCTGCTTTATCATTTTTGTGACGTCGTTCCAAAGAGTAACGTCCGTTTCCTTAAGACATGTTTTCCGTGAAGAGCCCCATTCAAGATTTATATCAATAATAATAATGAAAATGAGTGTAAATTTAATATTTTTGTAAGCCTTGCTCTGCATATATTAATATAGTAAAGGGATATAGAATACCAGGGTGTACTTTAAAGACAAATCAAGTTTTTTTACCTTTTCACGCTTTCCTCGGGAGACATCGTTACTCACTGAAAACTAGAAAATTCATTAACTAGCAGATATTTATAGTTTCTTAGCATTGCGTTCCCGAGACCCTGCGACTTTATCCCTTTAGTATATTTTAATTATGTGTTTTATGGAGATTGGGCGAATTTATGTCAAGCACGTGAGTGTGTACATGTGGATAAATGATTCCGTTTTGTAGTCTGTTAAGACTAAAGTTTTGTTCCATATTCCAGTCTTGCACGAGAAGTGTTATTGCATTTAAAAATGGAGTTACTGTATATATCGTGATGTTGGTCAGCTGTTGTGATTTTCAATGACTAAAACAAGGATTAATCTTATCATAATCATAACTCACATATTAAGCTCATTACAAATTTCATCGACAAACAAACACTTAATCTTATCATAATCATAACTCACATATAAAGCTCATTACACTGTGTCATCGACAAACAAACACTTAATCTTATCATAATCATAACTCACATATTAAGCTCATTGCACTGTGTCATCGACAAACACGCAAAAAGGTTGAAGTCTTCATGGTTGTCTTATAATCAATATTTTTTGCTCATGTGTCTTAAATTTATGAACAAAACTGAATATTTAAAAAATCGTTTTGTTTACAAAAATGTTTTAATCTTCTCATTTTAATAAGTAAATATATCTTTATATTACATTATTTATCTTATATTCAATTATATCTATTTGGCATTATTTCAACAAAAAAATTTATATGTGTTATATGTTTTTGTAAATTAAAAAAAAACACTGTTGTATTGAATGTTCCTTTTGCACATGTATCAGTTGTTGTGGTAAGTACATTGCATTCTCAACTGCAAGCCTTGTATTTTGCTCATTTTCTTTACAAATATGTCAAGGAAAACACATGGTAAAACATTTAAAATATAACATTGATCTTAAACTATTTTTATGAAAAGAAAACATTTTGCATTTAAATTGTTAACTACATATGCAAAGAAGATATAGTTATGCTTTATTTGTTAGTTGTTGTAATAAATATACATGTAATATAAAATGAATTTTTATGAGTTTAAGTAATGCAGCAATGCTATGAGGGTCATCTACCCAAACTTGATCCCGTGTTTTGTTCTATTCGCCATTTTAGCCAGTCAGATACTTGAGATTTGAAACTGGTCTCATAACTCAGTTGTATTATCTTGGGCCCATGTTTGTGTCGGTCAACTTAGCGGTAATTATTAATAAGATCATAATTTGAAGCTAGTCGACATAAAGAATATTAAAATGCGGTTGTATTAGTTAGTATATGCAATGAGTTAACGGAGGCTCTTTACAGTCAAAGTACTGTTTGTCATTGTTTTAAATGCTGTCCAAAAATTGTGTAGTGGTGTCTTATTTGAATTTGATATTAATATACATGTGAACACATGCTGTCTTTTTCTCTCTACTTTTCACTTGTTTCTAGGTTCTTATACAAAAATTCCCCATAAGCCTCTCATAAACTCTTAAACCCTGCAATAAAATGCCAATATAATGCCGTCGGATTTGTACGGTTTTGGGGATTCCTTTACTTTTGAAAATGGATGATACGTGCTGAGACCAATTTCTCACGTTGCTAATCATCCATAAAGGAACAAACGCAGCAATGCTACGAATAAACGGGCATACACTATAGAACAAATAAAAAGCCGTTTGAGTTTTAATGTGTAATTTGTAACCTTAATCAGGAAATATAATTATCACTTATGTTGATAGTTAAGGGGTGTATAACATTTCGATAAACTGCAAACATACATTGACAATCTGTTCTCTATATAAATATTGTTTTAATCTATGTTTGTTTCTATTTCCTACAGAACAAAGACTGTGCATGTTTTGTATTTTGACATAATTGTAATTTCTTTACTCATCTGAATAAACTTCCAGTGTTTGCATGTACAGGTTTTAATCTGTTTTCAAACACGAAAGAGTCCCTTAGGAATAAACTTAATGTTTTCTTTAAATATTTATTCTGAAGTCATTGTTTCTAAAATGTGACCGTTTCAGTTCAACGAGCTGTAAAATAATTATTCAGCATTTAGTTCAAGCTCATTTGCCGGGTTGACGCCTCTGAACGGTCATTGAAAAACTAATTGCCATTGGGTGTTTAAACCATGTTCCAACTGATTCTCGTATTGAAATAAAAAACAAGCAGAAACACCCAGGAGACTAAAGGTATTTATGGCACACACGTGGGTGTGTGCGTGCGTCTGTGCGTCACGAGTATCTTTTGGAAGCAGTATATTATAACGCTTATTGTATTTTGTGACGAGAATGCCTGACTGAAAATGATTAGCCTTTTAGCACTTTTAAAGGGGAACTAAGTTTTTAGTCAAAGATGTATTTGAAAGTTCAAAAATTATGCACCTGTACTTAAGAAAGACATATTTCAGTTACGTTAAAAAGATAATTTCAGCTCTATGTATATTGAGCACAGTACAAAAACAACATTTTTGTTTAATTTAAACGAAAAATAGTACAATGAAATAAATAAATTATATATACATGTAATTATCATGTCATGTAATTTCTTACAGTTCTTATTGTTGTATATGACACAAGCACACGCACAAACCCACGCAAGCAAGATTATACATTATGCATTATGCATTATGCATTATTGATAAACTTAAATGCGCTAGCATTCACAATATTATTTTAAGACTTGTGGTTATGCTGCAATTTGCATGATTAGAAAGATGAAGTGTTAAGTGGTGGAGTCGGGACGCGCAATAAGGGAGAAAATGGTCTGAAAGGTAGTGAGGGTATCTGTAAGAGATGGTTGAGAATGGAAAGTGGGAGCAATAGGAAATGGGACTGTGAATTCGTTGAAAAAGTGTTAGAATACAGTAGGTAGAATATAGTAGGTAGAATATAGTAGGTAGAATATAGTAGGTGGAATATAGTAGGTAGGTTAGAGGCGGATACATTTTTCCGTATGTTGGACTGGTAAGAACTGATGTGTATATGATTAGCTATTTTGTTCCATATGACAGTCTTGCAGAGAAATAAATGCATAAGGTAAACACATTTTTCTAGGTGTAACATTCCATTGATAAGGCCAGAGAAAATGAATTATTAGATTCTCATCCGGATTTTGGGAAAAAGTGGCGGGTGGGCACGTTTTAATTTTTATTTTTTATTAACGAAACACCTTAAGACGGTATTTCAGGATGGTCTAAAACCCGTTCTGTCCGGAACAGAGTATGTTTCGATTTTTTTACCAATAAATGTTTTGGGGCGAGTGGTTTAGGGTAGGGGCGGGCGGGGATGAGAATCTTAAATATTTTTTTCTCTGGCCTAAGTGAAGAAAAGAGTGTTATTTTGGTCAGTCGTAAGAAGAAAGGATTTGCTCTTGTGATGATCATGACTTAAAACAGATCTCTTTTATCACTTTACATTTTTTATTTATCGTTTATGTATTAACTTGGTTATAATATATTCATGTATTTAAACATGCTGGCAATCCATGGTTTTTAACCTTGATCTCATTATTGTCAATAATAGAAAATATATATCTTATAGAACAATTTTTAGGATGAAAGATTCAGGAATTTTAAGGCGTTTAAACAATGTGAACATATTGGTGTGAACTGATACACTACTGTTAACAAATATCCAGTTGTATATTGTAAATCATTCGCCTACTTTTGTTACCCCTTTACAAATGTGTTTCTCTTTTATCGGGACTTATAAAAATATGCTGAATGCAGATATGAAAACAAAGAGTTAAGTTTTATTGTTTGTGATATTATTGTTTTACTCTATTGTCTTATGAGGAAGTGCATACAATTTCAAGGAGGTGGTCGTCTTTGACAAAAAAGAATATTAAAAAAATACTTCGTTTCCAATAAAGGTCCGTTTTAATCTGCACATTTTGACAGTTTAATATTATTTTATATTATTAGGCCACTCCTTTTTTATTTTATGGTTTACAAAACTTTTTGGTCAAAGTGTCCGTAAGGCGGTCGAAAAAAAAATTCCACATCTAGTCTTAATATGAGTCTGACAGCATTAACTACTATACAACAGTCAAAACAATTTAATTCAGAAACAAAACTGAAAGTCTGGTAATGTTTATCATTGAATCTGCATATATTTGTTGACAAGGGAGGTCAGATAGATCGTGGTCTGGGCAATACTCGTGACAAATATGCATTATTTATATTTTTATTAATGGATTAACAGACCCTTCTGTCACGCTCTGCTACAAAATAAAAGTTTCAAATTAAATTATGACACCGCGACATTTACAACGTGAATGTAAAATAAGTATTAAAACACTAACCAATGCGAACATATTCCAAAGTAAATTACGTCCCAATTTTATCTCAAGTATCATATTTCAGAATTATTGCATCATCAACCAATTTTACCCAGCTAAAAATGTCGAATGTCACGTACACACTTCTTGTAGATCATACGATTTCAAAGCAGTGCCGATAAAACAACACAGTCTTGATACGAGCCGACAATTCCCTTTTAAGTTGCATTTCAAAGACGGTTGGTATCAACGTTTAACTCAATACTGACTGTCAATCAAATTCTGTCTCCGTATGAAATTAACATGGAAGGCGGATCAAAGAAATGTACATAAATCTATGAGTGATTGTAAAACATGTTTGAGAAAATTATTTTTTGTTTGTTTTTGAATTGTGCGGATTATGTGATAATTAAAAAGAGACAATGGAACTTGAACGTGGATTATTGTAAGTACATGTACCAATTACGTCTCGATAGGCATAGGTTGCTGTGTTTTTTGTAACGCCTGATTGAGTAATCTGTTTAAAAATCATGACAGGTTACAGTTTGTTTGCCCGGAGGCTTCACTGTTCTTGTTCATCGCTGCCGAGAAAATTTAATTGGATTATCAGCTGACAATAGACAAATATTAAATGTGACATAAGCTTTGATACGGACGATAAACGGTTCATCCGGTGTCCTTCCTGTAAACAGGCGATGAAAGTTTTGGCAAGACAATTTGCAAATTTTCTATTCGATTTGGTGATATATTCTCTTGTCCGATACAAATGATAGATAAAATTTACATTGCTTGTATAGGAAATGGTTTTGTGTTTGAAAATCGTACCCCATTTGACGATATATTCTTATAGCCGATACCCGATTTCGTGGAGTATCTCTGAGACATAAAACCCGTCTACCTATTTCGAGGGCGCGTTTAAAATGCGGCCTATTTATATAAAAACAAGCAAAATGGGATTTGTTTCGATAGTTTTCGACTCGTTTCCATAGGGCCGGAAATAATTAATGAAAAAAAATCGTCGATTTCGATTTTTTTTTTCAATTTCTTGAAAAAAATAGGTCCGCCGGTTTTGTAAACCATTTTATATAAAAGAAGTGGCCTTATGCGTTTTATTTTTTGTAAATTTCTAAAAATCACTGTTTTATAGAATGCATTTTTTTGTTTATGATGTAAATGATGTTGTGCCAAGTATTCCCAACAGCAAACATTATGTGTTTGTTTTAATTTTTTTAATATATGGCAAAGAAGAAAGGTAAAAATGTAAAATAATATGAACTAAGGCACTGCCTTTTATCGAGCTCTAGCTTTATTAATCTCAGATAATGATTTATATTAAAAAATAATTTGTTTCTAACATTTGTTAGCCTACTCATGCACGATAAAATTATGTGATTTTTGGAAAGAATTTAAGTCTACATCAACTTAATTCAGCTGGACAACTGGCAATCTGACATTTACTAAACATTTGGGTTTTTAATGTGTAAACACAAAGGCTACTTGCTTAAATTTACAACCCAAATGTGTTCCATTACCTCACTTAATGCAATATTGAATATTGATAAATTCTTCATTGATACATGAAAATATTACATTGTCACATGTGCATGAAAATAAATATATTATTGTATGAAAAATAAATTTTATTTTTTAAAATGTTACCTTGATTACACTTGCATTTGTAACTTGCAATTGTACAAAATTGTTCCATGCTATTCAAAAAATATATATGCATTTAAATGAATAAAGTTATAATATAGACCTAAAAGTACTGTTTTAATATGCATGTACATCACATTAACACCACATTGAGACTTCAATACATGTATGTAGTGTAATACATCACCTAGATTTTGGGGCATATTTGTGCAAAGTCATTTGAAAATATCTCCAGGAATGACAATGTCATAGGAATTTTCAGTTATTAACAACAGTAATTTGAAGCTATAGATGCTGTGTGAAAAATATTGTGACAATATGGTACATATTTGGTGACAATAAGGTACATATTTGAGCCAAGTTACTTAAATGTGAATGATAGAATTACTTATTTAAGTTGAAAAATAGTTCAACTATTGGGCCAAAATAGATGAAATAATCTCAGTCAATAAAACATAAACATGTACAATATCATGTAGTCTGATTATCCATATGTAACACTCCTTTACAGGTCATAGTAACTGATTTGAAACAAAATGCTTCTTTATATCTATTTTCATTACATAAATGAATTGCGCTTGCCAATCAAATCATGCATTAAAAATTTTGTTGGTCCATTTTGTAAAATGTATAATAACAATTTTATAAGATTGTTTGCAAAAAAATGTAAACCCATGAACACATCAACATGCCATTATTCATAACCACTTTTGGATCTCTGTCTGGTAAGTATTTTATAAATGTAATATATATACTGGAAAATGTGAATTTCAAAATTCTGAAGCTCATTCCAGTTGGTATTTTCTTGATTTTGTATTTTTCGTTGCAGAAATTTAGGCACAACTACTTTAAAATACGGTAGGTAAATTTCTCTTTAAAAAGTACCATATATTAAAAAATGTAAACTTCTCTACTGTTAATACATTGCTAAAACATAAACATACAAAAGAAAAAAAATCATTGTTTTTATTATGAGTGCAATTTCCAGTTTTTTGTGTTAAAGTCCAGCTTAAGCAGATCAAAGTACCGGTATATTCACATTTTTACATGTATTTAAAGAGGCCAAAAACCCACTGACATGGCAAGAAATGTTTCTCTTCCTCTTCACAGCAATCTACTTTTTTTCAACAATTTAAATTATTATGAAAGCTCTTATTTTTTTATTTTCTAAAACACAACTTTTTGATGCTGAGCAAATTTAGTGACACCATGAATATTTAACAAAATTTGCAAAAATAAAACAGACACCTTGTAAAAAGTGTATTTGCTTATACATGTGCCTCACATACATATTTTGATTATGAAATCATGTTGAAATGTGCACATGACAGACAATATGGTAATAATAGAACACTTTTAATTCCCAAAATGACCATTAACTTGATATTTGATGCTATTCTTGGTACACATGTATTCTGCTTTCTGGTCAAACTTTTTGGTCCCAACTGATGATAATATATTGGAGATTAACCCTTTCCTCCATGTAAACACCTTTATGACATGGAAAAACTGTGTAGATTCAGATCAGCCAGCACATCCATGGTGTCTGATCAGGATCTGCAATGTTCACTTGTTTAAATCATTAGGTTATTTCTGACCAAAAAGTGAACAGTGCAGATCCTGATTAGATGTGCCAGCTAATCTGGATCTACACCGGTTTCACATGGGGTAAAAAGGCATGTCTGTAGAGTAAAAGGGTAAACTTCTCTTTTATTTAAAATCTCATACTACAGTACTGTATATTAAAATTAAAAAGGTAATACTCAGTAGTACTTTGAGAAAATTATTGTCTATACAATTTATAAAACCTGAAATTTCATACATTTAGGACAATCTGTCATGTATTTGGCCAAAATATAAAAAAAACACATAAATTGTTTCTGGAGGTACCATGTCAAATAGGCCACAAGTCAATTCAGGCAGTACTTGTAAGTCTATTGTATATGGCAATCACTGTAAAGAGTTAGTTTTGTTTTTAGATTTACAAAAGCTTTTTAAAAAAGTATCATTGCTTAATTGATATCTAAAATTGTGCTTGTCATCCTGAAACCCAAGAACAAATTAAAACATCATCTGATTGTCATGTTTGCTTAACAAATTGGACTGTCATCATAAAAAAATGAAATATGCATATCAGGAATGGCCACATCCAGCATACACAGCCTCCCCACACAGCCAAAAAGTAGAGAGGAAAAGAGAGCATGGTATTACAAAAATCAGTTTCAAACTGGACGCCACAAACAAATAACGGAAGTGAGAACCGGAGGGGTTACCGCCTTGGAACGGTCAGTGGCAAAACAAATTGCCACTGGGGGTTTAAACCAGGTTCTAGGGTGCACCAACCTCACACTTGCCCCAACAGGTTCTCGTATCACAAAACAAGTACAAATTGTCTTGGTGAAATAACTCCAACCCACCCATCAGCTCAACAATGTTGCATGCAAAAGCATACAAACATATAAACATAAGAATTTAATAGCATTGCAAAGCCAAAGGGCGGGTACTCAATGATCTTACAGAGACCAGAGCACCTGGAGCAAAATCAGCAAGAACACGATGACAGGGATAAAAGAAACAAATCGAGCTTCTAGGTTCTTTTTAGAAAAGATTTCCCCAAGAACTTTCATAAACTCTTAAACCCCTGCCACCGTCATGCAACCAAAGAGGTAAGCATAATGATCAACTGTAGATGGGTTAATCACCAGGCCTGCAGAGCGCTGTAAAATATCATGTTGGTAACCTTTCTTTTTAAATTTACAGATGGTTTTTACGAATAACCGGGAGAAATTAACATCGCCTTTTATCTTCTTAAGTTTATAAATTAAATCTCCATAAAAAACTGGCTGTGAAATACCTTGTTGCAATAGTGATTTTAAACTGCACCTGTATTTATGAATTAGATCTGGATATCGGCGATAAAACTTGCAAAAGGTTTTCCTTAATTTGTGATACCGATAACCTTGTTTTAAAAGTTTTTCTGTAATGCAAAGATTACGTTCATTGAAATCATTCACATCATTGCAAGCTCTTGAAAAGCGAACAAGCTGTGAGATATAAACCCCGTAAGAAGTCGCACGAGGAACATCGCCGTCTAGAAACGGAAAATTTACTATATTAAAATTAAAATCATCTCTTTTATCATAAATTTTAGTAGTGACGTAACCATTGTCAATGGATAGATTTAAATCAAGAACGTAATTTATGTCACAGTCATAATCTCTTCTCTACACCTACCCAAGGTGTTGATTCAACCAGTTTTGTCTGGGTGTCACACTGTTATATAAGATCACAATTTACAACACTTGCAGTAAAAGTCAGAGGTGCTAAAGCAATCAAAGGTGTCATATTTAATAAATAAATAAATTTATTTCTAAACCAATTTCCATGTTGGACAATGCAAAATACACAGCTTATGTTTCAACCATCAATATTTGATTCTGTGCTAGTGTAGACAGAGTGACTTTTGTAGACTAAGGTCATTGATCAAAAGAGCATATTGACATATAAATGATGTCTTTTCTTTTGTTGCAACATTTTGTTAATTGTTTTCCCACCTGTTTAGTCATGATAGTCTTGGGTGGCAGGGGTGTAAGAGTTTATAAAAGTTTATGGGGAAATCTTTTCTCAAGAGAACCTAAAAGCTCGATTTGTTTCTTTTATCCCTGTCATCGTATTCTTGCTGATTTTACTCCAGGTGCTCTGGTCTCGGAAAGATCATTGAGTACCCGCCCTTTGGCTTTGCAATGCTATTAAATTCTTATGTTTATATGTTTGTATGCTTTTGCATGCAACATTGTTGAGCTGATGGGTGGGTTGGAGTTATTTCACCAAGACAATTTGTACTTGTTTTGTGATACGAGAACCTTTTGGGGCAAGTGTGAGGTTGGTGCACCATAGAACCAGGTTTAAACCCCCAGTGGCAATTTGTTTTGCCACTGACCGTTCCAAGGCGGTATCCCCAAAGGTTCTCTTGTTTATTAATTGTTTGTGGCGTCCTATTTGAATTGACATACATATATAAAACATGCGCTCTCTCTCTTCCTCTCTTCTTTTTCGCTGCGTGGAGAGGCTGTGTTTTTTGAGTGTGGCGATTCCTGATATGCATATGTTGCTTTTTTTTGGACTATCCGGAAAAACTACATGTTGCTTTGTACAAAATGTCCAATCTATGAAGCAACTTGTTCATGAAAAATATTTTATAAAACATCATAAACTGACATAGAACATATTAACACAATGATACTAAAAACTTTATAAATAAAATAAAAATGTGGCCTATTTTTGCGGCCTATTTGAGCTTTTTCAAAATAGTGTGGCTCATTTGACTTGACAATGTTTGTGGCCTATTGACTGTAATCCATATACCAATTCCATGATATTTGATCATAAATTTGGTGTGAATAGACTGATAATGATCCCAATCTATCAAGCAAAACAATAAACATTATGTTTATGCAGTGTAGACACAGTGTAGACCCTCATTTTCTAGGGGGGAGGGGCGGCGGCCAGTTTCTTTTTTTAGAAAACAGGGTCAGTCTTCAACGCCCCTGTGGTGTAGATTTGCTCTTGTGCCATGTGTTTTATAAGAATAAATAAAAGAAATCTCATACCTCGTGTTCAGTACTCTCACAAACAATATCTTCGACTGCCATGACGAACATGACCAGTGACAAAAAACTCTTATACAAAACTGAATTGTGGCGCTGGTCTACGCTAAGCTCAGTGTGTCTCACAATGTGACTGAGTGACTGAATATTGCGAGGTCCAGTTCACAATTCAACTTCACATAAAAGTTGGTTCTCACCAGCCTTACATCTTGTTTTCAAGAAAAACTCCATGCATCTGATTGTTCCGTCGATGGGCCTTATGCTCCTTTGAATTTAAAGGCCTAATAATCCACTGACAACCTAACATTCAGTAGTTTTCAACTTGACTTCTTCAGTCTAATTTCTCAAAATGGCCGATTGCTAGTATTGCTATTGGTAACAACGAACGACAACCTACTCTCTAAACAGACGATTTAGTTTTTTTAGCTTTCCAAAATGCTAGTCCGATAACAACGCTACCGAATTATAAGCTTTAATTTTTAAAGATTTTTCGCCATAAGCAATTTATAAAAATAAACCCAATAACAAAATTTGTAAAAACAATACTTTGCCGTAAGTTTTTACCGGTCAGGTTTTTTCCCGTGTTTACATTGCCTTATGCTGTGCACAACCGGAAACCAGCGCAAACGGAAGTGGACATCGTTTTTTTCTCCTTAGTGAATGGGCATTCCTGCGACCTTAAGACGAGCTTAACGCTCGGGTCGCTTCGCGACCCGAGCTAGAGCTCGATATCAAATATAGATTTTGACTCTTTTTTTGAAAAACAAATTGTTTTAGACTTGTTTAATACACATGAAAATATAAAAAAAATATTGTTTTATTTGTTTAAGATTTATTTGTATTGAGCTATTGTAATAAATGTAATATATTAAAATGAAATTTTCGAGTTTTGTTAATGCAATGTTACATGTACGTAGGTCGTTTACCTATCCTTGAACCCGAGTTTTCAAATATAAAACAGCGGTTGATGAACTCAACCAGAATATAGTATGCGAATGAGTAACAACGTGAAAAAATCATTGAATATATAGGCGGCATTCTGAGACTGTGTTAAAAATTGGATTATTAATTGTAATTCATGAAAACAATTTTATAATATATTTAATGCGTCCTATTTGCATAGTTTTAATTCAAATGAAATGGTGCCCAACCGTTTTATGCCGTAACGTCATGATATCATTTACATGCACTCAAATTCAAACCCGTTTTCTTAACGTTCTCGTCCGATATATTATGTGCGAAAGAATAACAACGTAAATTATCTGTGAAAATAGAAAATATGATTCCACAGTGTAAAAACAGTGGAATACTTAGCTCCTTCATCATTGAGACAATTACAATTATTATGTTAGTTACTGGAAATCATAAACTGAACGCCATCTTTTACAAAAACACGTTATTGTGATAAGCAGAAGATTTCTGAAAAACACGACATGTTTAACACAGTTTCTTTAAAACAGTTAGTATTTTTTGTATATTGCAATATAACAGTCAAATCGTGTTTATAGTGTATATTGATAAATCCAGATATCAACAAATATCCATATTCAAATTATGTTTATCGTTTATTGCATACTACAACGAAAAAAAAACTTCGTTTAGATGATTCAGAAAGAGACCTTAATTCACCAGAAGATGAGCGAACTACAATCGTCACTGGTCATATCGCGTAAAATTGCCAGAGGGGACAAGTTTAACTAAGTTGCGTGAAAATTGCACACTCCTTATTTCAAAGCTGTCATTAAATCTGTCAATTTGACATTTATAGACATTGTTAGACTGGCCAAACGTTGTAATAATCTTACAAATTGCCATTCAAGTTTAAAATTTGCAAAAACATCGTGGGATATTAGTCAGATAAACTGGGCTTTTATTGGTCAAAATAAAAGGAATTCCGGAAACGCTGGAACATCCGTTAGTTATCATGATTGGTCATTTCCTATGTTTTCAATATAAAAGAATCAGGTAAAATTTATATACAACAGTTACATTTAAATTGAATTTTGATTCGTTTTTGAAAGGCTGATTATACTATAGCAATATTATAAGAATGGAATTTTCTAAGTTTACTGCAGTCAACATTATTATGTGTATGTTTGTTGTATGTGCCTTCTCATATGACAATAATAACGGTAAGTGTTCGTTGAAATATGTGTATTCAAATTGTAATGTGACATACATGTATTACATCGCGAATGTTTTTATGAGGACAGAATGTTTTCATATGCAATTTATATTCTACAGCCCAGGGGATACTCTGCTACGGATACTATTACATGTACCATTGCCTAAGATCATAAAACTAAATCTGGAGATCAGTCTCAAATCTCAAGCACCTGATTGGCTGAAATGGCAACCAGTAGCCATTTCAGCCAATCGGATCCTTGAGATTTGAGACTGATCTCAAATCTAAGTTTTATGATCTTGGCCCTGGAATGACAACCGCAGAAGCAGTTTTGAATACACTTACTTGGATGGTAAATTGAAGCCGGAAGTTTCCGCTGAGATCTGAAATTTAATTAAAACTTACAACATCTAGTCCTGTATTGTTAAGTAAAATCATAGGTTGTATGGAGAACTAATTTTAACATCAACTTGACTCTATCTTTGTAATAGTCTTGATAGTTTGAAAAAAAATAGCAATAACTACTGTAGAATTTAGCGCCATTGTTTACAATACACTTTTATTCCAGGACTGGGATTTTTTCCGTCTCCACTGTCCGCAGCCGCCTCACAGCAGTACGTAACGAATGTTTTTATCTACCAAAGACCAATTCCGTCTCCAATGTACTTTTCGTCCCCTAAAGTGCCAGCAAGCCAGGTGCTTACGGTTCCGCAGTATGTTGTACCAACTCCGCACGTGTTGTATTCTGCTCTCGCTCCGTCATTCTTGAAGCGTGGATTGTTTTCAGTTCCTAAGCTACATCCTTCACCTTATACAGCCTATTATGACCATCAGAACACTGTGACGAAATCGGTGGTTTACTCGGTGCTACTCTCTGAACTCCTCAGACGATTCCAGTGATGTTCGAAATCCTAAGATATTTGTACTATGAAACAGAGTTCAGCCATAACATTGTATATTTATAATGTAAAGTTATATTTATTAAAGTATTATAATTGTTTTGTTTGAAAATTCGTGTTTATTTTCTAAATGTTTAATACGTGAAAAAGTAAGTTAATATTATATAAAAACCAAGTACTTTTAAAATAGATGAAAGAGAACTTTGTAAGCCATCGAACACGACAAATATGAAAATATTGCAGGCTCGGGATTTGATTAAGCCTGTTCATGTACAGTAATCGAAATGAATATTACTGCCCACGCTGCCTAGCCCAGATTTGAGCGCAACTGGATATTAACACCAATAAACAGTACAATTTTGACCATCCCAAACGATGGTATGCAGGTGGCGGAGGAAATGAAACCTGCAATGCGGTATTTTCAGATTAATACCATTCCATGTTCATCGGCGTATGATCCCCAGATAAAAGTGTAAGTTTGTCCTAAACGAGAGTAGAATTTGAATCAAAACAAACAATTGAACAGCTTTACATTTACATTATATGAATTTCTCACTTAGACTATCATTATTCGTCGAATCAAAGTAGTTTGTTTTTCTTGTTGTTCCCACAGCCATTAAAAGCTGTAACATCACGACGGATCTCAAAACGAATCTTCTCAATATTTTTGTATAAATGAGAGTATTAATATGTGTTAATATAAACAAGTAAAATATGGATATCAGGAATCGCGACACTCACAAAACACAGCCCCCAACCCTCCACGCTGAGAAAAAGAAGAAAGGAAAAGAGAGCATGTTGTTATAAGCATGTCAATTCAACTATGACGCCATAAACAAGTAACAACATGGAGAACACATAGGGTTATCGCCTTGAAACGGTCAGTGGCAAAACAAATTGCCACTAAGCGTTAAATAAAGCTCCAACGTTTACACGTGTAAACGGTAACGTTTCGATCACGGGCCGTAAACGTTTACAGAATCTCGAACCGTTTATACGAACGGTCACGTGACTGTTAATGCGGCAAAATATTTGCTGAAAATCGGCAACGATACACTAAATTATTAATTTTATTTGCACCACTAAGTACACAATTGTATTTTAATATGTAATTTACATTGTTGTGGTATTAAAAAACTCTCTCTTTGTTGTGGGTTTCCGCGATGTTCAGGGATTTCAATAGCTTCTGAAATCAGGGGTCATCTGATCCCTGTGGAGATTGTTCAGGGGTCATTATCAGATCGTCAGTAGTCATATCTTATATTTAGTGAACTTTTCTACTTATAATCTTGCTTTAGCTTCATTTTTGTTTATTATCAGTGGTTAAATAACAGTTAACTTCATTATTAAAACGAAATATACACAAAAGTTTTCTTTATTCTTGCAAAAGTTGACCAGTTTTTAAAATTCTCCTGCATCAAAATGTCCCCAAGCTCAGAATGAGGTGGAGGTGGGGTCAGAAATGGAAAAAAATTCAAAATTGCTTGCATAAAATGCAAGAATCTGCATCAGCTGAAATTCCTGGATGTCGTGATCATGTAGGTGAGTGTAGCAAAATGACAGAATCGGAATTTTACAGGATATACCCGGAAGTTTAGATATCCGATAAGATCCTTTTGTAATGGAGTTGCGTGGTTTTTATCACCTTACAAAGTTCAGTGAAACTTTTCACATTGTTATCAGGGTTGTATAATATAAACAATGTTAAAACGGCATCGTTTCGTTTTTCATGGTCCGTGTAAACGTTTACAAACATTTGTAAACGTTGGAGCCTTAGCGTTTAAACCAGGTGCTTGGATTAATCAACCATACACTTGTCCCAACAGGTTCTCATATCAACAAACAACGAAATTTAATTTTCAATCAGTTACTATGAAAAACAGTTGGATTTACATATATATAGACACAACAACAAAATAACAGTTTAAACAGTAGACAATATTTAGATAAGTGATTCCAGCTGATTATCAAATTGTGTTACTACTGCAATGTTTGAAGTGTTGTTTGTCAAAAACACAGATGTTGAAAATAGATCATGGTATAACACTTTATGCGCAATTGGTTAAAATATGACAAAGAGTATAATGTCAAGTTATGCGCTAAAAGTTTTAGCCCGTTGGTGACCTTCGTCCTGTAATCTGGGACAGTTTTAAGACTGTACCATACACGAATTGTCTTGTTGTGTTATTAGTTGTAACGACAGTGCCTCTGATATACGATGGCGTTGAAAATCGTTATAATGTTTGTACATTTTAACTTGCGTTTAACTTGCGTAGCTAATATGATGAAACAAGTGCGAAAACATGTACTTGTGTATGAACTAGAATTTGCTTTTCGAAATTAAGACTTTACTACGTTTTGTCTTTAGTCATGAACGCTTCCGATGCCGTCCGTTGCTTTACGAAAGAGTACTTCTGCATCCGGCCGTTACCGGACGCTAAGCAAGAATGGAGAAAACTATATGGGTCAAATTTCAAAAAACATTGTAAATTTAATTTATTGTACTAGTAAAATAACTTCTCCAGTAGGCCCAATATTTTTAAAGATCATTTATATTACTCTAGTTTCTTGTATCCCTTTCTCCTATTTTTACTTAGAAGTTGTTGGAGAGGCGGCGGCTGATGTAGGTCTACACTTTTTAGAGCACAGCAAGACTAATATTACCAAGGAATGGCTCATTGTATTATAATTGTGATATTCTGATTTATTTATACAATCGGCTTCCAAAACTTTATTAGAGTTTATATTTAATTTATTATTTGTTGACATTTATTTCCATTTTCAAATTATCATTTCGGTACATTCCTTTATTTGAATATGATCTTGAGTTAACATTTGTTGTTGTTGTTTGTTTTTAAATATTAACTTAAAATTTATTCTCCGCTAAATTGCGCTAAAGTTCAATTTTTATTTTGGCAAATTCTAAACAACCCGCCTCTCTTAGTACTTAGCATCATGTGGCGATGTATTGCAGCTATCTTGAGGCCTGGATCCAAGGGCTGCATGTACCAAGTGTGGTGTTTCATCGAACATTTTAGTTAGCTTGCAGAGGAATTTCTTTTAGGTTTAACAAAAATCTCTTTTAAGTTCATACATGAGGTAATCATAGAATGCTGCCGAACTGGCACTGTAATCGATACAATTCGCTTTCACACGCCTTAAATTTCGGATTGAGATAGCTTCAATACGTAGTTATTCGCTATGTTTCTCAAACTGTCGCAAAGATTCGATAAAATTTCAAAAATTTTCGGCGTGACTATGAACAATTAAATGTCCCAGTTAAAATACACCGTCGCGGCGACAGCGCCTAGCCCTGCAATTCCTGCGACGCAAGCGATTGAGCTAACCGTGATAACCCCCAAAAAAGGTTGACCGGACAGCCCTGATATACGTTACAATCATTGCATGACATCGGTAACGGGTAACGGCCGTCACACTGCACAAATAGAGCTACTGAGAATTTCAAATTATTGTGCCTCTAGCTGGGAGCGAACCCGCACCGTCACGGCGACAGCGCCTAGCCCTGCAATTCCTGCGACGCAACCGATAGAGCTAACCGGGACAACCCCCAAAAAAGGTTGACCGGACAGCCCCAATATACATTACAATCATTGCATGACATCGGTAACAGGTTATTTTACTGATAACAGTACTGGATATATGTACGGGGAGACTTTTTACGGCCGCCACACTGCACAAATAGCGCTACTGTGAATTTCAAATTATTGTGCCTCTAGCGGGGAGGAATGCGACCTCAAGTGAGATTTTTTTCTGTTTTCAGAATATGCTTTTAAAAAACAGTTTTGAAAATATCGACGTGTATGGGGTTTTCTAATAAACGATGGTGACACGGTGTCTTCGATGTGTTTTCACAGGACCAGTATTGCATTTGTTCTGAGGATTATCCGGGTGTTGACATACTCGACGTTAATTGTACGGCTCAAAATCTTATGCGAACGCCTAATTTTACAAAGATTTCTGACCAAATCATCGGACATTACATTACATTCGATATTTTTCTAAGTGACAACGAACTGACTACAATTCCACCAGGATTTTTCTGGAATTTTAATCGCGCAAATAAAAATGGAAATTACATGTACATAGAGTTGGAAATTAACAAGATACGCATAATAGAAAACGATGCCTTTGTTGGTATCAATAATATGAATATGATGCTTGATCTAAATAAACCGCATTACCGCGATTCCGTTAGCTTTTAAGTTATTTAATAACCTTACCGAATTATACATTAGTGGAAATCCTTTACTGGCGTTCGACTCCGCAACTGTAAACTCAATGGCAAAATCATTGAACGAATTGGATATAGATTATCACGCTCTATATTCGAGATGCTAAAAATTTCAGTGCAAACAGTGTGTTTGATTGGCAACCCGGTACCAGCTTGAAAGTAATTGAACTGGCAATTAACTCTTCTGATCTTGAAGAATTTCCTGATGTCCTCAATTTAATGCCATCCCTTCTCGTCCTAAACGTGAACTTCAACAAGATCAGAACTATCAATGAGAAGCGTGTTCCTTTGCGTAACACGTTTAAAGTGCTTAACATGCCATACAACCGACCTCGGACCATTCCTGCCTTCTTCAATCGTTTCGACAATCTACTTTACTTATACATTGAATACAAGATTACCTTTGTGGCTCCTGAATCAAATGTTTTATCCATACAATCGTTGTGTGCCCTCGGAAATCCATGGGTTTACAATAATACTAATTGTTACGAATACTGCTCTGTTGTCTTTCCAGTTTTTGATACAACGTTAAATTTCTAAAACCAGTGAGTAACACACTAATCTGACAGAAAATATTGATCAGTGTAGACATTGAAAATGTCCGTAAAAAAGTTATGACAAAAAAAGAAAAAGAACATGACAGATGTTATGACAAAAAAAGAACTTAACCTAGGAGCTTAACACAGGAATCTAAAGGAGGACTTATTACTTAAAAGCTTACTTGTTAGCAACTTTGTGTGGAATGTTGAATGAGTTTTTTTTTTATCAGTGACATATATATTTCAGTTTTAGTTTTACAATTGGCACATTTGGGCAAGGCATGGGAAAAGGTGTCGTCGGTCCTTGTTTGACAATTTTGTTGTTACTGCTTATATTTTGAATAAGAATGATACATTTGTATCTCGGAGATTTTTATACACATTTTTTAATTCTTGTATATCTAACAGCATAAATCCCGCTAAATTAGTGTCGCCTGGCAACTATGTCATCAACTGTTTGAAGGTACCTTTTACCTTTGACGATAACTACTTCGTGTTTCCAGTTTTTGATACAACGCCAATGAATAACTCACAAATCTGACAGAAAATTTTGATCAGTGTTAACATTGAAAATGTACTGGAAAAATCTTATGACAAAATGGAACTCACCGAAGTTATTCAACGAAGGAGAAGGAAACTAGAGGAGTACTTTATATCTAAATGCATACTTGTTAGTAACTGCGTGTCGAAGGTTGAATGACTTATTTTTATCGGTAACATACATTATATTAGTTTCATTTTAACAATTAGTACGTTGGGCACGCCGTCGGAAAAGGTGTCTTTGGTCATGTTTGACAATTTATTTGAAAATAAAGAATTATCTATTGTTTTCTTGAAGATGTTTACAACTTGAATATCTTAATGTATAATAATAGTAAGTATTGTCGCCTGACTTTATGACGTAAAGTGTTCGAATGTCCGTTTATACGTGACGCGCCTCGTATGTGCGCATGTGCAAAGTTTGTGTAAGTGCAAAATTGATTTTAAAAAGAGAAGTTAAATACTTCCAAAAAACAACCTTAGGTTTTGACAAGAAGATGCATAAAGCAACATAACGTTAATGGTGTCTTTAAGAAGACAGGGTTTACTGTATTCAGCTATTTATTTAAAATGTGCTTAATATATACATTAATTTTAGAACTAGTTTATATCGCTACTATAACAATTATAGATGGCATTAACAATGTATTTGTCATGCTGGCCAATGAAAGAATCCGACGAAACCTCATGTTAAAAATGTTGACTGTTAATTAACTAGATTCAATGATGTTTTCATACACCTGATGGTTTGTGTAGAAATGTACACGTAAACGATTCTCTGAAAATGTGTATCAAATTATTACAAAATATATAGCTTTTTATTTTGCATAATCAAGCTGTTATTAAAGAAAACATTTTTGGAAGAAATCGCAAATTTTCTATTTATATTCGTCATACACTGAACCCGTTAAAACAGGTTATTCCTACTAGCTGTTGGTAACTGATAAAATATTATTGTATTCATATGATTGTAAAGTTTTACTTATGATAGAATTAGAAACAATCACTATAATAAAGATCAATCACACACTTCTAGTGTTTTCCACCATTAAGCCTAATTCCGGTTTTCTGCAAATTTCTCAAATGACGTGTACTAAAACATTTTCAATCGTTGTCCAACTAAGCGGTAAGGTTAGCTTAAAAAAAAACTCAAAATTCAAACTTAAAGTTCATTTATTTCGTTTGAATGTGGAATTTAAAATTAATAATCCTTCACCAAATGCAGCCTACTATGACGATCAGAACACTGTGACAAAGTAAGTCTGTGGAATACTAGGTGCTGCTCTCCGAACTTCCTAATAGACGATTCCAGTGATGTTTGAAATTCTTAGATATTTGTTCGATGAAAAGGAGAACCGCCACAATATTGACATTGCATAAGTGTAATGTTTTATTTATTAAGGTATTTGTGTTTTTTGTTTCGTTTTAATTTGCTTAATATTTAGTTTATGAAAAAGTACGACATCCAAAAGGAAAGTACTTTAAATTGAATCAACAAAAATAAAACAGTTCTACATAGTAAGAAAGCACTGCTCCGTGTTTTTAATCCACGGCATGTCAATAAAGAAAAAAATTGTTTGCCAAATAAATAATTTCATTTTTCGCGGCTTTATTTTTCGGGTATTTTTATCAAGCATAGAAACGCAAATATAAATTCTGTCGAGACTTACCATTTTGTTAAAAGTCTAAGACTAATACAACTATGCACATTTATGATTACAAATTTGAAGGACCATACAGTCATATAATTATATAGAATTTTTCTTTTCAGACATGTTATCACATAGAAATGTTTGGGGGTGAAATTTGCGCATTTACCTAAACTCGATAAAATGAGAAATGTGGGTACAACTATAAATTAAAATTGTTATTTATGTGTAAGCCCGCATCGAAAAGTGAAAACAAAAACTGATAACACTTCCAATGAAGATCTGTAGATACTTGTTGACCTACGTACATGTATATATTGTTAATGATCAGAGCATCTGGAAAAATAGCAAGATAACGATTACTTTTAAATTAACAATTTATAATGAATATCACATGACAAAAATGGTTCTTTTCTACACACGATCTTCAATTGCAGTATCAGGTAGAGTCATGTCGCTGGATAAGATGCCCTGGTAATGACGTCTTCGTTTGCAGTATCAGGTAGTGTCCATGTCGCGGAAAAAGATGCCCTGGTACTGACGTCTTCATTTGTAGTATCAGATAGGGCCGTTTCGCGGGATAAGATTCCCTGGTAATGACGTCTTCATTTGCAGTATCAGGTAGGGTCCATGTCGCGGAAAACGATTCCCTGGTAATGACGTCTTCATTTGCAGTATCAGGTAGGGTCCATGTCGCGGAAAACGATTCCCTGGTAATGACGTCTTCATTTGCAGAATCAGGTATGGGCAAGTAACGGGAAAAAATGCCCTGGTAATGACGTATTTTGTTGCAATATTTCGCGGGATAAGATGCCCTGGTAATGACGTCTTCATTTGCAGTATCAGTTAGGGTCCATGTCGCGGAAAACGATTCCCTGGCAATGACGCCTTTATTTGCAGTATCAGGTAGGGTCCATGTCGCGGAAAAAGATGCCCTGGTAATGACGTCTTTATTTGCAGTATCAGGTTTGGGCAAGTAACGGGAAAACGATGCCCTGGTAATGACGTATTTTGTTGCAGTATTTCGCGGGATAAGATGCCCTGGTAATGACGTCTTCATTTGCAGTATCAGTTAGGGTCCATGTCGCGGAAAACGATTCCCTGGCAATGAAGCCTTTATTTGCAGTATCAGGTAGGGGCCATGTCACGGGAAAAGATGCCCTAGTACTGACGTCTTCATTTGCAGTATCAGGTAGGGTCCATGTCGCGGAAAAAGATTCCCTGGTAATGACGCCTTTATTTGCAGTATCAGGTAGGGTCCATGTCGCGGAAAAAGATGCCCTGGTAATTTTGTCTTTATTTGCAGTATCAGGTCTGGGGCAAGTAACGGGAAAAGATGCCCTGGTAATTTTGTCTTTTTTTGCAGTATCAGGTCTGGGGAAAGTAACGGGAAAAGATGCCCTGGTAATTTTGTCTTTATTTGCAGTATCAGGTCTGGGGCAAGTAACGGGAAAAGATGCCCTGGTAATTTTGTCTTTATTTGCAGTATCAGGTCTGGGGCAAATAACGGGAAAAGATGCCCTGGTAATTTTGTCTTTATTTGCAGTATCAGGTCTGGGGCATGTTAAGGAAAAGATGCCCTGGAAATTTCAATATTAGTTGAAGTATCAGGTCTGGGGCATGTCGCGGGAAACGATAACCTTGGAATGATTTCTTTAAGTCGACAAGACGTCATAGTTTACATGTGCAGTTGCAGTAATAGTCATATTCTCCACTCAAAATATGTAAAATAACACTTAAAATTCAGAAAATAATAGTTAAGTATGCTTCATTTTGAACTGTATACATAGAATAGAAACAACTAAAATGCTTGAAATATTTAAAAAAGACACCATTTCTGGCTACATTGCATAATTATTGCATAACCAGTGTATGGTAAATAGGGTACCATGTTAAAGCTTAACATTGCTTTCTTTGAAAATGCAGTTAATTCATATTTAATTTAAGAAATAATAAATAGCTTTTGGTGATACGTCATAAATCCTGCGACAAACATGTATTACCGGAAAATATTTATTTTTCAATTTTAACATCTCCCTAATTCAAAAGAACGATAATAATTCAAAGATTGAATAACAAACTTGAATAGATGTCCATCCAACCGCGCATCGAGAATTCTCCAGTCGTCGTTCGAACAGTATTGTTTATTCCAACGGTTTAATACCTTCATCAGGAAATAACATGCATCATGTATAAACAACGGAAATATTGTTATGTAGTTCAAAATGCGCGTTAACGTCATCTTAACGTTGCCACAAAAGAGCGAAATATAATTATGGTATTTTATGTAAATATATAAAATAAATATTATTCTATTACTGTAGTATCATCATATTACGCGCGGGTTACAATTTCGAGTATTAAGTGGTTTCGTTAATGTGCTCAATTAAATCCCAGCGAAAAAAAATACAATTGTCACGTGATACTTTTATAGCGACCGGTATTTACGGAATAGCCGTGCTCACGCGCGGTGATTTATCGTGTGTTTTATCACTGTAAATACAAAAGGAGTCGTGTTAAAATTAAATTGTATTTAATTCATAACCCTATAAGCATTAACCTTATTACACAAGAAGTCCTGGATTTCTATGTAATATTAAGACCACCTAATGTTTCAAAAGAACGTAAGTTCTGTCAGATTATTCTAAAATTTGAAATATATACACGATTTTGCGGTTTATCTTTAGATAAACAATTGAATTTAAACGCTTGCGACCTATATTTTTTACGTCCGTATTTTAAATGGTTCAAACGTCAACATTTGGTTTTGTTAATAATACACGTTCTATTTAATTGGAGTGTTTTAGTGTTCTGGTCTACTGATATGGCCCTCATTTAAATAATCTAGATAATTTACTTACAAATGAAGACAAAGTATACATTGCTGACGGTGTTCAAAAGTTTGTTCTGATTATATAGGAATACTTTATCTATTACTGTATATATAGGCCCACATTTCATTGTATTAGTCAAAGTCAAATCAAATTTTTTATTGGCATTAAACAAATGAATGTTCAGAGCCATATAACATTTCATAATAGCGGCATTTACAGTATAAGAGAAAACACAAGAAAAGAATTATATAAGAGGCATGGTATATGTAGTTAACAAAAGTATAATATAAATTAATCGTGTAATTGATAAAGTGCGCTACAAAAACTATTTACATGCATTTCAAAATAAGCCATTATAATCTCTTTTTCCCATGATTGCTAAAAAAATGATTTACCAACTTGAAGGTTATTTTACTATTTTTTTTGCTTTTGGTTTGCAATAATGCTTTGAATTTATAATGATTGGGCCAGGAAATATAATAGTTTTTAATTAATTCTGTTCGTAAATTATTTAACGCAAACATGACGTAAACTTGAGGACTGGTGAAATCTGAACGATTACCGAACAACTTCTTAATCTATACAAGCTATAATTTTAAAGTAATCCTTGTTCAAACCTCGAAATATTTAAATAAACTATTTTATAAGAGTAAAATCGGCACAAGTGACAAATAAGTAACGTGTTCAAAATAAGCATGCAGATAATTAAATGCACATGACATTGTATAGAAAAGGTGTTTAAACGACAGAGAAGTCTTAAAGTCACAGAACATGACAAATAAGTGTCATGCAAATATTGCAAGCACGAAAACACGTGTACAATACCTTTGCATTCAAGCATACCTTTTATACATTATTATCTTTAAAGGCACTATGAGCACAATACATACCTTTTTGAAAATATTAAGTAGTGCTCAACCCGAGGCTTGGCAGAATGGAATGTGATATGCATTTTCATTATTGCCCCAAAGCAGGCGCAATCAAGTTCAGCCTGTAACATTTTCGGTATTTTGTTGTGTTTGGTGGTTTTTCAAAGATCTTTTTCAATCTATTCCACGTTTCAAGTTCATATCTCAACTAATTTCAATGTCATGGACGAAATACCTACAAATTATCGCAAAATATATCAATAGAAACGGAGAATGGTTTGTAAATATGTACTGTGCCAAAATGAAAACTTGACAAAATTAACATGAAAAACTCCTTTTACATAATGGATGCAAGTGAATGCAAACATCAGTAGGTATTTCGTCATCAATATGTTTATCTATGAGGTTGTCGGTTCAGTATCTATCGGTTTCAAAAAAGAAACAAAGCAACACATGATGCGGAAGTGGTTGTGAAAAATTAATCGTTTATTAAATAAGTTCTGAGGGAATTTGCTAAAACGGATAATAATTTAAGTAACTGTATCTGATTTCTTTGCATCAGTGGGCTTTAAAGATTGTGTTTTCCTTCTTTACATGCCATAAACTTTTTAATTTGGAAGTCAAAAAATCTGTTTGAGACATTAATGTTAAACATTATCGATCTCGTCATTATTAAGGAAAGAGAAGATAACTTTAACTTCTGTTAAAAATAACAACATCTTCCCACTTTATCAAATGTCCAGATTTGTGCAAATACCACAAATTGAACGAGATAAAACATATCATCACTAAACTCATAATTCGAGTTTAAAAACTGGCAAGTTTTCTTTCTTTTTTTCAGTATATATATTTGAAGAAGAGTAATGGATAGTGCTGTGGCGTAAAATATGACAGTGTTTATGCGTAAAGTTCAGGTTAAGCACTAAAATATTATCCCCATCGGTGACATTCATTCTATTATCTGCGACCGTATAAAGGCTGTAATCTTCATGAATTTACTAGTTGTGTCAGCTTATCTGGTGGGCCGAGAGCGAACGTATGTACCTGTATAAATTGTATAGACATTAAACTTTGTTCTGCCCTGGGCAGTCATATGCATTTCTATAACTGCTCAGGAACAGGTTTAATCATTTTTGATTCTAAAATAAAATGAGCGCAGTTTGTGAAGATCCTGTAAAGTATGTGCCGTCTTTGATTTCAGTGTTGTTGCCAATTCAATCATGTTCATGCCAAATCTTCTTCTTATTTATATCACTTGTAAACTTTCGTTATATGCTTAATACTGGCCTGTTTTAATATAAAAGTGGTAAACGAATTGTAATATCTTAATTATTTAAGATTTAAATATTGTTCTGACACCCATATATATTAACGTTCCTGTTTCAAAGTGTGTCTGTTTTGTTGTTTTTTATGTTTTCTTTTCATTTTGCGTTCTCTTTGATTTATAATTTTAATCCATTGTCACAATTCTATCTGTTCTGTTCCTGTATGCCCACCTCACGATTGTTTCTCGTGAATCGTCATTTCCACGATTATTTTATCAAGAACAACACTAATTCTTGCTTTCATTGTTATATCTGTATCATCAATTTGTGCTGGTGCGTGATGCTAAAAATGTTTAATAGACACTGGTCTGGTGTCCGATTTTATAACTTATTTAATCAACAAAATGGTTTTGTATAATGTAGGTATATCCCTGATTCTGTCTTTGGTCCACGGGTCTCCCTGAGGACAGCGTTGATCAATAGATTCATTCCCATGATGAAGAGTACCACAGAGACTGTGCATCCGGTGACGATTCCTTTCTCCAATTGCTGCCATCCCGTTTGCTGGTCACCAACAGAGAATCGCAGTTTGATTCCATCTAGGTAGCTGGTGATGATTTTCTGTACATGGTTGGGGACGTGGTAGTGTTTGAGGGCTGTGTAGATCAGCTGGTGGGGTATTGAAGCGTTGGCGAGGTCAAGCCATACTTCTGTTAGGTCCTTCTTCCCTGTCTGCCTCACGTATGAGCTGGGTGATGGCGCTGGTGTGCTCTACACAGCCAGAGAACCCGGGTACTCCTCCCTTCTGGACAGAGGTGGCGATGTACTTGTTGCCCGTGAGGAATGATGTCAGTCTTCTGGCAAGGATGGCGAAGAATATCTTCCCTTCTACGTTTAATAACGAGATGGTTCGGAACTGATTGACATTCTTGGAGTTCCTTTCCTTGAGTGTGAATATTCCCTCTGCTTCCTTCCAGGCTTCTGGCACTTCACCTTTCCTTCAGACTACCTTGAGGAGCCTCCATAGCCGCTTCTGCAGGAGTGGGCAGATCTTGTACACTTTGTACGGGATGGCATTGGGTCCGGTAGCTGAACCAAATCTCGCTTTCTTGATGACATCCTTTACTTCCCCAACGGTTGGCTCTGAGGTCAGCATCTCTGTCTCTGGTAGTGCTGCTGGTTCTATGCGTTCACAGTCCCCTAAGATGTTTTCTCTACTGGGATCAGAATGCGTCTCGTGGAGGTATCTTTCTACCTCATCCACTGGGGTTTCGAGTGTGCCTGGCCTTTCTTTGTCCAGTAGGTTTCTTGCAAACTTGTATGGGTTGGCTGTGAATAAAAGTCTCTTCTTGTTTTTTTCCCGGGCCTTCTTCCTTATGTTTTCAGCTTTCCGCAAAGATTTCAGCTGTGTGCGTACTGTGTCCCTCAACTCAGAGAGTCCAGGGCGCTCAGTCGGTGAGCTCTGTCTGTACCTTTGCTTCAGCTGTCTAAGTTCGCGTCTAAGTTTCTCTATGCGGGATTGTCGTCTGTTGGGCTTCAGTGGCTCCCTGCGTACCTTGGCTTCCTCTACTCCAAACCGTTCCTTTGCCACAGAGTAGACAATGGTGGTAAGGGTTTGTAGTTTCCGGTTCACTGGTCCTTGCACGGCTGCTGCGAGGATGATGTCTAGTTCCTCATCTAACAGTTTCCATGATTTCCTGTCTTGTGCTTTGGGCCACTTGAACCTTGGCTTCCTTTGGCTTATGGTTGAGTCTTGGCGTGGTCTATCCAAAACAGTTTCTCGCTCAGCTGCCTGACTGCTATCTCCTGGCGACTTAAGTAGATCCAGAAGGGGGTATTCTTCCTCCACCTCTGGGTCCTGGAAGACATCCTGCGTTGTGTCGTGAACGGAGAGTTCCTCAATACTGTGGTTTGAGTCCAGACTGGGGTACTCCTGCGTCTCACTAGCCAAACCGGCTAAGCGCTGTCCACGTGGCCTCGCACGCTGGCAACCAGACTTTCCTTGGTGAATTCGTAGACCATGTTGGTTATTGCAGACCTTGCCGCATGAGCAGGTAACTGTTTCCTGTTGCTGCATTCATCGTCGATTGGGCGGTCCGTGTCGATTCCATTAGGTCCATCTATTTGAGTCTATCATCCTCCCTCCCTCTCGGTGTCTTTCATTGTTGGAGTTTGTAGCTTGTTTGTGGGTGTTCTCTCACAAGAACTGCATTTCGGGATGCTACCCCTAGTGCCCCGGTTCCAGTCTGTTCCTGGCGTCATCTGTCTCTCCAGTGTCACCAATCTATTCTCGGTTGTCATCCAGTCTTTCCTGGAAGTCACTGGTAGTCCAGTTGTTGCATATGTATGTGAAACAGCCTGCAGACCATCATTCCTGCTTCCCTGCATCTGTTGAGGATCCGTCTCTAACCAGTTTCCCCAGGCCTGTTGAGCAGACCCACGAGTAGCGCTGGCCTGAGACCCAGGAACTGTCGCTTTGTTGTTGTCAGTGGTTTGCTCCTCAGCATGGTGCTCGCCGTCATTGATTTTTAGGGCCTTATCCATGTATATCTGATAGCGAGTGGCCCCACCGTCTTACGGTGTAAAGGTCGATAGCTTCCAGCTCTTCTCCTCTCGTCGTAGCCACAACACGCTCTGCAGCTTGGCTCAGTCTTTGGATTGTCTTGCGCCTGTTTCTGCCAGTCGTCCCGATTGCTGCCATCAGTCGGCACACAGATTGCGAACAAATATTAGACACTAACAAAAATTAAATACATGACTGTACAAATTCATGATGTAATTTATGCGTTAACATGTTTAAAACTTTGGCAGAATAAAAGTTTGTCATTGGACCTATACAAAGTTATAGATTTAGACTTTTTCCAATATATTTGTTTCTTGTAAAACTATGGGGATAATAAAATGAATCCGGTATACAAAATTTCATCTTAAACTGTATAGGTTTTTATAAAGAAAGGTTTTATGAGTTCCAACATTTGGCCGGTAAGTCATCGCGTGGACTAGTATGAAGTATTTATTGCATTTTGCGTTTAACAAGCAAAGTCCCCCATGGAGTTTTGTTCACGAGTTGTTAAAAAAAGTTAACATAAACATAAATATAAGTCTTCGTCGGCAAAAGACAACAAGTATCGACTCAAAAACAGCAAAGAGGAAACATCCAATGACGATTCCAGCGATAGCACCAGCTGCTATAATGACATCACAATCGGAATAATCACCACAGGGATTGTGTCCATTACACACTACGTCACTTGGAATGCAGCGACCGTTGCTACATTCATGTTCGCCTGAGTAGCAATAACCTAAAAAGACGATACATACGTACTTTGAAATGCAGCGACCGTTGCTACATTCATGTTCGCCTGAGTAGCATTAACCTAAAAAGTCAAAACATATTACTTTGGAATGCAGAGACCTTGCTACATTCATGTTTGTCCGATATGCAATAACCTTAAAAGTCAAAGCATCTGTTTGTCAGTTAATGACCACAAATAAGTTTAAAATGTTCCCTTAATAAATGACTTCAATACATGTAGCACTTATTCCCGAAGTGGAATTCGTAGTCAGGCTCGCAAACTGTCAAAAGTCTGCAAAATGCACCTCTATGAACGAATGAAATATAACATAGCGAGAGGTTTATTGAGACTTTCTTCAATGAAATTGAAAGCTTTTAATTTACCTGTGTGATACTGAGTTATTACCAAACTAAACCCTGATGACTGCCACGTTGAGTCACTCACAAATCGTAGGAATAGATTGTAACCCGTTGTTGTTTTTACTACATTAGTGATGTACAAACCACACTGCCTTCCTGAGAATCCTGAAATTACAAATAAATCAGTGCATAAAAATGAACCGTTTGGTCGGTGGAAAAAATTAATTATGATACATGTATCATTATTTTTATGTTAATTGATTTTGCGGTAACGAACTTCAACACAGATGCTCTGAAATTGTAAACGTTCAAAAAATCCCGAAATATATCGTTCTTAAGACACATACGTACAGTTCTACTTAGCGTTTGGTTCGAATTGGCGCATAAAACACATCTTTCAAACAAAACTGAAACGAAATAATGTAATTCAACAGTAAACATATATGCCAATGCTCAGGCACAACTTAACTCGAAATAATTATGCCATGCAGTATGGAACGTTGTTTTTTGACAATAAATAAACAACACTCAAGTGGCGATCTTACTCTCACTTAAACCTGTTCAAGTGACTAGCTCACGTTTATTTAAACCAGGTTTTACTCAACTGTTTACGCAGTAATCAAACACTAGCATCTGTTGAAGTGGAATGCTAACGTTTAGTACGATCTTGTTTTTACGCAACTATTCACGCGGCATTCAAGCTCGAACACACCGGTTCAAGTGAAATGCCAAGATATACTAAAACCTGGTTTTCACGCAACTGTTCACGCGGCATTTAAGCACTAGCACCAGTTAGAGGGGAATGCTCACGATTACTAGAACCCGGCATTCACGCAGCTGTTCACGTGACATTCAAACACTGACAACGGTTTAAGTTGTATGTTCATGTTTACTTGAACCTGGAATTCACGCAACTGTTCACGCAGCTAGAAGCTCTAGCAGCAGTTCAATTGGCATGCCACGTTAACTTGAACCTGGTATTAACGCAACACAACTGTTCACTCGGCATTCAACCACTATCACCGTTATAAGTGGCATGTTCATGTTTACTTAAACCTGGTATTCACGCAACTGTTTATGCGAATTCAGACATTGGCACCTGTTCTAATGGCATTCTCATGATTACTTGAACCTGGCATTCACGCAAATGTTCACGCGGCATCCAAGCACTAGAACAAATTCAAGTGGCATTCCTCCTAGCTGTTTAAGCAGCATCCTCATACACACACATTCTTACACTCTTTAACGCCGTTAAGCGGCATTCTAACTTTGGGTGGCCTTTGATGTTTCTATTAAAAAATGTGCCAAATGTGCTAGAAATAAAAGAAAACACTAAACCAACAGCAAGATGCACGTGCTTAGTTTTACTTTTCAGTTCTCGGTATACTGCTTATGATTATAAGCAATTATAAAAAGTAAAATATGCATATCAGGAATTGCCACATTCAGAAAACAGCCTCCCCACACAGTCAAGAAGAATAGCGAGAGAGAGAGAGCATGGCTAATAACATGATCAGTTTCATAAAAGACGCCACAAACAACAGAAATGAGAACCTGAGGGATTACCACCTTGGAACGGACAGTGGCAAATCAAATTGCCGCTGGGGGCTTTAACCAGGTTCTAGGGTGCACCAACCTCATACTTGCTCCAACATGTTCTCAAATCAACACACAAGTACAAGTTGTCTTGGTGAAATATATTATTATTGTCGTAGTACACGTACATTAAATATGCTTACCACTGTAACACACTGGGTGTAAGGGAGTTAATGCATACAAATAGTTCTGGTTTCACTTTTTAATGTATCGTAGGTAACAGCAAGTGTAACTAGAATCAGAGTCAATGGTCTCACTGATGAGAACGATCATACCCGATAAGGCTCTGAAATACATAAGATAAAATAGTGCTTACACAATGATTAAAGAATTAGAAAGCACTAATTCAAATTAACATAAATAATAAGATTTTAACAAATAATTATCTAGTTACACAAACAATACAATGTCATGTACATAATTATTAAATATGGGTCCATAGCACAGTGGTCTAACAATCATAAAAACCATTTAAAATGTGAAATTAACAATTCCTTAACTAAACAGCAAGATACAATTTGGTTCATTACAATGGTTACCTAACTTACCAGATTTCTGGAATCTGTAAGCCTTACAGGTCGTCTCTCACTCTTCTCGCTCTTACTCTACTGTAGGTGAACTGTATGAAGTGCTGCACTGTTAACAAGAAATAGATGGTTAAAACATGCGTGTTATATTCGAAAGAGAAATCCAAGAAATAGAAAATTTGCATTGCGACCGCCATCTTTTATGGAAAATGAATCAAATTAGAAATTACGAAATTTAAGAATGCCAAATACAAAAATGACGTCGTTAATTAGATTATTTCAGCAAACCATGTTTACCTTACAATCGAAATGTATAACTATCAAATAGAACATGAGAACAGAATCTCAGTAACAAAGGAACAACTGTTCTTCTTCAAAACTTTCTCCAACTGACCAAACCGTTCTTGTTGAGTTTCGCTCACTCAGGAAATCTCGTCTTGTCCAGAACGAGACTGGCCCCAAAAAGCATAATTAAAATCGAAAGAAGAAACGCATAAGTAAAACCGAAAGTAGAAAACCAAGAGGAACCAAGCGGGGATAAATACGCAAAATAGAAGGAAAAGAAAGGTCAACTCTGAACCAAATGAAAACATAAAATGTTGACCCTACTACATGCTCCCCCTCTATGTAAAATGACGTCCCGTCATTCTACTATCTGAAAAAAAAACAAATGCAATTAACCTTTTTTAGAAATGTTCTGAAAATCAAAACATTAAAACCTGACAAAACAATCAGGACTACTTTCCATTAGTATCTCTCAATCAGCTTGTTCATCCTACAGGCTGCAAACTGAAAAATTAAAACAAAAACATAAAAACTCTCAGGTTATACATGCAGGTCTGAACAGGAAAACATTAATGATCTTAACACTACCTACAAAAAGTAAACCCTGAAATAAATGTAATAAATTCTCACTTGTCTCCCCTCTCGAAAAAAATTGTGTCCCACAATTTTCAGGTCCTCTTCTGAAAAGAAATAAAATTATAAATATACCGTATGTCAGAAAATGCTAACAAAAACAATATGCATATAAATGACAAAGGTAAGTTATCACTAAAACATTTATTAAATTATTTAAAACATGTTTTACATAAATTAGTTATTCCATTATTCACTTTATTTTCAAAATAGCCCTAATGATTTTATTCACTGTAACTGTGTCTAATGTTTCAAACACTCCAGAAGATGAGATCAAGTCCAAAGCTTTGGCTTTAGCCAACCATTTAGCGCTAACTTGTTGATGGTTATCGTGGAAGTCGCCAAACCAAGCTGGACGTTTCATAGTCCTTGTTGATCTTCTTAAGCCTTGTTCTCTTTCTTCAACTTCATCTTCCTCTGTGGTTGCACTGGCTGATTCATCTTCGGTGTCATGATCTGATTCTTCTGTGTCATGATCTGATTCTTCGGAGGATTCCCTGTTAGCTTCCTCTTCTGGATCACTGTCTGTTTCGCTAGCTGATGTTCTTCTGGTCACTTCTGCTTCTCTTCTCTCTGTTTCATCCAATCTCCTTTCTGGCTCTCTTCTGTCTTCCAATCGCCTTTCTGGTTCACCTCTGAGTTCAGTTCTGAGGGCGCTCCCTCCATAATATCTTGGTACAACATATTCCACTGCACTCTCGTTCTCCGATTCAGTGACGTCACTTGGTTTTCCATGATTTTTCTAACTTTGTCTCTTGACAGTACTGTCCTCTCTTTCCGGCATATGACCAAATCCATTCCCTTTATTTTCCAAAGACTTCCTAACTCTTGGAGTAGGTTTTGGTTTTTGAACAGACTTTGGTTCCTCTACTGAAATACCTTCTTCTTCCTTCTCAAATCTGTTGTTTACATATCCAACTGGAAGAAGATGATTCCTGTGTAATTTCTTGATTACACCTGCAGGTGACCTTATTTCATAAACAGGGATATCCTTATTGGGTTGGGCAATGACTTGGTACAGATCTGGCTCGAACTTGTCTGCAATCTTGTGTCTACCTTCGAATGCTAATATCTTCACCAAGACATTGTCTCCTACTTCTATCCTGGCTGCGTTAGCCTTCCTGTCATAAACCTCTTTCTGTCTGTCTGCTACCTTGTCTGTAAGTCTGTTAACAATCTCCTGGGTTTCTTTCAGCCTTTCTTTGAGATCTTGTAAGTAGGCTCTTGTAGTCTTATTACTGCTTTCAGATTCAGTAGTTTCAAACATGGAGTCTATAGGTAGTTTGGGCTCTCTGCCAAACATAAGTTCGAAAGGCGAAATTCCTGTTGTTTCGTGTACAGTGCAATTGTATGCATAAACAAGCGAGGGAACATACTTCTTCCAATCCTTTTTCTGATCTGGATCTAGAGTCCCGAGCATGTTTAACAATGTGCGGTTATATCGCTTTGTAACACCATTACCCATAGGGTGATATGGAGTAGTACGTGATTTCTTTATGCCCATAATATTGCAGAGTTCCTTAATAATTTCAGATTCTAAATGGAAGAAGTATGTTCCCTCGCTTGTTTATGCATACAATTGCACTGTACTATTTAAGCCACTAGATGTCGCTGGGGCAGGTTTTAATGGTATTTTTGATATGCTTCACATCTAAGGGCCCTTTTTCAAATAGTAAAATAACCAAGAAGTATTTTCCTAAGAACGTTTTATATATCATCTTTGCAACATTTCAAATGAAATGGAAGAGAAAATTTCATGACAAAAAGCATTTCTAATATTAAACCCCCAAGTTGACTATTTAAGCCACTAGATGGCAATGGGGCAGGTTTTAATGGTATTTTTGATATGCTTCACATCTAAGGGCTTTTTTTTAAATAGTACAATAACCAAGAAGTATTTTCAAATGAAATGGCAGAGAAAATTTCATGACAAAAAGCATTTAATTGTAATAAGGTTATCGGTATCACAAATTAAGGAAAACCTTTTGCAAGTTTTATTGCCGATATCCAGATTTAATTCATAAATACAGCTGCAGTTTAAAATCACTATTGCAACAAGGAATTTCACAGCCAGTTTTTTTATGGAGATTTAATTTATAAACTTAAGAAGATAAAAGGCGATGTTAATTTCTCCCGGTTATTCGTAAAAACCATCTGTAAATTTAAAAAGAAAGGTTACCAACATGATATTTTACAGCGCTCTGCAGGCCTGGTGATTAACCCATCTACAGTTGATCATTATGCTTACCTCTTTGGTTGCACGACGTTGGCAGGGGTGTAAGAGTTTATGAAAGTTTATGGGGAAATCTTTTCTTAAAATAACCTAAAAGCTCGATTTGTTTCTTTTATCCCTGTCATCGTGTTCTTGCTGATTTTACTCCAGGTGCTCTGGTCTCGGAAAGATCATTGAGTACCCGCCCTTTGGCTTTGCAATGCTATTAAATTCTTATGTTTATATGTTTGTATGCTTTTGCATGCAACATTGTTGAGCTGATGGGTGGGTTGGAGTTATTTCACCAAGACAATTTGTACTTGTTTTGTGATCATACGAGAACCTGTTGGGGCAAGTGTGAGGTTGGTGCACCCTAGAACCTGGTTTAAACCCCCAGTGGCAATTTGTTTTGCCACTGACCGTTCCAAGGCGGTATCCCCAAAGGTTCTCTTGTTTATTATTGTTTGTGGCGTCCTATTTGAATTGACATACATATATAAAACATGCGCTCTCTCTGTCTTCCTCTATTCTTTTTCGCTGCCTGGGGAGGCTGTGTTTTTTGAGTGTGGCGATTCCTGATATGCATATGTTGTTTTTTTTGTGAGAAAAAAATCTGTTAACTGTCAAAAATTTGAAAATCCTGGAAGGAGTTTCTGAGTTCATGACCTGCAGATAGTAAACAAATACACGTGGCAGTATAGCTTGAATTACTTCTCTAGGCTACTGTTTGGCTATAAGAAGCTGATCAGTAATACGGAATCGACCCATACCGATTCCGATTACGGTATTGCGCATGAGCAAAAAGCAGTACCTTGAAACTTTGAAACCGTGTCGCAAAATAAGGCTTCTGATTAGACAATATGACTTTCATCCGGGTTCAATAGTCCAGATGGCTTGCTTCCGGATTTTAAAACTGAAAAGCCGCTATTTTGTTTCTCGATTCACATTTTCAGAAGTTCTTCTTCCATATGTTAGATAACAATTAAGATTTGTGTGGCCAAAAATAAGGTAAATAAGTTTCTACATTGATTAAATCCTAATATTGTCACAGAGTTAAGGTCTAACAGTAGACTCCATCGTAGCGATGCGTATTACGGTAGTTGTTAGGCGTTGTGTTAATTAAAATACAGAGTGAGAAAGTGACATTTACACCGGTCCAGCATGCTCAACCTTGAACATTTACTGTTTTCATTTTTTACTGCAATTATCAGCACGAACAGTAAGTTGAACATTGCAGTTTAGATGATAATATCGATTGCTTTCGTTTAAATTTGGTGTAAGAAAGCGATTAGGTATTGCGTTGAATTAACTCAGACATCCCGAAAGTTGCCAGAACGAAGGACCTGTCTGGTAAAATTTGAGGCGGTCAGACTAGATTTCTTATGTCATCAGACCGAATGTCAGACAAAAATTTGACTCCTTATACTTGCAAATAGCCTCATAAAATGTTTCTGTCTGACAGAATTTGTTTCGGTTAAACAGATTTTCACATCTCATCTGACCAAATGTCTGGCACATATTTTTAACTTTCGGGAAGTTTGTTAACTCTGGATACTGTTGACTGGACAGAACTGGTCAAATGAAATCTGACCAGCTAATGACATTAAAGATGTGTATACTTGATCAGGACTCGAACTCATGGTTCTCAGATAAAACATACAGCTACTCTGCCTATATAAGTTGAAATTTGAGGCATGGAAAAGCTGTGCTTTATTACCAAATGCTATCCGAATAATGCTTCATTTGCAACAAATAAAACTTATTACATTTCATTTTTAAAAACAATGAGGTATCGTGTAGAATGATTGAAATAGGAAGCACGGTGAAGCCGTGTTTACCACTAAATATTTATTTCAGATTTTAGTAATAATTTCTCTGTCAAACAAGTAATTGTTACAAGTTCAAATGTGATGCATGGTGAAGCCATGTTGACCATTATTAGACCTGTTCGCAATACCGTTGTATTACGTTTTTTATCGCAACCTCATAATCTCCGAATTTCAGAACGAGTTATCTATGCTGGGCCGCATCATTACACATTAGATTATAACGCAATGCAGAGAAATTTAACAAGTTTTACTGAATTACTTGACTCTTAAAATAATTGAAAACGATCATATTGTCCTCTCTGATCTTCCTAGAGGAAGTGTTTATTTGAAACTATTGGGATGTATTCGATCCGTACCGAAGCATGAAATTATATTGCCTCCAGCAGTGTTTCTAAAATTTAAAAATCCCAATCGGACATTGGATCC
The DNA here is from genome assembly GCA_038501625.1 of Corbicula japonica. Taxonomy (NCBI): domain Eukaryota; kingdom Metazoa; phylum Mollusca; class Bivalvia; order Venerida; family Cyrenidae; genus Corbicula; species Corbicula japonica. The sequence continues at coordinate 2,728,305 of JAZAYU010000038.1, read as the reverse complement.
AAAAGGAACTATTCTCCGACAGTGACTTTCGGTCCCCGCATTCAGAGCATTTCACTCTTCTGACCATCAGTCCATTCCTCCCTTACGACATAATTTCGCGATGGCAATATCCTACAACCTCCCAACAGATTAATGATTTTCGAGTTGTAGACGGAAAAATTCTTTGATCGATTTATTAGAGCGGCATGCAACATTTGAAGTTTACTGCGATCGGCATCTTTGTTGTTAAACACAAGCAACTCCCATGCATTTCAAACATGACGTAATAGTTCAAAACACTAATCGTGAAGTGGATTATTTAGTTCATTCAACATGTACTAACTCTCGGATTTTTGGAAGGCAACTATACGTAAATGCCGTATAGGTCGATCATATCATGCTCGTTAACACGATATTATATTTGTTGGAAATATTAGTATATTCTTTAAGGATGTGGTAGTTCTTGAATCTACACGAGGAGTATATGTATACAACATTTATTTCCGAGTCAAAAATAAATTTTGCTAGCGTAGAAATTTTTAAAATTTAATTTGTAATTTATTTGAATGGTGTATGTATAAGCACGCCGTGTTGTATGTGTACGTTACCATGCCGGTCACTCGATTAAAAACTATAAAAATCATATTCATTTGAGCCATTTAAATTTTGCTGAGAAAACAATTTAAGTGAAGTCCGCATGATATAAGTTTTCTTTAAATTTGAGAAACAGCTATAATTATAAATTTTATTCGGTTGTCAGTCATTAAGAATTAGGCACATCACTTTTTTCAATAAAATCAAACTGTTTTATTGTTAACCGACCACTTTCTGTTTTGTCTATGCCGCAGGCTATTCACAGGACGTGTATTATGGGTAGTCATAGCAGCAGAGTTGTGAATTCTATAATTGACATATTAATTGCTGAATAAGCTGTGAAAACTGTACATGTAATTTTTGTAACAATTTATATGGGCCACTATTCATGACCGATATTTTTACCAATTGTGAAATTTCAATCAGGCAGTCTTCCATAAAATCGGTCAATGACCGGCCTGCTGAACATTCTAGAAACACTGGCCTCTAGGTATGGATAAAGTAACACAAAATAACAGGATGTTTATTCTAACCAGACGACTGCAGTCTACTGAATCTTGCTATTAAGAAAAAAGACAATCCTGGAAACACTCCGCTTGATTATTGCCATTGATTAAAAATATAAGCTTTTCATTACTTAAAGTTTGATTGTTAGACAAACTTCATTAGCACTAGAAATAGACTGAGGCTTTATAAGTCCGCCAGTTTTTTTGTATTCTCTTTTAATTTAAAGCCACAGACAAAACGATCGAGTTACATTTTGCTATGAAGGCCTGACTAGATATGCCCTATAAGGATCGATCGATAGTAAATTATATATATTAAATAAAAAATGGTACATGTAAAAAGCAAAATAATTTTCATATTGTTCATTAGCCAAAATTATTTTAGATTCTACTTGGTTTCTTGTGTTCCTGAAATTAGCGTTTGTTCTAATATAATAAACGGGATTATTTTGCATAATAAATATTTTATTTCTTCCTTGCAAACTCCATGTGTGATTATCGATTTACACCAAAACACTTTTTGGATCCAAATACTTAAAAATTTAAAGAAATTGCGTCAAGAGTACATATTAATAAAACCCAAAGCATTCACTATAATTAATATGCAAGTCGGCATACGTTGCCTTGTTCTGAAATCGCGTTTAGATAAAAATCGGAAAACCCGTTCCGCAACGGAGCAATTTATTTTTCACAGTCCACATTCCAATAGTTTGTGTCGAGCTTTTGTATAAATGACTGGGTCAAGATGTTTTGAGTGTAAAAATTATCTTGATCGCTCACTAAGAAAATAAATATTGTTATTGGAAAGTATATGCATGCATTGTGCAAATAATATTGTTTATAAAATGTGTGTTTTTTTTGTAATTTGTATTTCAGTTTGAAGTAATCATAATTATGAAAGATGCATGACAAATCTGGTTCAAAGAGCATGAAACTGGAATAGGAGAAAAAGTAGACTACTGGAGAGGTTTTGTTTTTTTTTTAATTTTCCCTGAAGGGCTTACCACCACACTCCTCTCAATGACATTCATCGATAAAAGGAAAATTATCAAAATCTCAATAATGGCAAAATGCCATTAAATGAATCTTTGCACAAATGTATGTAACAGTTATTAATGCATCTTTATTTTGCAGATGGCAAGACACGTTCGAACAGTCAAGAAAAATAGCGAGATCCAAACATTCCCTCAACTTCTATTTACACAAATTCACAATAACTAACAGCACAACATTATTTTAAATGTCCACATGAGTAATATGATACTGACAACAATTTATTATGTCCTCGTGACTTACATAAGTAAACTTTACAAGATATTAGTAAAATTGGGTTTGACCTTCACTTTCCTGGTCGCGAAGATGGATGATAATCACTGATTTCTCTTTTAGTAGTTGAAAGTTTTTTACAAAGTACACAACATTTTCTTATCAGTATCATTGCACTCACGTGGGAATTTAAAATAATGTTTTGTATCGGTTAGTTTTTGTGAATTTATGTAAATAAAATTTTAAGGAATTTTTACGTCTAGCTTTTTTCTTTACTTTTCTAACGTGTCTTACTGTATGCAAAATAAAGATACATTAGTAACATTCATTTGTGCAACGTTTCATTGAACGGCTTTTGCCTTTATTGAGATTTTGAAAATTTTCTTTTTATCAATGAACGTGATTGGAAGGAGTGTGGTAAGCCCTTAATATACAGTACAAACAGCGCAGAATTTGCCCTTATTTAACATTACTATGGTGTACCGAAATCACTGGCATGTTTGCACACCATCACCTGAACATGCCAATTTTTTGGTAGACACTGAATCAAACACCACAAAGTTTCTTAGTGGACCGTGTTGTACATACATGATGGGTCCCTGTGGTCACTTATTAAATCCTTTATTTAGTGGGTTAATCTTATAATCTTGTTCATTTGTTTTAAATAAAAACAATGTGGTTTCAGTTTTCACATATAATAACTTAACCTACTTTATGGACACACCTTTTTACCACACGGAAAGCCCATGTAAATCCAGATCAGATGGCGGAGATGTCGATTCAGATTATCTGGAAGATCTTAATGGTCTTTAAAATGTGATAACACTCTGGACTGTTATGCTAATCTTGTGTAGGAATTAAAGACGGCATGAAATCTTTCATCATTACCATCTTTCTTTGTATGTGATTTTTATAAAAAAAGACCCTACATGTAATAAATAAATTATCATGGCAACAGTATGAATCGTTCAGTTAACTGAAATTGCAATTTATGTACATCTTTATAAGCCATAAAAGGTACTGTGTAACTGACTAACTAGTTATCAGAGATGATTTAAAATAAAACATTTATTTTTAGAGATGTGTATCACCAGGCTTATGAAGGCTATAGAGTTGATACTTATGAAGAATTAGTAGACAGCTATGGCACAGAATATGAACATTGCCATAGTAAACAGATACAAGGTTTGCATAAATTTTCTTTTTTTTTCATGTATAAGAGCTGCATGAATGTATAATACTAATACAGCGACATCACACTGAATCGACCAGTTCATGAATATAAGTTTTTATGTTGGCTTCTTTCGACATTTTACTTCATGAATACAGTACTGAAAATCAAGAAATTGACAATTTTTGCGTTTCCACTCCGTTTCATTTCCATTTCAATTGGCAACGTTTTCCGCTGCGCTTCCATTCCGTTTCCGTTGCGTTTCCACCGTTTCCACGGTTAAATATTTTCGTTCAACAAATTTCAGTAAGTTGTAAATGTCAAAACATGTAGATTTCTATCAAATATAATGAAATATGGCGAGAAACTTCAGACTGGCATTGCAAAATTGATATTACCATGTTTGCCTCAATACTATGACGTGAAGGCGATACGATCCGGCGAAGGAAAACAATGAGAATTTCTCCATGTAAATGTGGCAAATTAAATGCTTGCGGGACAGCTTCGGTATGATACATTTATAAAAACTATAAAGCCCTTAGTAGGATTCTCTTGAATTCTCTAATAGCGGTATTCATTCGCTCTTGCTTATGATTTAGTTGTTTCTTAAAGAAGAGTCAAAATAAGAATGTCACAATGTACATGTAAATTCCCTAAAATTCCGGTAATTTATCTGTTGCCATGACAACTATCAATGATATCTACATCTTATCGACAATAAAATCGTCAAACCGCTTACAAAGAATTATATACGGTCAATTATGAAATTAACTGAATTTGACAATAAACTTTAGAATTATTAATCTGTAAATTTAAAAACAACTACTTTGTTATAAAATTAAAAGAATATTATCATTTCTAGCGACCCTATTTCAGCATGGTAGCATTATCACTGTACGTATGTCAAGTCAGATTAAATAAATTTACTGAATTATAAGCATCAGTGGAGAAAAAATAAAGCGTAACATCTGAATCATTTAGATGCTAAACTCTTTAGCTCCCGTGGTGTAACCCCACGAGCGTTCCGATACGACTGATATCTGTCTTTCGCTATTCACGGGACATTAATTTCAATTCACTTCATATTCATTTAAATATCTGAGTAAGATGCAAGTGCGATAAGCTATTGTTGCGTTTTGTTTTGTTTCTGAAGCATGCATGCGTATTCGAAAAGTAGTTTGTTTAGAAACTGAAACCTTAGAAACAAATATTTCATACAATTACGCTTATGTAAATTCTGTGTTGCAATACTACATGTACAAAGTAACTAAGCTTTCTAGAGTTACATTGGATATTTGTTCAGTATAAAAAATAATAATCGTACAATGTCCACGGAAGATAACCTCTTCTTTACTAAAGGGAAAGTGTCTGCTGTTGATAATTCAAAGGGAGATCATTTTTTTCGAAACTCGCTATTGCTGAATAATTATAAATACCACCCACGACGAAACCTTACACGTGCTTCGCGCATGAAGCGTGCATCTCGTGCAAATTATGTCTTTTTAATTGCAAACGTTTGACGTATTGTTAACGTTTCATTGTACGTCATATGTATTTTAAGTCAAATGTTTATGATGTATTCGGCGAGCAAACAACGTGTTTTTCGAACAAATCACGTGGTTTTTACCGCCAAATATTCAGACATCTAATATTATTGTCGGCGTTTGATTGTAGGTCATATTTAATGACGAATGTTAAATTGCTGAAAACATTATTTTCCAAAGGCCAGTTGATGTTTTTTTCCTATGAGAAAAAAATAAAACATTGCAATATTTTATTTCGTTTTTCATTTCTAAAACCCCTTACGCAAGAAATAAAATAATGTTGCGTTGTCCGTACTTTTTTTTAGATCTCTTCAATATCGCGTTTTAAAGCTATAAAACAAATAAAACAATTAACACATCTTCAAATTATCAGAGATAAAAAACGTGCACGCATAAACAAAGGTTCAAGTGAAAAATATATTCACCCGAGGTCCTTACGCATTGACATGTAGCAAAATTTCTAATCTTTCGATAAATGGGTAACAACTGCTCGATCAACGCTGAGTAATGGTAAATATTTAGAATGATTATTACTTGAAACAAGTGTCCCACGAAGCGTCATGTCGACAACTATCATGTTCGTTACAATTAATTTGGTACAAAGAAACGGTTACAACGTTACTATAAATAATCGGGTGACCTAGAAACGGTAAAAAAAAACGCTACTATAAATAATTTCAAGCGTTCCAAGCGCTTTTAGCGCTCCGTTGCGTTTTCATTTCGATAGCGTTCCGTTTCCATTCCGTTTCCGTTTCAATATAGAGTAAATAGCGTTTCGTTTCCATTTCCACTCCGTTCCGTTTGTCAATTTCGTGATTTTCAGTACTGTACACCCTTTATCACATTAGTGACCAGAGTATATCCAGTTCAGCAGGCTTATCTGTGCAGTTTGATCAGGATCTATACTGCTTACGTTTAGATTTCTGACCAAGAGGCAAACAGTTTAGATCCAGATCAGACCCCAAATATGTTCAGCTGACGTGGAACTATACTGTTTGTACAACATTTTATTGTATTTTTCTGGTAATCCAAGTATACAAAGGCACCGATAACATGACAGTCACGTGACAGAGAAATAAAATTAGGTTATAGCTTATCAGCAAAATGTATTAAATATCGTTAGGTTCCTTACAGGAGAATCATTCACTGAAGAAATATTAAACTCACCTTTATATGCAATACGTTCATAATTTCGGATGTAAACAGAGTATCACTTGACTGTCTACTTATCTATAATCGATTATTAGTTGGCGATATTTACAGTAATTAATTAGAATGTAAACACTAGAATACACTGGGAAGGACCAATTTGCACGTTAATAGTCCTACATTGTATTTTGCCATCCTCATATAACGTCGCCGGATAGCACGATGATTAGCAATTCGGTGCATGAATTGGACTAACTTTTATTATACACCAGTTCAATGCCAACGTTTATGACTATTGGGTTATGTCAGACGTCAATGTTAACGGTTTATTGAAGGTGTAGTTCGTCAATGCTTTGTGTATATTTTACTGTTATTTATTTCTATCAATATTTCATGCCATGTACAAGCGAATTAAACTTATCGCCAATTGATCTTTGATTCCTAGCATTTAATTAAGTTTTAGACATTAAGACTCGAGAATAAATGCCTGTTCATAATGAATTTGTCTTGTGATTTTTAATTATCGTTTGTACATTACTGTGGTATCATTTCATTTTGCAATATACTTGAATATTTTGCGCTAGAACATTTTCGCGAAATATAACCTCAGCGGAATAACACTGTGTTATAATAAAATAATACAGTTGTGCGAATTCATGTTCGCGCGAATATTTGAGTCTTCATTTGTGCGCGAAAATGTGTTCAGCAAAATATGATGATTCCACTGTCATTGGTCTTTTTATTTAGAGTTTAGTATTTTTTTTTTTTAATTTTACATCCAGCTGGAATGCTCCTTGATTTCCGCCTGGTTTCCGGGTGAAATTCCGGGCGGAGTATTACTTTGTTTCAGGAAAAAGTACGGTCGGTTTCCGGGTTAAATTCCACCTGGATTCCGGGTAAAATTCCGCCCGGACTTTCGAGCTCATTTGCATATTTCGCCTCCATTTACGCCCGGTTTCCGTCCATTTTCCAGGTGGACATATACTTTGAATATGCAGACACATTTTGCAATATCAGCCTGGAAATTTTCTAAATATTCCTGCTGTTCTCCGGGTGGATCTTTTCGTACGGGCATGTCCATAAAAAGTATCCATAGAGTAAGTCAAGAGTCAGGATACATGAAGTATTACCAGCATCAGAGTTCACATTGTTAATGAGGATTATTATAAGACAGATTGTGCAAAACAATGGATCAAGGTTTAAAACAAATGTTCCTTATTCTTGCTGAAAAGTGACACAGCTGTTAAAATTTCATTTCGTTTTTCTACATACAAAAAGAAGACTAACTAGACTTTATAAGACTGGAATGAAAACATAAAAAGGGATTTTACATTTGAAGGAATTGTTATCAGAAATTCAGAAATTAAAAAGTTTTACAATGCATAGCCTAATGAGTAAAAAAATGTTATCGTCTGCTCTAGTGTTTGTTTACTTCAGCTATATTTAGCTCAGGTACAGCGTCCTTTGCATAAGTGATAGTTTATCTGATGAACACGCCTACAAAATTCTTCCTACCAGGGTAGGGATTTTTTGCGGCTTTAACAAACACGTACTAGTTGTCTTTGTGAATTAGCTCTATCCCAACTATCATTTTTTAATGCAAACGACGGAATAGACAAACGTAGAATTCAGTGAACTTAGACATCTTGAAGGGATTAAAACAACGGAAAAATTCCTGTTCGATCTTCATCAAACAAGAAAAAAAGCCAAAATGCAACATATGCATGGCATATTTCAAGCTGGAAATGGCTTATGGTATCAACGCTAGGTCAGCAGTTATCGTCCCTTCTCTTGTGGTAATCTTGCCGTAAAAGATCATTCTTATGTCAAACGATCAAATGTTGACGTTGTAATCACAAGTTAAACAATTCATGTTATTAAAATTTTGTTAAATCTTCCTTCTTAGATAGTATTGCCTCTACATGGGAGCGAACCCGCACCATCACAGCGCAATTCCGACAACGCAACCAACTGAGCTAACATACTTACCGTAAAATGCAACATCAGTCTGTCAAATGTAAAACTCGAAGTGGTTATAACAACGGAGCAGTCAATGTTAGGTCTGTTCGCACTGTTCCGTGTTAGCTGAAGGCGTATGGCATCTTGCCAAGAAATATCAAGAGTCCCTTCACAATGCAAATTTTACAGAAATATATAGAGAAATTGTATGCCAACTTCTTTTCACATATATCTATTTAAATTGCTAATACTCTCAATTAAATGTTATTACTGTCATCTTAACAAAGCTGTGTGTGTAAAATATTTTCAGGATTTAAATAAGATTCGAGTTGAACCTTGAGTTTGATGATAGGATTTCCGTTGCAAGGGGCTCTAATCTCTTTCGCATCGAGGTATATCCTCATTATTGATTTTCATCTTAAAATCTGATTTATATAGTTTGAACGGATCAGTGACAAAATATATTTACATAACTTAGTGATAACGCTTGTGTTTTGAACTATATACCTACTTAAATACCTCGGCAAATAACCCAGTCGGGTGATACTAGAGGATAGAGCCAGAATAGAGCATTGAGTGTGACTAGTTTCTGGTGACAATGTTTGATTTTTTCTTTGACAATGTTTGATTCTCATATTTTTCAATTGATTTAGAACTGCTTTTATTTCTGTTTAACACCGCCATCAATACTAAACTCGACACTAAGATAAATCTGGTATTAAATGTACGAACGCTAGTCAAAACATAGATTTTGAGCCACCATATCGCAATTTTTTTATAAAACAAAAAAAAAAACAACTGTGGTGGAGTCTTTGTGGATTTTATAAACAGTAGGCTACTTAGTGATGTTTTATCAACCAAATGGTTCCATGACGTCATTTGTGTAAAGTTTCATAGCGATAACATTGTTTGTTTGCTAGATAAAGTAATACTTTTGACAGAAAATGTAATTTTCGCTATTTCTATTTTGTTCTTGGGGTGTAATACGGTTAAACCGATACTATTTTTACGATGTCAGCCTCTGGTTCATTTGGTTTCCGATTTATTGACTTTGAAAATGTATTTCGTTGCTGGTGTTAAATTATAGCATAACGTACAAAATATAATCACATAATGTTATATTTTCTTGGATATTATCACGGGTTACTCTTATGTGCATTTCTGTAATCGAGTGCTATGATCCTGAGGTTGTCAGCTGGTGAAAGTAGATCAGTTGTTCTTTGTTCTGATTTCATCAACGCGGATTTACAGTTATTCGGCTAAGAAATACACATAGCAAATAATATTATCAAAAATATATGAGGCTTGCCACACCGGAAGTTATGATATAAAAAACATCAGTTTGCAATACAATGTAATAGTTTTTGCCAATTAGCCATTATTTCTTACAGTTATTTAAAACGTTATCTACATATATAACATATCAGTTTGAGATATCAATCAATTAATCAAGTTTAAGGAGATTAAGTTGCGTTACTTTATCACGGTGTGGGATCTTGTTTAGGACATGATAATACTTTTTGTAATTAAATGGTACATGTTTACAGTAATTTCAATATTACTTGCATTGCCAACATTACAGGTAGATCAAACAACTGTTGCTTGATACAGTTGAACTGCTTCCACTAATGTCATCAGCTGGGTACCACTTGTCACTGCTTGTTTCGCCCTTTTAAACCCAGGACAAGCTCAAAGTGGTGGGCAGTAGTGTTGATCAGACACTACCCATTAGTGGACGGCTTCCAGCTACTGGCGTTCCTCCTGAGCCACAGCCAGCCGGAGCTCTTTTCAGCAGATTGTGAAGCCTTCTTAATGGCCAACTTTCTTGCCTGTCCCACGAAACAGTCTCTTTCTCTAGCGTTTGATTGGTCGATTAAAATATGTTTTAAATGATCAACTCCATCTCGGCTTATGATCTCGCTCTCAGTTTTCTTTTTGAGTTGAATGTTGCGTTCACACATGCGTTCAGCAGTAAACTTGTTTTATTATTATCTTATTTGAAATGTGTTGATGTTAAGTGTATACCAGTCATTGGTTCAAACCCTTGATCCCTCCCCCCCGGTCAGGACACATTCTCTCACCAGAGGGCGTGCTACACAAGTTTCGCTTACACCTCTGTCAACGCCGGGAAAAGTAGTTCTCATACACGTGATATATCTCATACACTCCGCAAAATAGTTCCCCGAAAATTTGGGTTAAAATATATCTTAAACATTGTTCTAAAAAAATTAAAAATACCCATTTTCATTTTAAGTAAAATATACAGAGATCAAAATAATCTCACGAGCATTTTATTCATTATTTATATTTTGTACAAGAATCTTGTACATCGGGCGTTGACAGAGGTGTAAGCGAAACTTGTGTAGCACGCCCTCTGGTGAGAGAATGGTCAGGACACTGCAGATTGCGCTAAGCGGATGCTTCAGCAGGTTCTTATCGTAAAGGTTGTCTTTCAGATTAGGATTATGATTGTCTAATTCCTCGGTGCTGTTTTTGTTTTCTGTTTGTTGGTTAGTTTGTGTTTGGTATTTTTTCGGTGAAACAGGTAACGATTGCACGTTATATTGAGAAATCGGTCTAGACTCCGAGATCCCCTCTTGTTAACGACAAGCGCTTTTCGACCGTGCTTACTAGATTCTTTCAGAACAATACAGCGTTCTAATTTGGAGTACATGAAGTATTCTTATAAAATGCATGTGTTATTTTATCAACTTTGATTGGACTGACCATGGGTCAAATCAGATTTCGATAGTCGCAAAACTCATTTGTAGCAAACAGACCATGTTTTTAACTTTGACCTCTAGCTTATCAAATGCATGTACTAGCTAGACTCGAACCGAGATATTGAAATCATTCGCTCTAGTAAATTGTTATTTACATACACTTCTGTTCATTGATAAAGGCAATGCCGGTTATTAGACAATATGTTTCAGTAATAAGGAATAACAATATGTTACTTACAATATTGTACATGTACTAAGATACTTAAAATATTGTACTGCTGCTGTTCAATCCAGGACAAATGGAATAAAAGCAAAGAGCAATAAGGACTTCATTGTTATAAAATTTAAATATTTTAACGTTTCCAATGAAAGTATGAACAAATATATAACTCCAACGTTATGACAAATTTATCCAAAATAAATATTATATTAAAATAATAATTATGTCTACAACTACAATATCATTATGAAATTTGTAAAGAAAAAATAACAGTTATCAGTGAGTGATAAAGTGAAAAGTTCTAAGGGAGATTCACAACAATTGTACAAGTTGGTGTCCGAACTGACTAGGACAAAGTACGAGAATCCAATGCCACCTGGGGAAAGCAGCAATACACTGGCCAAAAAATTTGCAGATTTTTTCTTGGAAAAAATTGATAAGATTCGTGAGTCACTTAAAGACTATGAAAGTCATGTTCCTGAAATTCGGGACACTCAACACTTAGAATTTGTTTCAAGATTTAAGTACTGAACAAGTTATAAAACTAATACTAGAGCTTCAAACCAAATCTTGTGAACTTGACAAACTGCCAACAAAAATATTGAAAATGCATCTGAATGAGTTGTTTGCCTTTAATAACCACCCTTGTGAATGTTTCTCTGCGTCAAGGGATTTTTGCCATCAAAATGGTAACATGCAAAAGTAAGACCTCTATTGAAAAAGGCTGGGCTAGAATAAGTATTTCCCAACTATCGCACCGTGAGTAATCACTCCTGTGAAACTGCTCTGATGACATTAGTGAGTGACTTGCTGGATGGCATGGAAAACCAAGAAGTCAGTGCTCTTATTGTGCTGGACTTCAGTGCCGCTTTTGACACCCTAGACCATGACATTCTGGTGAAAGTGTTACAGTCTCAGTATGGACTTTGTGGTACTTTGACGTTATTCCCCAATCAATTTCGGTGTACGGCTTTGCTGATGAGCACATTGCTAACGAAAAGTTTCAACCGACATCAACAGAAAATGAGAAACAAGCCATTCGTGAACTGGAAAGTTGTGCATCAAATATAGATGATTGGATGAAGCAGAATAAACTTAAAATGAATATTTCGAAAACCGAATTTATTCTATTTGGTAGTAGACAGCAACTTGAAAAATGTTCTGTTGCAGATATAAACATTGCTGGAGGCAATATTAAGTCTGTAAACTGCATCAGGTATCTGGGGGCATTCTTGGATGAAAACCTCACCTTTAAAGATCATATCAAGCGCAAATGTCAGACTGCAATGTTTCATTATCTCCGTATCAAAAACATCAGAAAATACCTTACTAAAAATGCTACTGAAATTCTAGTACTGTCACTTGTTATTTCCCGCCTGTATTATTGTAATGCAATTCTGTTTGGTATTCCTAAATGTTATATTCAAAAGATGCAAAGGACACAGAATATGTGTGTAAAACTTGTCTTAAAACTTGGCAAGTATGATAGTTCAAAACAAGCATTGTTTCAACTTCATTGGCTTCCAATCAAAGCCAGAATTGGGTTTAAGATTTTAACTGTCATGTTCAATTGTTCAAAGGGAAAAGCCCCAGTTTATTTAACTGACCTAACAGATACCAAGACGCAGGTTAAGATCATCAGACTATGTTACAGGCTGTTATGATGTACCATTCAACAAACGCAACACATTTGGTGACAGGAGTTTTACGACCGTGGGTCCAAAATTATGGAATAAATTACCCATAGAATTAAGAAAGTGTGATTATGTATACACCTTTAAGAAAAATCTTAAAACACTGTTCTTCAGAAATTTTGAATCTTGGTTTTAAGTGACTCATGTGCTGATGTGCTGAATATGTAAAACATATGTAAAACTGTGTTACTGTATAATATTGTATATTTTTCAATTCTTAATATTTATCTTATGTATCAACGCCATATCATGTGTAAAACTAGGCGTTTAATCAAAATAAACAGTTTTCAGTTTAAGTTTTTTGTCTACAAACAGTTCGGTATGTTTATTACTTGTTCTTAAATGGGAACATATCCGTATAATATATCTTGTTATCTTGCCATTTCGCAAGTTTATCATTAAGGTTGATAATAGTAATACGAAAACAAAGATAATAATGCACTTGGTCAAGTTTCATCATAAGCCATCCATTAAATTGAAGTATGTGCGAGTATTAACAATTGTATTATGACTGTCAATACCGCGTGACAATTGTTGTTTTTTTTATATTTATACGAGAAAAAAAGAAAACGACTTTACATCAAATTATTTCTTGACAAAAACATTTAAATCTGAAATATTGTAATGATGTTTCTGACTTTTTGGTCTGTCACTCCCTTTAACAATATAAAGTACGGCATAAAACTTTATGTTCAAAATGTTGTTGTGATTGTTGTTGTTTTCAATTACACGCCAAATAGAACATTGCTTGATCTTAGCCTAGATCATCTAGACGTGCTGTCATTGATCAGTGTCACAATGACGAATGTCTAGAGACATCGCTATATAAAAAGTGTGACCGGCAGGTGGCGCTTTTGTATGATAAACAAATCCAAAATCAATCGCGATTTATAATGGAATTAGTTAACAGTACTTTAACCGCATTTCTTCCACACTGGGCAAAGTGAACTTTAGGTAATATTATATCGAGCTACAAAATCATGTATATGGTTTTTAAAACAAAGGACGTTTAAGTACTTGCCTACCCCATTTTACCTAATTGAATGCAACTATATGGTACGCCGTAGTCGCCTCTTCGTGACAATGGTTTTAGACTGTTATATACTGTGGCAGTTGTCATCGTACTGTGATTGATAAAAAATGGAAGAATATTAAAATCTACCTAACGGAGGAAATGCAGTTCCATCAAACTTTGCATCAATAAATCTTATTAATGTATGTTTATTTTTATACGTAAAGAAAAGTTGGAACAGTAAAGGAAACAGTTTGACCTAATACAAAATTCCCTACATTCTGCTACAAGGTATCGGCATTTTCTTCTAATCCTTTGAATATATGTTATAGTATTCTCGTATGATAAGGGATTATGTTGCTGATTTCCGTATATAAGTCCATTTGGACAAGGTCTGCAACACCATTCACCCCAAGTATTTCACTTTTCCCACGTGTTTTCTGCAAAAATTCTTGGGAATTTTATAGACTTTTTAAAATATTAATCTAAGTGATTCCACTGTAATTTTTTTCTAAGGTCTCCATAAAGTTATGCCAAAGAATTTTGAAGTTATCTAAAAAAATATAAAAAACACTCTGGCAAGCTGGCCGTTCTCCCGTTCGACCTGGTACACCTAAAGTTTCGACCTGTGTATAAATACCTGTCGACCGACCTTTTCAGAGTCACTGCAATGTGCTATACTCGTTATATTCATGTAATGCTATGTAATGCAGTACTTTTGCTGACAATTCAATTTATGGGTGAGTATCTGAAATAACAACACTCTGGCACAAACGAAATGTGGCCAATCTTCTAGGACAATAGCATCTGAACAACATTCCGGTGCCCGCTTTAAGCTACCATACTCACGGACAATCTTGAAAATCATCTTATAAATGTCATTTTACTATATACGTATAATGCCTTTTGCAAAATGCGCAAAACATAGCTAATAAATTGTTTTTGTAAAGTAAGTATAAAACGAAATTTGGTAGTTTTGTCATTTTACAATAATTTACGATCGTTTCCAATACTTGAAATTTGTGTTAGCCAAAACTTGAGATTTGTCTGTTCCTGTTAATATATCATTTTAAAGACAAAAACGAGTAAATGTGTATTAAACTTTGTTTTGCAATGAATATCTGACATCTCACGTTAAAGGTAAGTAACTAAGAAGCAAAATATGGCTTGCTCGTGAATTGTACTTGTAAAATTTGTCCGCACCAAAACATTACTGTCATGTACCAATTGAAAGCTTTCATTAGCGCGCATTCCGCATACAACATGGTTTTTAGAAAATATAAGAAAATCATTTTTTTTTAAATTAACTTGTTTCAACACATTTTAAAATTGTTCGTGAAAAGTACTTTTGTTTCCCCACGGTGAGAATAGAAAGTTGAATAATAAAACACCTAAAATGATGTTTGAACGTTTTAGAAATGTCTAATTGGATTAGATATACGAAAAAGTTCCAAATCCTGGTGGAAAACTAATTCTTCTTGCAGTGATTGTTACGTATATCAGGGCTATCCGATCAACGATTTTTGGCGTTGTCCCGGTTAGCTCAGTTGGTTACGTCGCAGGAATTGCATGGCTAGGCGCTGTCGCCGTGACGGTGCGGGTTCGCTCCCAGCTAGTGACACTATCATTTCTAATGACTGGTGCTTATATTCAGTATTTTAACAAAATAAACTGCCTTTTTCGTGAATTAAAAAATACAAATTCATTGATGAACTACCTTCAAACATCGGCCATTATCGAATATAGTAATACGGATTCATGCGTGTACGTTGTGTTATGCCTATTTGAAACTCCTAATGTATATGTTCATAAAAAGAGTTAAGTCATATTACAATATAGTCTTTTTGTTTAGTTGTATCGCTTTAATAAATTGCTTAAGACAGTGATAATGAATCAATGCACTAACGAAAGTTCGTATTCACCGGTTTCGAACATTACTATCATTGGAAACTCATTTACATTATGTACATGTATGTTAAATGGAAATTATCGTTTTCGTGGAAGCCAGTATTTAAAGAAAAATGGTTTTATCAATAAAAATTGCAAGCACCACTTGTAAAAATATACCATTAGCAGTATGAACCAAAACAATAATAATTACATACTACAAAATTTACTCTTATCAAATTTTGCGTACTACGTAAGAGTAAATTTTGTTTTAATGTTTTGATTTTCTGTTAAAATGTTTGGTTTCATAAGAACTTTCTTAGATTCCGTACATTTAATTTCTCATTTCTTAATTTTAATAGCTTTACAATGCTATTAGCTTCTTATGTTTTATATGTTTGTGTGCTTTTGCATGCAACATTGTTTCACAAAAACAACTTGTAATTGTTTTGTGACACGAAAACCTGTTGGAGGAAGTGTGAGGTTGGTGCACCCTAGAACCTGGTTTAAATTTGTTTTGCCACTGACCGTTCCAAGGCGGTATCCTCAAAGGTTCTCTTCTCCGTTATTTGTTTGTGGCGACGACCTATTTGAATTGACATACTTATAAAAACATGCTCTCTCTTTCTTCCTCTCTTCTTGTTCGCCGCAATTGGAGGCTGTTTTTGTGAGTGTGGCGATTACGTTTTCAATAATATTCTGCTGATTGTAAGAATTCAGTTTTAGTAAGATTGATTTCCTAAGAACGTTCTTAGAGATGGGGAAATATTTAACGGATTTTCCGGACATTTTCTTTACAATCCTTTCTTTATGTTATATCGAGAATATTTGACAAGAACATTCTTTGTTGTGTCTTTGACGTTAAAACACTTTTAGCGATTTCATAGCGTTTTCAGCATGAAAATGTACTTAAAATTGGCAACCGATTGGGACTTGTTTGGAAAATTCCTTTTTAAACATGTTAAAGAAAACGTGTTTTATCTCTTTATAGAGTGAGTTGGCAAAAAGCCTGTAGATTATGCGCCTTTTATCTTGTCGTCCTGACTTCATCCATATTAAAAGTTTACTAAAATTATATCCTTGTATTGAAACATTTATTTCCAAATAAGGTAGCAACTGTTTTAGGTTTGTCCCACACAAGACTTAGGGTAGCTTTTTATAAACTGCTTACGTTTGACAAATATATCACATGAAAATGAACTGAAATTGAATCATAGTAGATTATAGATTTCAAGCCTAATGACTGTTGAACATAATGTTTTTATATATATGCACGTGCGTGAGATAAAAAAAATCAGCTGTGAAAAGTCTCCCCTAAAAAAATGAGATCGTTTTCTTGATTTCTTAAAAAGTATTTATACGCGAGGAATTTGTCTTAGTCCCTCTTGCAGACTTGCTGAGGACACCTTCGGAAGTATTATATTTACACTGTATTTTATGTTAAACATCGTATAATTTACACTTAATGCTAGTTTTAATAAATGCTATTTTTAATTTTTTTAGAGTGACATATACCAATTAATAATAAATATAATCATTATATAATCAAATAAAATATTAACTGAAAATCGAATCTGTAACTTAATGTGTGTGTGTGTGTGTCTTAGTATGTTTCATTATGAGATCAAAATAATAACTCAATCTTTTATTTTTTAAACTGGAATTTCCGTTAGAATCGTTCAGAAAACAGGATCATTAGTGTAAGTAAAAATTGTCAATATTCACCAATATATTGTTCTTTATAGTTTTTTATTTCGTTTTAACTGTACAAGGTAGTGTGATATACTAAATGAAGGGCGGGTAATTTATTTTGAGAAGCAATACCCTTTTTCATTGATCTATAAATGTTAGATTAACTTATATTATGTGGATTGGACCGATACAACTTTCGTTTTTATCAGTAAATATTCCAGCTTGTGGCGAAATATTTTCGAAAGTAATAAAGTCCGATGAGTGTAAAAATACAGTATACTGTATATAAAGTCTTTCTATGTCTTTGGCTTATTTAAAATATCCATGGCGGCATTCTAGTAGGCAGGGCGCTGCATTCTTAGTAGCTCGTCTAAGCGACTGACGACGAGGGCTCTTAGGCCGACACTCACTTAACTTTTGTTATTGTTGTTTCTCAAACGCATTTGTGGTGTCTTATACCATGGATTAGACTGGGAAAACTCGAAGTTTATATCACTTAGCCAGGATTCGAAATTGATGTCGCGAAAGTAAAACTGGAGGGGTACAGGTCAGTTTCCTTTGCTTGTTTAATGAAATCAAATCTTATTGTGAAAACACGGAGCTGGTTTTAAAATAAAAATTTCTGGGGAAAGGGGGTCATTTTTTTGTTATTTTTAAGATTAAAATGTAAGACAATGTGCCGAATTCATGTTTAGTCAATTTTTGAAATTTAACAGTTAGATCGTTAATTGATTCAAGATTTTCAGTTTCTTTAATTAATAAAAAGATGTTTGAAAAATTAAAACCCAACCCGAAATTGTTTAAAACAAATATATCACTTAAAACGGTAGACAACAAACGGATACATGTTTTAGGATTTAAATCAGTAGAAGTAAAGTTACAGTGCTTAAAATTATGAAATTGACATTTTTTTTCCGATTCCGATCCGGTCCGCTTCCGATCCTTATGTCATCTATAACCGATCCGAGTCCATTCCTATTGCGGTCCAATTCCAATTCGATTGCACTCCAATTTTGTTACCTCCGACAATGCGCTCAAACCGATTCTTCCGATTCCGATCTTTTCGCTTCCAATTTCCATTGGTCATTAACAATGCGCTCCAAACAATCTTTACGCGCAAACCGATTCTTCCGATTCCGATCTTTTCGCTCCCGATTTTCATTGGTCATTACTTATAACGCCTTTCGCGCTGAATTTATATTTCTGTGACATTTTTCTTATTTGCAGTTTTGTTTAATCTAACGTGTTACTAAAGTTTACATCAGTTTAATGTAAGCGTTTATTACATTGCAGTTTTAAAATATAAGCGTTAATTTACACCTGATGTAAGTGAGATTCATGTTCATTTGAGATGTTTAGGAACCCAGCTGGTTTGGCGTAAATCAAGTCAGTAAATGTCTTTGGTCCGTATGATTCAATTAGCAGTTAATAAAACTGTTTAGGCTACATTTATGCTCCAGGAAGTAGCAAAAAATGCAGACTATACCGTTGAAGAGCTAAACAATTTTTCAGCATAAATGTACGCTGATTGAAGTTTTGAAAGACTTAACAATAATATTCGTTCCCTTTTGCGTAATTTTATACTGCAACATAGAAGTAAAACGTGTGAAACATCGATATTAAACTTATTTAAATGTGAATATCGTGTTTGTTTCTTCGTTTTTTCAGCGCTGAAATCAGTAGGGAAAAACAGTTTCTCTTTTAGTTTCGGACAGCGTTTATGGTTTATATTTCATACTGAACTTAATAAATGTTTACGTTCACAAGTGTTTATTAGCATTAAATACATTTTAGTTGTGAATCTCCTTACCTAATAAAATAATACATTAACGCCATAATAAAGCACGGTTGATTGTATGTTATTTCTTCCCTTGTGTAAGAAAAAATATAACGTATTTTCGCTTAAAGTGCACTTTATACAAAAAGGTTCCGAACTTATTTTCAATAATATCATGCGTGTGAATGGCAAACACACCATTTACTATTACAGTACTGAAAATTATGAAATTGACAATTTTTCCGATTCCGATCCGGTCCGCTTCCGATCCTAATACCATCTATAACCGATCCGATTCCATTCCAATTGCGGTCCAATTCCAATTCGATTGCACTCCAATTTTTTCACTCCGGACCATGCGCTCCAAACGATCTTTACGCTCAATCCGATTCTTCCGATTCCGATCTTTTCGCTCCCGATTTTCATAGGTCATTAACTATAACGCAAGACATTGCGCTCCAAACGATCTTTACGCTCAAACCGATTCTTCCGATTCCGATTCCTATACATAACTGAAAAACTGCAAATAGAAGCGATCCGATCCGATCCGGTCAAAACGCTCCGGTCTTTTCACTCCCAGCGATCCAAACGCTCAAAGCGATTCCGATCCAGTCAAAACGATCCGGTCTTTTCACTCCAAGCGATCCAAACGTTCAAAGCGATTCCGATCCGGTCAAAATGCTCCGGTCTTTTCACTCCAAGCGATCCAAACGCTCAAAGCGATTCGCTTCGATTCCATTCCGTTTCCAATTCGATTGCGCTTCCATTGCGCTCCTAACGGGATTGGTTTGCGGTCCGCTTCCGATCCGCTTCCGATCCGATTGTCAATTTCATGATTTTCAGTACTGTATATGTTTTTAGTTTTATTTACAAAGTTATAGTTAAATTAGTTTTTATTACTAGTGTTTGATAGCAGAAAATTCAACTAAATTATTGTGGAAAATTGTTTTGTTTAAAATAGTTAAAAGAATCGGAAGAAGCGATTTGGATCGCTACTTCACCCAGAGCGATCCAAACGCTCAAAGCGATTGCGATCCGGTCAAAACGCTCCGGTCTGTTCACTCCAAGCGATCCACACGTTCAAAGCGATTCCGATCCTGTCAAAATGCTCCTGTCTTTTCACTCCAAGCGATCCAAACGCTCAAAGCGATTCGCTTCGATTTCATACCATTTCCAATTCGATTGCGTTTAAATTGCGCTCCTAACGGGATCGGTTTGCGGTCCGCTTCCGATCCGCCTCCGATCCGATTGTCAATTTCATGATTTGCAGTACTGTAAACCATCTGAAAATGTTTCATCAATTTATTGTCGTTTCCAACAATTCACAAAAAGATGTTATTGTATGGAAGGATTTTTTAAACAGCAATTGCTGTATAATTTTTTTACGATATAAATTGTTTTATGATTAAAAATGTAAAAATACTAATGCAAAATGATAGGGAAATTTCTTCAATTTTACGAAGCAAAAAGAATGTTACTTTAAAAACCTTTTAGATTAGCTAGATTCGGTACAGATAAGTTCGACCGAAGATGTATGTATATCAAATCACGAAAACAAAAAGCTGCTTCAAAGTCATTCACGTTCACCTGTCAATTCAACCAGGTATGCTGTTAAAGATGGCGTAACATTGCGCCAATCCAATACACAAACTGCTCAGTCAAGACAGTCGATTAGTAGACCACAACAAAAGAATGCAAGTCATGATCGGGCAAGTATTAGACAGACTTAATGCACATTCTAATGCAGATAAAAGTGATTATGACTCAAATACCTACGATTACGAAAAAACTAACACTGGGTTTAATACAAATCCCAAACAAACAGTCAACCCAGATAATAATGTCTTAATAATATTTTATAAATAGGTTAGGAAGACACATTTTTGAAGTCAGAGACAAATATAAGTATTCCGAAATAAACATTGTATAGTTTAAATAAGTTTTTTTACAAACATAAAATTGTCAAAATAAATTATCGGTACTCGCGTTGTATAATAGATATTTTACAAGCCGTTATTATTAAATTTTGTGTTTTAATTGAGACGAGAAACTAGCGCTTTGTTTAACATGTTTAATCTTGTTTGTTTTCTGAGCATGTCGGGAAAGTATAAACATGTATGTGTTTACATGAACAGAAAAGCAGTTGTTTGTCGCGATCTAAGATGCAATGTATTGTAGTTGAGTATTTATTTCCGAGTGTCTAAACCTATATATAGTTTCCTGTTATTGGATGTGCGCGTGCATAGATGCGTAACAACATGAATTGACTTAAGTGTTGCATGTAAGTCGTTAAATTACGCAACTGTTTTAATGTACGCGTATCTACCTACATTTTAGGCTTACACAAGTTCATGTGTACGATACGTTTAGGCATTGGGCGAGAATGCGCCTACAATGTCGATAATCGAAAATCATTGTCACGTGATCCGTGAAAACGAATATGTGCGGTCGTAGCGCATGTTTATTTTTCTGTTATGTTATTGCGAGTCTAACGATGATGTATATCGTTGCCATTAATGTTATTGCACGCGTTAAAGCACTTATGATGTTGACAATTCAAACTGTCATGTAAATCGTTAAATTAATTTGTGCGGTCTCAGCACATGTTCTTTTTCATATTGCGTCGCAAGTACATCGCCGTCAAAATAGCATTTATTAGAATTGTGTGTTTTTACGCACATGTTTCCAATTTAATATGTAATGGTATTGAACCGCGATTGAATAGCTGTTACTTGTAATTTGTGCGCCCGTTCGCTACGCACATGTCAGATTTGTTTAATTATTTATTGTTTGTGATTTTTTATATAAGAATGAATATACTATTTTTTCTTAAATGTTTTTATTACACGATGTACATGCATTGGTTATATTTGCATTTCATACAATTATTATTTTTTTCTGACAGTGTAGGCATAAATAGTTTTCATATGTTTATATAATTTTTTAATAAGCGGTACAATTTCATTGGGGAAATTTTATTACATACAAAACATTTATTATAATTACACACACTTTAATAACTAAATGGGAATTTATAAATGGTAGTTAATACCAGTGAAGTGTTGTCATTTTGCGGAGGAGATTTTAATTAGCAAGATAAGGAAAAAAGCACACCTCAAGTTCACGAGCCAATGACACAATTGCACCCCTGCTAGCAGCAGCACCAACCAACGAATCTATTATAGGATCACTATATCCAATGGTCGAGCAAAAGTAATTTTAATCATTATTCCCGTAATTCTATTGCGTGGACTATAACATTCATTGTGTGGTCACCCTAGTTGCTTGGTTATGGTCTAAAATCACAATCATTGTCCACTAAATGAGAAGAGGCCACCTAAGATTCCAATATCAAATCGGTAATCATAGCAAATTTAATTGGTCACAATTATCGTCGTGTGATTCCAAGATCAAACCGTCAATATCAATTTTCGTTGGACACAATTATATAATCATACATGTGTTGTGTGTATTTAACTGAGTATTACAGTCGTCGTTGGAACCAATTTCAAATCGTCGTTGACTATTTCATTCATCGTTGGAAACACATTTATATATACACTTAACAACTTTTCTAAGTATACACCTGCGTATTGGAGCATAACTGGCTTGATAACAGGTTCAATAAAACATGCAATTCAAAATGAGCCATTTAGGAACTGTGTAAGCTTAATCAGATCAATGTGTCTTGCAGTTATTCGCGATGTTGGTGGTCATAATCATTATTCAATGATGTGAATTTGTATTCTGTGGGTGACAGTACTCGAAATGATTGTGAGCAATAAGTTGCCATGTAATTGTCCTACATGTTGTATATGTATAATAATAAGTGTATGTAAATGTCTAGGCAGCCAGAGGGTCATTTGTGGATAGTTATGGTTTATATGCGTTGCCGGAAAATTTCTCTATTGAGAACTTGGATGGCACGTCTATAACCATGTACAGCACTCTTGGCTAGGCGATGTCGCCGTGTCTGGTGCTTAGATCTGTTCCTTTATGTCTGAAGGTTTGCTCGTTGGTTACTTATCTCACCCATATGTATATATATTGTGTATGATTCGTCATAAACGTTCAGTTGTTGATTTAGCAAATCTACATTAAACGACAACGAGAAGAGGCCACCTTGGAGTCCAATATCAAATCGTTAATATCAAATTTCGTTGGACACAATTATATAATCATATTGTGTGTATTTAACTGATTATTCCATTCGTCGTTTGATTCCAATATCAAATTGTCAATATCAATTTTCGTTGGACACAATTATATAATCATTGTGTGTGTATTTAAATGAGTATTCCAGTCTTCGTTGGATCCAATTTCAAATCGTAGTTGATTATTTCATTCGTCGTTGGAAAAAACTAATGTATTTATATTGTTGTGTTCCTCATAATGTGTATGTGTCCTCATAAACGTTCAATTGGTCAGTCCGCCGATCTACATGAAACGACAACGAGAAGAGGCCACATTGGATTCCAATATCAAATCGTTAATATCAAATTTCGTTGGACACAATTATATGATCATATTGTGTGCATTTAACTGAGTACGAGGGATGTTCAATATATAATGAGACAGTCCTCATGTATTTTTAATCTGACATAAAATATTAAAATTTGGTATCATTATTAAATATAACTTATACTTGATTAGAATACCAGCATTTGTAGAAAAAATATAATGCGACATAGAAAGTATGATCATTCCAAAAACCATAGTAACGTGTTTTCGCCCCCGTAAGGGTGCTTTATAAAGACATACATTACAATATAAAGTAAAATACAGCAAGAACTGTGTTTGCAATAACATAAATTATCAATGACCTCATCTGTAAAAATGATGTAATTTGATCGTAATATATCAACATTTGTTCACGGTTACCCTAACACATTTTCACGTTAAAATTATGACAAAAGAACGTCTTGAAGTGCTTGCAATTGCAAACATTAAGTTCTGTATGAATTTAGGCAAATCGACAATGTTACAAGAGACTAAAGGAAAAAGTGTTTGTCGTGCGTTAGTATTTAGATGGCACAACACGTTTTCTGAGGGATATACAGCACTTAATGACGAGCAAAGGTCCAGCAGAAAGAAATCCGTGAATGCCTCATGCGTTGCGTCTTGTCAGTCAGCGCTCGATACGGACATACGTTTAACGGTTTGGGAGCTTGCCGAAATTGCTGATGTGAGCGTAGGAGGAGGAACTGCACATCGGATACAGACAAAAGATTTAAGCATAAGAAAAGTTAATGAATTTATTTAATAAATAAAAGTGTTGAAACAATTTCTATAGAGGTTTATTAATTTAATTTATCGGCGTTTTTGTATCAATAAAAAAATCAAAATGGAAATTAAGAATTTATTAAGTTTTAAGACATTTATCATTCCTGCATGAATTGTTATCAGTTAATAAGTAATGTATTTGTAGGCTGCACGCCACCAAAGATGTGGTCTACATTCGGGAGCTCATTTTGAAAATCTATGAATGTGATAAAACGTTATAGCGACGTTTACAAAGCGAACGACGTCACTGACGTTGCGACATAGTTGTTGCCCGTGGGCGATGATGCAAACATGACCTTCTTATAAATGCTGTAACTTTACAACTGTTTTGTGGATTTTTTAAAAATATTTTCTGATTGTATTCAGAAATGATTGAAGTTTGTTATTATCTATTGTATATAACCTTTAAATGTTTCAAATAAAATATATTAACACAGTTTCATTATATATTGAACACTCCTGGTATGACATTCGTCCTTGGAACCAATTTCAAATAATCGTTTTGTCGTTATATATTGTGTGTGTGTGTTTAGAACCTGGTTTAAACCCCCAGTGGCAATTTGTTTTGCCACTGACCGTTCCAAGGCGGTAACCCCTCCGGTTCTCACTTCCGTTATTTGTTTGTGGCGTCCATTTTGAAACTGATTTTTGTAATACCATGCTCTCTTTTCCTCTCTACTTTTTGGCTGTGTGGGGAGGCTGTGTATGCTGGATGTGGCCATTCCTGATATGCATATTTCATTTTTTTTTTCATCATAAACGTTCGTTTCCCCATAAACGTTCAATTCGTCAAACCGCCGATCTACAATAAACATGTTTATATTTGTTCTTATACTAATTTTGCAATTGTATATGAAATTTAACTTTATAACTATTGCTTCAGTTGCTTTTCTTATGTTCTGTGTTTCATTTCGTGGTATAAGTATTATTCAAGAGATATAAAGCAATCAATAACGCAAAGGAGCGTTACGTCGTGGGTAACAAACTTTTTTCGATTTTTTATATAAACAATGGAGATATTGTAATATAATAAGCAACTACAGCGATATCAAATCGTACCCGTTGAACCTGTCAGAAGTTCAGTGTGTCAAGCTTGTGTGAATCACTGCCTGCGGATAGGGTCAGCCGGTATAATCACTTTATCGGCCTGATCGCTATAGTTGCAGACTGTTTATTATAACAATAGTTATATAAAGTATGTCTAGGTCTTTTGACCTATAAGTATACTGGACTAGCGAGGAAGTCCAGGGCGGCATTCTAGTAGGCATGGCGAATTCTAATAGGCATGTAAGCGCCGCATTCTTTGTAGCTCGTTCAAGCGACCGACGACGAGGGCTCTTAGGCCGACACTCAATTGTTGTTATTGTTCTTCTTTGCGGTAGCATTCCGCTACAGTGTCATGTAAAGCGTTTAATTTCAGCTCTTTTGTAAAAAACCTTACCAGATAATGCTTTATTAACTGGTTTATAGCTTGTTTTTAATATGTTGCAATTTCTCTGCTTTTTAAACATCACCATTTTCTCAAATGTATTATACTGACCGTCAATTGATGAAAGTAAAATCATTGGGTACTCATTTTTTGGTAAAACTTTTGGTAAAACTATAAAATCAACCAAACAAATATTCATAACAATCAATGGTCAAACATGTTAAAGACTGTCTTACCTTTTCGTCGCGTCGCGGAAAATTTGAATACAAAACTGAATATAAACTTAAAGAAATTAAAAACGTAATTTCTTTAAACACAAAATGTACATGTATTACGTTTCAAAGAAGTTGCGTTTTTAATTTCTTGAAGTATGTATTATATAATTAAAGAAAAAAGAAACGCAACTTCTTTAAACACGAAATGTATATTAGTGTTAAAAGAAGTTGCATTTCTAGTTTTTTAAGTATATTTTTCAGCGTTTTCTGTAATTACGACACACTCTCATGTTAAGATGGTCAAAGTTTGAAAATGTTTTAGAAGAGGACAGTCGGGAAATTTTCAGAAAACCGGAAATAGGCTGGTGGAAACACAAGAAGCGGGTTGTTGATCTTGATCACAGTAATAGTTTCGAATGCCGTTAATCTTTCAAGTCATATGAAACCATTCATATCTATTCAATAATTCACAGCTGGTAATAATTACAAACGTTATGATTTTTTGTAGTTTTGTAGCTCTGCTCCCTGGTGTGTTTGAAGAAGTGGTGCCTTTGAAAAAGTATGTATTGTTTGTCTTGTTTGCCTTAATCATTAAATGTACGGCTTGACATTGAAAAAATGTGTACAGCTATCACCATGCAATTTATACTAAATGGACAAATTAAGGACTATGCCAACATATATGAGAGTCGGTGCTTTATTTAAAATGAGCTATTTACAACATACCAGAGATATAATTTACTTATCATGATCTGAGTTAGACTTATTTTCATAAAAACAAAGTAAAGAAAGTCTTTAGTGGCGTTAAAACCAACCAAATGACTTTATAATTGGTGGTGATAGTCTCTTTAACTTTCAGCTATTGCCATGCATTTGTGACATTTTTAAGGTCTTAAACAGCGTAAAAACTAGTTTTGACCAAACAAACTTTTTTAATGACTAGATGTTGAACAATTTAAGTTTTATCTATGATTATTCGTCAAACATGTCAATGTAATGTAATTTCATAAAACAAACACCAATAAAACGATTAATATGTTATTTTTTGGCATCAAAGTTCTTTTACGTTTACATTGAATGACCTTTAAAATTTAGGTAAACGTTAACAACGTATTAATTAGTTTTAAATTAGAAATAACGTGATTTCTCTTCTTATAATTATAAAACAATCATGAATATTCCCACGACATTATGAACACGTGCTAAATTCTATACCGTATGAACGTTTTTATTGTCCGCCTTTCAAATGCCATGAAAGTCATTTGATTATGGATTTTTAAGCTTTTTATTCAAGTAATTTAAATGAACTAATGCATATTCATTTGTGTATACTGGTTTTATGACCATTTAATTATATTTTTCAATGACAGTGAAGTTCTACTACAAAGCGGCGATTGCAGTTATAGTTCCGATGCTTTGCCTTGGAATACCTAAAGTTGTAACAGGTGAGTTAAGTGTTTGTATTTGTCTGCAATGTACCTATACATGTACATCAAATAAAACATTTCAAGAACGCATGGCGCAATACACATGTCCTGGTGTCCTTTCATGACCTTTGATATTTAATTGTATTTAAAATGACATATAATGCATATGTTATCGATGACCAGTGCAGTGAAATTAAACACGGGCTTAAGTTGGGTACACATAATTTATTGGAATGTCATAAGTGACGGATCGATTCATTACCTCGTTTACATGTACAACAATTATGTTTTATACGACGTTTTATCTTTCCTGAATGTAACATTTCACATACATGTACGAGGGATGATCCAAAATTACGTAGACTCTTGTTATTGCATCTTAATTTGAAACACGTTCGCAATAAATTATATACTAAATTCAATCAGAACACCAACGTAACAAACGGAGCGAATATATTCATATATTTAATAGATTTCAAACACGCATGCGGCGCTCGTCATTGTCTTTGTACTTAATCAAGTATTTATTTATTTATTTATTTATTTATTTATTTCAGTCTCCATTACATACATGGCAAACAAACAAATATACAGTAATATACAATCATGGTGTTCCAGTATGTAACCACTCTGAGAAGAGTTATTAGAGACTATTAAAATTATAATATATTAAAATTAACCAAGCTATCTACAGAGTTAACTTTATCCATTGCTAATCTTACTGCCGGGCACTATTGATTAGCAATAGTCATTACATCACAATAAAATAATACCTGATTGCAGTAAAATACAGTTAAAATTCTACAATGATTATATACATGTACATTTATAAAATCATTAAGTATTAGTGTGTGATACAAACTGGCGCCTTTTGTAGAGTATTAGATAGCAGGTCTTTGCAGTTATATTAACAATTGTTTCCTCGTGAAGTAATAATTTCAGCTTTTCAAATATCATTTTAACTATCAAATGCCTCAAATATGCTTTCTGTTTTTCGCAACAGTTCATTTCGCACTTCACTATACAATGGACACTCAAGTAGGACGTGCTTCTCATCTTCTACAACATTAATAATACCAATGTTCTTGCAGTAAATACAATGTCTCTGGTCATATGGTACATTATTATATCTCAACACTGATTGGTGCTGTACCGCTTCTGAATTTGGCTATTGCACCTCTATGTGTTCTATTTAATACTGTTTTACAATACGGTTCGACTTCGAAGGTTTTTTTAAAACATTTATAAAATCTAAGTTTATTTCTCCCATTTCCTCGATTGGAGTTAATCCTATTTACTTCACTTCTCCACTTTTCAACATATTGTTCATTTAATTTTTGTAAACGATTATGGCATATTACTGTTTTATTTGAATACTGTGTTATATCACAATGTTCTACCATATCAAACTTTCTGAACATTTCATCAACTTTAAAATTCCAATTTTTACAGCTTCTACCTATTACTCTATGTGCCCACACACAAATCCTTTTATTCAGTCTATTATCAGACATGTTTACAAGTCTAGACCATTGGTTTATTATGGCTTTTTTGGTTTTACATAACATTGGTTGCCAACCAATATCACCATTGACGGCAGCATTTGGTGTATATTTTCCAACATTTAAGAAGTAACGTGCCGCTCTATGTTGAACTGCATTTATACAACTAAATTCTTCATGTGCCCAAATGCTAGCACCATATGTGATAATAGGAGCTATTGTTGATTCAAACAACTTTGTAAATGCTTGATATGTTAATCCACCAATTGACCTGGCTCTCGCGACAAGTAGTCCAAGGGCCCTGCTGGCCGCCTGGGCAACAGCTTTAATTTGCCGTCACAGCATAATCCAGATGTTCAGACAAAACAAGCCCAAGATGTTTATATTGAGAGACATACTCAATTTGTGCATTTCCACATTTAAACACATAACCACATCTATTCACTGATGGATTTCTAAGGTGAATTATATTTGATTTACTGGCATTTATACACATACAGTTAGAAACACACCAGTTATTAAGCTCATCTAGCAGACATTGAAGATTTAGTGCATTGTCGGATAGTAAGACAAGTACATACCTGTCAATATAAACAGAACAACTAGCGGAAAAAGAGCTAAACTTCACAATTTCAAAGCGGGGTATACGATTTATGTTATATCAAAATTTTACGTCATTCTGACTTTGCGTTTTTAAAACAATGAATATACATGTATAAGCGAGATATCATCAACGTGAAAACGTCAGTTCAGAAATGTCGTCGTGTGAACGGCAGGAAATACGAGCTATTATAAATTTCTGTCACGATCTTGGAAAATCACCTCCAGAAAAGCTAAAATGATTGAGCAGAGGCAAATGAATACGTACGTAAGCCAAGCTCTAGTTTTTTAAGTGGCATCAGTGGTTTTGTAACGGTCTGAAGAGTCATGAAATAGGCCCTGTGCAAGGGTAAAAGAAATAAATCGGCATTACGGCGGTGACGTCAAGCCGGGAGGCGATAGAAACAGGCAGAAGTCTAACTATTGGGGCGCTTTCCGAGCTATTCTTTACTGGATCAGGAATAGTTCAACGGATATTTCCGAACAAATTACATTTTTTTCAGAGCTATTCTACTATTTTATTAACACATTAGTTTTTCAAAGCATGTTTTGTTTTATATATGTATCATTAAAAAGCAATAAATTATTAAATAACAGTTAATATGTTTGTTATTTTAATTATACCTGAGTAAACAGCTATGGACACTGTGTCTACAATGCAAAGACTTGTTCTTATATTAATAACAATTACAAATGTGTAAAAAATATTTTCAATGTATTTTGT